>JAEQBH010000502.1:0-437712 GCA_016808115.1 Tetrastigma voinierianum
TGATTAAGTTTGCAAAATAATGGAGAAGGGGAAGAAGGGAGTTTGTGCAGTTGGAATTGCATACCTTTCCCTCATGGGGAGTCTTTATGTTTTATACTCAAATTGCACCTTGATTATAGGGAAGATAATCTCGTGATTTTGGTGATAAAATCTCTTTTTCCTTATCTAGGACTAATTTTCCCTTATTAAGGATTTATGTTTTTGATACGTATGAGATTTGGATACTAGGAGATCCGTGAATAAATATCTTGCGCGTAATTTACTCCTTAATATATTTATCCATAACAAACTTCCCATATGCGGTAGGATGGCAAATTTGGGGAGTTGGGATCTCGGATGGGGTTTAGAGCTCTGCAGATGCAGTTGGATTACGCATGGTTTTTACTGTCTGATGAAGTAGTGCTTGAGTTGCTTCATGATCACGGGCCAGGCGTTGGGCCACTTACTTGGTATTGGCTACCTGATAGTGGTAGGTCTAGGCGCAGCGTCGCGGTACTCACAATCCTCGCCCCGGAGTGGTCGTAAACCATACCAATTTACTAAGTGAATTTGGAAAATTGGTTTCCACATGCAAATTAACATGGTCTATTTTCTTTTCTTTCCCCTTTGACATGGGCATTAGGCAATTCATACATATAGGGCATTCACAGCTTCAACTAAATTAATTATAAGAAGCCATTTTTTTTACTAACAGAACCATTGGGATTTTCCTGTAAATGATGGTAAGCATGGTCCATGTTCTGCTCATATCTGTGATTAGAACCTCCTTCGGGTCCTTAGATGTTGGTTAAGGCATGAATTTAATCCAATATTTTCTATGTTGAGCTTTCAATGAGATGACAGATGCTAAGAGATATGTGAGAAAGAAAAATAATTCAGCAGACGAAAATATACATGCATGGAAAGGATAATTCTGCATATGTTTTTAGAAATAGCGTTGTAGCCACAAGTAGAGGGGTATTAGAAAAGATACAGAGATCAATGCTTTGTTCTATACATTGCTCTTGATAGAACTTGTACAGTTTGATCATCATAGTACTTGGACCACAGCACTTAACACCTCCATACTTGGCAGAACCCTTGATGAATGGGAAACTTTAGGTTTGACTTAGAGATGTGCACAGGAATGAAGCCACTTCCCTTTAAATGGAGCTGCAGAGCAAAACCAAGGAAGATCTTGGTGGCCGGGATATCTGAAGTCCACGTCTTCGCCATCTTCAAGATTGCCAACATTCCCAAGAAGCCAATGGCAAGGTGGGTTGTTGTAGAATTGAATCCAAACATAATCAAAAAGGCCGGTCTTAAGGGCACCTCCAACCAAAGCATCAGGGAATGGGCATTGGGGAGCTGCAGTTAAGTACACCTTCTTGCCTTTCTTGCTGTATCCATAAAGGTATTTGGCTAGATCGTCCCAATGTTGGTTTGTTCCTCCTTCAATATCAAAGTCAATTCCATCCAAAACAGCTG
The DNA here is from genome assembly GCA_016808115.1 of Tetrastigma voinierianum. Lineage (NCBI taxonomy): Eukaryota > Viridiplantae > Streptophyta > Magnoliopsida > Vitales > Vitaceae > Tetrastigma > Tetrastigma voinierianum. The sequence continues at coordinate 1,468 of JAEQBH010000502.1, forward strand.
GACCAAGTGGACGAGAAGACGACTGGCCCCCAAGGAAGTTGTTCCAAAGGTAAATCGCGACTTGCCTAGCATCTTCCTTAGAGGCAAGGTAGTAGCCCCCCCCTGCTCCTCCTCAATAGAGGCATCACCTTGACGCCCAGTAGCGACACGACTTAATGTCTGAGCTTAAGCCAGTGCAGCCATTACTGTATGGATCACAATGACCAGCAAGGTTGATCATTGGAGTCTTTCCATTGCCAAAACTTGCTAGAAAGGCTATGTTCACAAACTCATAGTTCCCTGTAGCACAAGTCTCTTCCAGAGTTCCCTCATTTCCATTCTGACCCCAGTAGATGGCAATTCCACCAGCATGAGAACCTCTTGCCAGGATTAGCATTACCAGAGGGAGCACCAAAAATGAGATTACTGTCTGAAGTGCCATTATATGCTGTTTTTTCAGTCTTCTAGGCCTTTGAGTCACTAGAAAAGTTGAGTGCTGAAACATGTTGGGAGAGCATGGCTTTTATAGGCATAGGATGTCGATATATTCTGATACTAATTTCTGTAGTTATGTTCAAGATATCGTGCCTTAGCGGCCAATTTGTTAGGTGGAACAGATTCAGATATGAAATTAGCTGTCTCTTAGTCCTTTTCTTATAGCTGCTCCTTATTTGTCCCGAAAATCATTTTTCTGGACTTATGCTAAAGAACTTTCCCCAGTCCCTTTTTTCTCGTCACTTTCTCTTTAGATACCAATGAATAGCGGGGGATTCAAGCAGACAGCAGGCTAGCTGGTAAGAAATTCATAATGTCTTCCTGGTTGTCCTCTAACATGTGCCTAATTCGTCCATTTTACTGAATTTTCTGCAAGAAGATTTACTTGGATTTTTCGTAGGGTTTTATGGTTAATCTAGGAATTATTTCTTTTTGTCCATTTTGCTATCCCTACTGGTAAGGGGTCCTAAAATATTCCAAGCTTTTTCCTTTTCCTTGTCTTCTCTTCTCATAGACTATATAAAAGATTAGAGGTCAATTTCTTTGTTAGTTATTATTAGTGCAGAAATTCATCACCAGGTGTTCACATGTGGTTAGATTTTCACAGATAACTATAAAAATGTCTGTTCAACTGCAATGAGTGTAGTTGACATATTGAATGTAGAAAATCGTTTTTCACCTGCAAATTAATATGGTCTATTTTATTTTCTTACCCTTGGACACAGGCATTATGCAATTTATACTTATGGAGCCTTCACTGCTTGGACTAAATTAATCCTCAAATGCATCCATATAAGAAGCCATCTTTTACTAACAGAACTATTGGGATTTTCCTGTAAATGGTCAGAAGATTACTCCATGTTCTGCTCAAGTTATCTGTGATTAACAACCTCCTTCGATTTCTTTGTTGTTGGTTAAGGCATGGATTTAATTCAAAGTTTGACCCATGAAATTACAGTATTCTCATTTTTCGAGTTGACACTACTGTACTCCGGGTTTATATTAAAATTTTGATTAAAAACAAGATCATTTAATGGTTGTGAGAATAGAAAGTAGAAGATTGTATTTGTGTCATGGGCAGACAAATTACCTTTCTTATTTTGGAAAATCAAAGGGTTTTGATAATCTGGAGCAACAGAGCAGAATTAACTCATAATTGTTTATGGGATTGTGCAAGGTATTGTATGGAAGTTGTTGAAAAATGAAATATTTTCATCTGATTTTTGACATTGATGTTAATGAAGAGCGCGTGGGTTTGTCGCTAACGTTATATTTATTTGTAAATGCATTATCAGCGAGTCTGTTTGACAATGAAGGATATATCTTTTAACTGTTAACAGATTAAATAAGTAATTCTCGAAGTCAAGGAGCAGGTTGTGCTTGCAGGGTGAGGATAGTTTGTCATCTCTCTTTGATGGACTCTTAATGGGGCGCTTTAGTGCATTAATGGGATATTGGCAATGTTGTGAACCAGATGAAGTCAAAGAGCAGATGAGATTGAATATATTGTGATTTTTCTTTGGGTTTTATTTTATAAAATTATGGGCTAATATTCACAAAGCAGACTACGATCTGACTCTAATTCTTAAAAAAACCATTACCTTTTGAATTTATTTGACTCTAATTCTTAAAAATCTATAATCTTTTGAATTTATTTGACTCTTTTCTTCACTTTGGCATTATTTCAGATATGGTGGATATTTTTATAAAAATATTAGTAGAGCAAAAATTATATAAAATTTGATGAAAATATTTTTAAAAAGTCTAAAAATTACTAAATTAAGCAAAAATACATGTGTTAAAGAAAAAATTCATACCTAATTGTCAAAAAGAAATCATATTTAATGCCAAAAAAACCAAAATGAAGATCGAACCTGCAATGAAAATTTATTCAAATATTCAAACCTTATTTGAGGGTAGAATTAGAAACTATGAATTTGGATAAATTATCAAAATTATTAAAATTTAAATATTCAAAATCAGATTTTTTCACAACTAGCACAGATTAGGACTAAAAATTACAAAATAATCTTTTAATTAAGTGACTTTTTAAATATTATATACTAATTACATTTATCAAAAAAATATCATATTTAATAACTTAATTAGTTTTAGTATTACTTATACAAGTCTTTGAATATTTGTAAGAACAATGTTTGAATATTTGTTTTATATTTATTTAAATTGTTTTTTAAGGATAATATTTGTGAGGATAATTATTTTTTTATTATTTTATTACGCCATATTTTTTCTGTATCCGTGTCCTAGTTTTTTGAAATTTGTTGTAATTTTCTGTATCGTACCCCCCATAGCTATGTTCGCGTCGATGCTTCCTAAGCAAACTCCATCAATAAAATTATGACACGCGGCAACAACAATAGTCTCTACACAGCTCTGATGTACCGTGTTCTCATGCTAGACATAGTTCAATGATACCCGGCTGTATTGACACGTATTTACTGTGCCAGGCTGGTGTCTTCTTCATCCTCACTGATTTTCGGGTCCCCAAGGCTTTGGCTGTTGGGTTTGTAACAGCAATCATCCTTGTTCAAAATTTTGAAGTACTTGTAATTACAGTTTTTTATATTGGGAATTCCAGAACACATCCAGATTTTCACAATTGAAGGAGCACAAACATGTATTCATCCAAATCTTCAAAGAGGTTTATTTTGTTTCCTGTGGAGGTAAATATAAATTCATGCTGTAATTGGTGGTTGTAACTTGTAATTTCATAAACATGCAGGTTGTCTGTGTCCAGATGGTTTTGGTCAGAGATAATAATATGTATTGAATTGAGGAAACATTATCTTAGTCATGTAGACTAGCTGCACACCATGCTTGAATGCTATGATTTCTAATCCATTAATCTACATATTTCTGATTCCATGCAAGAATAATTTTTATTGTGCTTCATGTTGCATTTGGAATGAGTGAAATTGTGGTTTCTAAGCATCGGAGTTAACCCTTTCTTTTCTTCACCAGCTACTGTTTCAAATGAGTAATAAATCTTAGTATTTCCAGAAATGATAAATGCTAAAGATATGTGGGAAGAAAAATATTTCAACAGAGGAAAAAATATTTCAACAGAGGAAAAATACACGGAAAAGAACAAATCTGCATTTATTTTAGAAATGGTGGTGTAATACAAGTAGAGGAATTAACAGATAAGAAACAGAGATCAATCCTTTGTTCTAGACACTGCTCTTGATAGAAGAACTGTATCGGTTGATCATCATAGTACTTGGACCACAGCATTATACCTCCATACTTGGCGAGATGCCAGAACCCTTGATGGCTGGGCTTATGATTGATTTTGTTAGTTTATCTTTCGGAAAGCGTCTGACCAGATTGATGAGCGCGAGTGATAATGGGCGCCGGATCCCCAGTAGCTCATTAGATGACGGGCGTTCAAGCGATTATTAAGAATAAAGATGGGGTAATTTTATTGGTAGGTGTTATAAGCGAGGTGTTATAAAACCTAATGGGGTTAGGGTTAGCGATCTATAAATACCTTTGCTTCCTAACCTCCGGGTTTTAAAAAATTTATTAGCCTCCCGGGTTTATGAAAGCACCTTGAGAGAGAACGGCTTAGAAAGGTTTGAGTGTTTTCAGAGGATCTTGTTCTTTTATGATCGAGGTCTTGGCCTGCCTTGGTCTGTCGCGTAGAGAATAGCTTGGAAGGTCTGTCAGATTAAAGAGATTTTACCAGCATTCTACGGGTTAGTAATGGGTGATGAAAAGATATCATCATACAACGCATTTAGCCCGTACGATTCACGGCCGTGTGTGATTCCTTCAATTGGTATCAGAGCACTGGTTGAATCGGTGTGTGATAGATTGAATCCATAATTTTTTTTCTCATGTATATATGATGTATATTAGATATATGGCACCTAGGATTCTATTATTTATGTTATTTATAATTTTTGTATTAGGAATGAATGATTTGGTTTTGGCCTTAATCCATGGTAGATTTTGCTTGTATATTTTTTTTTTTGGGATGTAACAAGGAGGCTAATCGCGAATTGAGTTTCCTCCTTGATTTATTTATTATTTTTCCTGCAATTTTTATATGTAAATTCGGATTTATTATAAAAAAATGTAAAAAAACACTAAATTATTAGAATAAATTTTGAGATTTTTAGTAGGGTGGGTTATGACAGTCTTCTGCACCATCAAATTTCGTGGCAATCCGAGTTTTGTGTAGCGAGTGGCAGGCGGTTTGATGCTGGGATTGATAGGGGACATCGTTAGGGGTTTTGTGTTTTTTGGTACGCAAGAAAACCGTCCCAACAGCGCGTCCATGGACTTACAAAACCTGAAGAAAAGAAAAGTACGGGCTAGATATCAGTGACCTTTGGCCTATTGGGCTTGTAATTTTCTTTTAAGGAAATAGCTAGTTATGGCTGCAATGGTATTCTATATTTATAATTGTTTAAATTATATGGATATAACATGTGATATATGTACTTAACATGCCATTTAGAATAGATTGGTGCCATATAATTGCATCATTGATACATACATGTGCATAATAATATTTGTTTGTCTAGATAATATTATTATGGAAAACCCTAATTAATTTATAATAAAAATATTAGATGGGTGAAGGTTAAAAATTAATTTAATTAATTTGAAACACAGACTCAGTAAGGGTCCAATAATAAAATGGTTATGTGATACCCCAGCGGATAGTAGTAGGATTTTGTGGATTGGATCTAAAATAATTTCAAAATTTTAATAGTTATGCATTGACGTCGTGTGCCCCAGTTATTAAAGATAATTTTGAAATTAAAATTAATAGTTCTTACACATTCAATTTTAATAATATTAATAACCCTCAACGAGAGGGACGTGATGTTATTAAAGCCCGAAAGAATATTGTAGCTTGATGGTGCCCTTGATGGAGTGGGTAAATTATAATAAATAAAATTTATTATAAAACGGTTATTTATAATAAATAGAATTTATTATAAGAGCGGTTATTTATAATAAATATAATTTATTATATGAGGTTATTATAATAAATATAATTTATTATTTGAGCAGTTATTCGAATTACGTTTATAACGGTTTTGAAGCGTGTATTCTTGGCCCTCTTACCATGTTCAAAAGTTTAGTTTATTACAAATGTCTTGCCCAGCGTAAGTATTTGTAATGGAAACTATTATTATTTATAATAAACATTAATAATAAGTAGTTTAAGGGATACGTATTTGTATGTTTGTTATGAATTACGTGTTAATATATGTGCTTTTTTTTTTTAAATTTCGAGAAAATGACATCATTTAATCCTGCCTTCTGATTTTGAGTCAAAAACCATTGGATGGGAAATCTTCTGGCACATGGAAGCCGTCTTCGGTGTCAGCCGATTTTGAGAGAATAAAATTCATTACGACAACTCGAAACTCTAGGGCACAGCTGGCCCAATCTTCGGAGAAACTAGACGATTTGCGATTAGCGATGGGCGAATCACGACCGGCTCGGCATTATATTCTTACCGGCGTTGCGAGAACATCTGCGAGCAAATTAATGATGCGGAGAGTGTATTGAAATAATTCGAGGCTACATGAGTGGGATGTTTGCTAAAAGTATGATCTTCTTTAGACAGCGACCATAGGGGCACTAATGAACACTTTCGTATGTTGCAGAGGAAATGTGCGGGACATTGTCGAAATGATGGGGCACATCGAGTCACTGCGGAATGATGGGGCTAATTTGGATGTCGAAGATGGGTGACTTGATCCTAGAATCTACGCAATAACAGTCGGTTTCAAATTGAATTATAATATGAACAAGCGAAGCCTCTGGCTGAACTTATGCACGAGCTTGAGAGTGCTTTGAAAGGATCTCTCGTGAAGCGAGGAAGTGCTTATCATGCTGAAAGTTCTTTAAAAACCCTAAAGGAAACTGAGGCGGAAAGAAGAACAAAAGCGAAGGAAAAAGGTCCATTTTCAAACCAAGCTATGATAGAAGAAGCCCAGAAAGGCAAGTGCTTTAAGTCTTGGACGAAAGATCCTTGGAAGAAGGATTACTTGAAACTAGGTATGGGTAGTATAAATGTTGTTGAAGAATTGTTTAGTGGAGAATTATAATGATAAATGGGGATCATTGATTCGAGGGAGCCACTAACCATGTATTACTCTTCTTGAGTGGATTCGAACAAAGCGACCCACTCGTTGGGACAAAGAAGCTTGAGTTGGGAAGCGGAGATATGTCTCGTATTAAGCGGGTAGGACTAGTGGAGTTATGTTTAAATAATAAGACTTTATGTTTATCGAATTTGTTTATTTGTTGGGATTTTGAAGGAATTTGGTTTAATTAGTTGTTTAGTTGAACATGGTTTAACAGTGCGGAGTTTAATTCCTCCAGTTTTCGTAAAGTAATAAACGCTTTTATTTGTTCAGGATTATTGATAAATGGTTTATATTTTTTAACTCCTATGTCCTATAGTAGTGTCTTTATTGAAAATAAGTGATGACGAAATTTCCTTTATCAAGAAAAGGAAGGTTTCAAATGAAACCTATATGTGGCATTCTGATTGTGTCATATTAATTCTAGTAGAATTCATGGTTTGGTTAAAGGGTAAGAATTTTAAATTCCTTGATCTTTGAACCTATACCGATTATGTAATGAATCATATTTAGAAGGTAAAATGACAAGAGGCCCTTGAGGCCAAGGAAATCGTGCCTTATCTGGTGGAATTGGTACACAACGTGTATGTGGACGATGACGTTCAAGCAGGCGGGTATGAGTATTTCATCACATTTGCGATGACTACTTTCGAGATATGGTTATGTTTTACTATTATGCGCCATAAGTGCGGAAGCTTTTGATTTCGAGTATAAGGTGAGCGGAAGCGAGTGGTGCCGTATCAAGCGACTTCAGGAATACGGCCCAGGGCGGTGAATACTTGTACGGAGAGTTCAGTCTTACTTGGCTCGAGAGGGGATAATATCTCAATTATCATCTCTGGAGCGCCTAATAAAGATGAGGTCTGCGAAGGAGAAATAGAACCCTTTTAGATATCTGGTAAAAATTCGATGCTCGGGTTATTCATGCATTACAGATAGATTACGGGGATATGCCTTAGAAACAACTACTTACATACTAAATTTAGTTCCATCTAAATCTGTTTCAAAGACACCCACAAAATTATGGAAAGGGCGTAAGCCCAGCTTGAACCATATTAGGATTTGGGGTGCTCCAGCTACGTCTTGAGTACGAAACAACAAAAGTTAGGGTCTCGAGCGAGAAATGTGTATGTTTATTAGCTACGCAAGAGAGGCGAGAGGTGGAATATTCTATAATCCAAAGGAAAGAAGGTGATAGTGAGTGCTCAAGCGCACTTTCTTAGAAAGTTATATGAACAATTTTAAACCTAAAGTAAAGTGGTTTTTAGCGAAGAGCTTAACAGTTCGAGATCCACCACAATCTATTTTCCATCCACATTTCCTGATGTTGAAGGGGAAAATGTACAAAATGGCACCGAAGGTGAACAAACCATGAAACAACTTAGGACAAATTCAAGAAACTTCGAGAACAGAACATAATGAAGAGATTGGTAATCCACACGAGCCATGAAACTGGATCATACGTACATGTACAACAACCAATGCAACAAACTCGTAGTGGGAAATCCCGATACGTAAACTGCAAGTATGCCTTGTTAGGAGAGACTTATCAAGTCGTTTTGGATAATCGATGGCGACCCTACCCACGTACGAAGGGCATTGGAGGATGTTGATAATGCGAGTGGAAAAAAAGGCAATGGGCCAGAGTGAGATGGAATCTATGGGTTCCTAACTTCAGTTTGGTCTCTTATAGAAGCACCTAAAGGGTAAAACGGTGGGTGTAAGTGGATCCTCTGAGAAAGAGAGGACCGAGATGGGAAGGTTGAAACCTTAGCTAGATTGGTGACGAAGAGTTACACGCAAAGGGTATAGATTATGATGAAACTTTTCGCCGGTAGCCATGCTTAAATCTGTCAGTTCTCTTAAGCATATGACTGACTCGATTATGGTTGGAAAATGGATGCCAGCTTGACTTTTCTAAATGGAGAGGCTGGAAGAAGATATCTATATCATCGACAGCCAAGAAAGGGTTCATAGCCTTAGGTCGAACACATGGTTTGCAGGATTGCATAAGAATACATTTATGGGCTTAATGACATCAGTCATGGAACATCAGGTTTGATCAAGTTATCAAATTATATGGATTTGAGAAAAGTCTGATGACCATGTGTGTATAAAAATTCAAGGAATAGTGGTAGTCTTTTTGGTACTTCGTAGATGATATTACAGTGGTGGAAAGCAGTGTGAAAGTGTTATCGGGCGTGAGGGTTACTGAAGCGTTTGATATGAAGGACTTGGGTGAAGCTAACTTTATTCTAGAGGTCGAGCTTTTACGAAATTTGGAAGAATAAGGTGTTAGCTTTATCCCGAGCCTCCTACATTGATAAAATAGTGACCCGAGGGTTTGGCATGGAAAATTTAAAGGGGACTTCTACCCTTCGAGACATGGAATTCATCTTTCTAAGGAGCAATCACCAAAAACTCCACAGAGAGAAAGAACTCATGAGTAAAACCTTATGCCGGCTGTTGGTAGTCTCATGTATGCTATGCGTAATACCCGAGCGGATATACGCTATACGTGGGGTAGTAAGTAATTTATAATCGAGATCGGAGTAGAACAACGGGCGGCCAGTGAAACATATACTCCAGTATTTAAAGAACGAGGGATTATATGTTGGTTTATTCGGTGGGAGTCTTAAAGCGCTGATTTATACGGATTTCCGAATTTCCAAGGGATATTGACTCAGGTAATCAACATCGAGGATATGTGTTTACCCTAAATGGGGAGCCATTTGTTGGAGGAGTGTTAAAGCAGGACTTGTGTTGCGACTCCCTGGCCCGGAAGGCGAGAATGTAATGGTGCATCCCGAGAGAATTTGCAAAGGAAGCTGTATGGCTTAAGAAATTCCTTTTGGATCTTCATGTGATACCAAGTGCAGATCGGCCCATTAACCTTTATTGTGATAACAGTGGGGTCGTAGCACAGTCCAAAGAACCAAGGTCTCACAAAAAGCAGAAACACATATTAAGAAAGTACCACTTGATCAGTGATTGATAGAGAGGAGATCACAGGTGGATTCTTGGAAATGAAGGAGAACCTAAGCGGACCCTTTTACTAAGTCTCTTCTGAGCGTGTGTTTGAGGAAGCATGTAAATTGTATGGGTCTTAAGAGAGGGTCCAGGCTTACTTTAAGAGTGAAAGTGGGAGTTGGTTACATTTGTGCTCTAGGAGCAAGACAAGTTGTAATTTCATTTTAAATATAATAATATGAAGTTTTTGCACATTATATTTTACGCATAAGGTCAGTTAATTATAGCAGTATATGATCATATGGATACGTCCATTGAAGACATGATCACGAGTTCTCATAATTAATGAATTGTCTCTACTGATTATTAAATAAAGTTGGGCACTTTATTTAGAGGCTGCAAATATTTTATGAAATGATCAGTCTTGGTTATTATAAAATAATGGAATGAATTATGAGTCATTACGAGAGGATCGAAGAGATTTAATCAAGGATAAATTTACGTGAAAGAAAAGGATTTAAATCTCGAGAGCGATATTAGATATATTTATTTTCTTGTCTGAGTATATTATAAATAGATAATTAAGTTACTATGGTTCTTTGAGTTATCAATAAGTGAGGCCTATTTTTAAGCGACCAATACTTGATAATTTGGGGATTATATTATTTTGATTATCAAGTATTTATGAAATATACAAAATGGAATTTGTATGAATATCCCTCTTGACATGTTTAAATTTTCGAGATATTGAAAGTCAGCCGGTGCATGGGATAAGTTAGGCGGTAAGTCGAGAGAATAAAATAATTAGTTGATTTACAGAAAAAAATTATCAATTAATTATTGATATTTTACAAAGGAAAATACATTTAATATAAAACATTATTAATTTTGGAATTCACATCTGGGTTTTTAGTGGAGTAGCCCCGGATAAGATTACGGTCCCAGACTTGCTTCTAAGCAAGTGGGAGATTGTTAGTTATGCTCGGAAGCAATCTAGGCCAGGATTGATCAAGGGGCATGTAATTGATAATGGGCGCCGGATCCCCAGCCTTCGTTAGATGGCGAGAGCCGTTAAGCGATTATTAAGATACAGATGGAGCCACATTTTATTAGACCCAGGTGTTATAAAGCCCAAGGTGTTATAAAACCTTAATGGGGTTAGGGTTAGCAGTCTATAAATACACTGCTTCCTAGCCTCCAGGTTTTAAGAAATTTATTAGCCTCAAGTTTATGAAAACACCTTGAGAGAGAGAAATAAATAGAAAGGTTTCGAGTGTTCGGATCTTGTTTCTTTTTATGATCGGGTGCGCGCCCAGCAGCCGGATATGTCGCGTAGAGAGAATAGCTTGGAAGGTCACGTAGTTATAGAAGAGATTTACCCTACGCACTACTACGGGTTAGTAATGGGTGATGAAAGATATCTATCGCCTAGCGTATTTAAGCTATCGTTCGGCTTCATTGTGTGATTCCTTGATTTGAGATCATCTTGGAATGAAGCCACTTCCTGCTTTTGGCTGGAGGCTGCCGAGTAACCTAGGAAGATCTTGGAGCGGGATATCGGGTCACGTCTTCCCGTGCATCTTCGGAGTTTCAAACATTCGAGTGTATCTTGAGGCGGGTTGTTGTAGAATTGAACCCCGAAACATAGTAAAAGGCAGTCTTAAGGGCACCACCAACCAAAGCATCGGGAATGGACATTGGGGAGAAGCGGTTAAGGAAATGCACCTTCTTGCCTTTCTTCTTTGTGTCGAGAAAGGTATACGGCGGAATCGTCCCAATGTTGGTTTGTTCCACCTTGATATCAAAGTCAATTCCATCAACAGTGCACCTAGTGGACGAGAAACGGCTTGCCCCAAGGAAGTTATTCGAGGTAATCGCGGACTTGCCTAGCATCGTCCTTAGAGGCAAGGTATGGTAGCCCTGCTCCTCCTCGATGGAGAGCATCGCATGATACCTTGCTTGACATGAACTAATGTCGAGCTTAAGCTAGTGCGGCCAGATTCTTGTATGGATCCATGATGACCCGACGAGGTTGATCATTGGAGTCTTTCCATTGCCAAAACTTGCACTAGAAAGGCTATGTTCACAAAAATCGTAGTTCCAGTGGCACAAGTCTCTTCCGGGTTATCGTTTCCATTTGACCCGAGTAGATGGAAATTCCGCAGGCATCGAACCTCTTGCGAATGAGCATTACAATAGAGAGCATTGACAGTAAGTTACTATGAAGTGCCATTGTATCGCGATGTTTCGATCCCGAGTGCTCAATTATGTTAGAAGGCATTGCTTTTATAAGGCGAATGATGTCCATTTACTTTGATACTAATTTTACGTAGTTATGTTCATGATACCATGCCTTATGGCCAATTTGTTAGAAGTGGTAGAATCCCGGACATGAAATTAAATTTGTCTCTTAGTCCTTGTCTTCTAGCTGCTCCTTATTTGTCCGAAAATCATTTTACGGACACTCTGGCTATCGAACCTTTCATACCGAGTCCACTCTTTCTTATGTCACTTTCTCTTTAAACTCTATGAAACTCATCATGTAAATTTGTTGTCCCTCTGTATGCCCTAATTCATCCATTTTTTAGAATTTTCTCACGAAAAATTTGTGTTCCATCAAAACTCAAACCTATTTGCCGGTGGATTTGGATTTTTCGAATATGGTTAATCTAGAAATCATTTCGTTTCATTGTCTTCTCATTCGTCATGGAGCATTGGATTGCTCTCTTTGGTGAAGCAGGAAAGTTTACGGGTTTTCGGCCAGTCAAAGATACTACATTTAATGAAAATTTGAACAAAACGGAGAAATTGTTTAACGAGTTTTAGAGAATCGCGTAGTAGGTTAGGATTAGTTAGTAGTTTGATAAGTGGTGCTTAATCATTATAATTAATACTTAAAAATGGATGTGATTAGTTCGAGTTAGGCTTCTTTTACACGTGATCAGGTTGTATATAAGCGAGACTTAGTACAATTTCGGTGACAATGAGAATCAGTTCTCTCCACTTTCCCTTCTCTTTTCTTACGCCCTCTTTTCTCTCTCGATACATTATTCGATGCATTTATATATTTTCATATTGTTGGTTAAAAATAAGTATAAAAAGAATTTTACTTTTTATGATATTTTAAGTGTAAAAAGAGTTATACTCATAAGATTGTAACATTTTAGAATAAATCATGTTTTAATGGGTGGATTAAACTTGTAAATGTTACAAAACTTATAGGTTGAGGAAGACCATAAGTTTTAACATTTGAGAGCATGTTTAATATGGCATTAAACATATGAATAAAGATTAGATTGTTCATGAAACATGAGATTGATAAAAGATCATAAGTTTGTAACATTTGAGCTTAAATATATGTTTAATGTGTAGATTAAACATATATTATTTATGTTTACGATATTTACAATCTCAAAGGTTAAGGAAAGCGAGAAGTCTTCTTCTCTTTATGTCAATTTTAAACCACAGAGTGTTATATATAAGAGTGACTTTTCTTCTTTTGAAATCTTATGCGAGAAGAGTAAAAGCAGTCGATCCCAAGGCTCTTTCCATCTTACTTCCCTAAAGATTTCTTGAGAGAGGGAGGAAATAAAGTCTTTGGGCAAAGTTCCAAGAACCTGTTTGAGTGTTCTTGTATTCTTCTTCTTCTTCTTCTTTTTCAAGAGTTTGTGAGTGCTTTAGTAATTTCAAGAGTTCATTATATAAAGTGTTATTAGTGTGTTTCTCTTCTATATTGCATTAATTTTTCTATCACTTTCATTACTGAAACCCATAATTGTGATAAAAGGATGCGTTTTGGTTTGTCTTTAGCAAAGACTCCAAGGGTGGGAATTTCAAGTGATCTAGAATCGGCCTTGTACTGTTATTTAGTTATTGAGAAAAGGTTGGAAGCGAAAAGATACCTCAAGATTGTCAAAAATGGAATTTCTTTGTTTGAAGATTGTCATTATTTGGAAACTAATGAGAGGAGCCATTGTTAGATAAATTCATTTTATCGTAAACTAAAGGCGAAAGGCAAAGATCTGACCTCCAACCATTGCAGTAAGAAAGAGGACATTCTAGACTTTCTATGCTATGACTCCTCAAGAACGATGGTGCTATTCTCCGATGTAAAGAGTGAGCAACAGTGACTCTAAGAGCGGTAAAATTACGTTCCTTATATAGAGGTTTCCATCATAACCTCCACCTTAAAGGCTTAATTCCGTTATATAATTAATTGGGCATACGTTAAGAACCAAACGTATGGAACATATGGACCACTTTGAAGCTTTGAATTTCCTTTCTTAATTAGCCTTAATGAAAGAAACGCTCCTTAACGGATGGAAAATTAACACTCTCCCACTTGGTCCATACTTCTCGATGTCCATCCAAATCAAGAAATAAATATGAATCATGGCGATGGAGTCCTTTAATAGTGAATATTATCATCCATGTATTATAATATATTTATCTGTAACTCATAGCCTTAACCTTTATGAATAAATCATATGTTTATCTTGGGTAAAAAACTTAATGATATATCTCTATCACAGTAAGTGAAGTGTGCACAACTATATGAGAAACATCAATTGAATAAGAGCTTCATTAATATCAATAAATGTACGTACAATATGAGATTACATCATGGACTCGAGTTCCATACTGATTACATGATCCCTAAACTTCTTTGGTGGGATGCCTTTAGTAAAAGGATCTGCTATCATCAACTCGGTGCTAACGTGTTCAACCAACCACTTTCTTTTCTTTAACACGTTCAGGATGACTAAGTATTTGATATCGATATATTTTACGCCGATTTCGAATTTTATTATTCTTAGCAAAAAAGCGTAGCTAAGTTGTCACGGTATAATTCAATGGTCTCTCAATGGAATCAACAACTCTCGGGCGAAGAATCGAACTCTTAAGCGAACACCATGCGAGGTGGCACACAAAAACAAGATACAAATTCAGCCTCAGTGGTGATAGTAGTCGATATGCCTTCATGCTTCTCAAACCACGACTCATTGGTTAGCATAAATACATAACACAGTATACTTTACGGAGTCGAAGAAGCGACCCGATGAAATCAATTTAGGTAGCCAATCACTTCAGTTATCGGTAGCCAATCGAACAGAGCACATAGTTCTTTGTACCCTGAAGGTATCTCATGACCTTCTTTGCGACTTTCGATGGTTAATGCACGGATTACTCACAATAGCAGCCTAACACTCAATGACATATCGATATTGGTCGATACTGAACATACATAAGGCTTCCTACGGTTAAAAGCATATGGAATGTTCTTCATTTATTCCTTTCAAAAATAGGTGCCAAACCTTTGGTCCCAAGCGGAACTTTGTCACCACACATTGATGGATCTTTGGGCTCGGTGAACAATCTTTCATCGAAATCTCTCTAAAACTTTGTTGATATAGGTCTCTCGAGACTAACCTAGAATGTCTCGAGATCTTTCTCGATGGATCTTTATTCCAATGGCATAAGATGCCTCACCCATATTCTTCATATTAAAGTTCTTTGAGAGGAATTGTTTCACCTCACATAGTAATCCCTTATTTTTTGTTGCTAGCAAAATATCATCCACACGCGTTTAAAGCGAAAGCGGATCTTACTCACTTACCTTCAATATATACAATGATCCATGACATTCTCTCTTAAAGGCTGAATGAAGTGATGACCTTACCGAATTTCAAATACCATTGAAGGAATGTTTTCAAACCCGCAAATGGATTTATTAAGTTTTCAAACTAAATGATCACCAACACTTGAGGAGAATCGCCGGGTTGTTTCATGTAATAGCTTCCTCTAGCTCACCATTAAGGAAGCCGTTTTTCACATCCATTTGATGAAGCTCTAAGTGTCAAGTAGGCTAAAATATAATAACTCGAAGAAGGAATCTTGTCTGAGAAGAAAAGGTCTGTATTTGAGTGAATTCGCTTCTCTTTGAGTTAATCAGCACAATACATGGGTCTTGCTATGTCTCTCAATGTTGCCCTGTGAATCTTTCTTTGTCTTAAAGACCCACTTGCACCTAATGATTTATACACCATAAAGGCCCGACTCAGCGAGATCCCATACTTTCGGTGTTAGATGCCATAGAGTCCATTTCATCTTTCATGGCATTATCAAGTCAGATTCCTTAGAGCCTTGGCATGCGGGTTTTGAGGATCATGTTTAGCTCCCGATATTATGTCAGATTCTTGCTAGTACATGACATAATCACTAGGAATAGTTGAATTTCTAAACCTAGTAGATCTCCTTAATGTTGTTTCATCATGGGGAACTTCTTGTACGCTTGATGCTCGTCGGTTGCTTTCAAAATGTTTGTTATTTCCTTGGCCAGTGATCTACGGAGTTCAAAAAGTTTGTGGATTCTCAGTGACTGGTTATACCCGTTTCTACCTCAGGGGTATGTATGAAGGTCAGTATATGAATTGAACCAGAGGTCTGACTTAATAGTGATCTCTTTCACACAATGTGTAATGAATTTGACTACTCCCATCAATTAAGTCATTATGAAGAAACTTCACATTTCTTGACTCCACAATCCCCAGTGGTGTGAAGGACAATAGAATCTATAGCCCTTGGATTTTTCATTATATCCAATGAAATACCCACTTATAGTCCTTGGGTTAAGTTTCTTTTCTTGTGGATTATAAATCCTTACTTCAAGTCGGCATCCCCATATGCCTATATGTTTATAATAGGTTTCAACCTTTGAATAACTCAAGAAGAATAGCGTCTTTGGACAACCTTAGTTAGACCCCAGATTAATTATTATACACATTCTTTGTCTTTAGTGCCTCAATCCACAAGAATTGAGGACGATTAATCTTACTTCTTATACTCTGCCACCATGTCCATTAAGGTTTTAATTTCTTCTTTGCCACACCATTTTTCCGGGAGGAACCAAACGCGTGTGTTGAGCCTTCCTTTCAATCCCACATGCTCTTGAAACTGTAAATGGACACGGTGCTTCTTATTCTCAATGTACTTTACTGTAGTACTCTCCACCTGCATGTGACCTCACTACCATTGTTGCTTCTTGTATTGCTTCTCTGCTTGACGTTGAATACCTTATAGGTTTCGATGCTTCGTCCTTAGAATAAAGCATCCCAGATATACATGTAACGTGGTAGTCATTATTAGAAGATGAGTATTTTGGATCACTACCATCCATATCGGACAGCAAATGTACGTATGAATGATTTCTAACAAATGTTTACTCCTTACATTGCACCTTTTTGACTATTGGTTTGCTTTCCCATAATCTGATCAAACATGTCTCGTCGATAAAAGTCGAGGCATTGAGCCTTCATTCACTAACCTTTTAATCCCTACGAATAGAAATTGTGATGATCTCAATGCCATAATAAGGTGTAACGATTTAAATGCTTTAAGGTCATACAACTAATATAGTAGACCAAAAGTCCAGGATATATACGATCCCACGGGGAAGGTGTGGTTTTTTTTTTTTTTTTTTAGCGAGTTAGTACCGTTACTGGAGTCATTCACTATTTGAGCGACTCGATGACTTGGGGAGAATGTTTTCTAATCTAAAATAAGAACAAAATATGGCAAAACAAAACAGAGTGTGATCAATGTCCACTCACAAGGAATGGTATAATATTGGAGATATAACTCAAGGAAAGATACTAGGGTTAATTGTCTCCATTTGATGCATTTATGGTTTATATTCGTGCAGTTGATTGGTGAGCGTACGCCTTATGCATGTCGAGGAACACAATATGGGTTTTTCCAGTGTCTCCCTTAATTTCTCACACCAACTCCCTATTCTCCTTTCGATCCATCTAGGTCATTAAATGTGATACTTTTATAAGGCAGTTCTTTCCTTGGAAATCTTATTGGTCACCTCTCGGCCCATACAATAGGACTACCTGGACTACGCTTGGATTGATCATCTCTCAGTCCATACAATCATCACATAATGCTGAGATGGTGCTACTCCCTAATAGAAATCCATCTAGTACTAGGCATTCCTGATTCCACTGGAGCTTCTTTGATTAAGGTTAGTTAATGCATTTCAATTAACTAATTCATACCTTAGAGACTACGGATTTAGAGTTTGAGGGCGTAATCCAAGTGTCATAAGGATGCCCTAGTATGGGGATCGAGCCAACTCTACGTATGGATTAATTAGTTAAAACCATAATAATCCTAAGAACTACACCAACCCTTATCCACACAAACATGAATTCATGAAAATCATCATAAAGATATATAAATCACACATGATTTAAACAATCAACCATAGAGGAAAGTTTAGCTACTCTAACAACCTACAAATCTATCAAAATCATGTCTATTTACATCCACTTAATAATAGAAAGAAATGAAATAAGTAAGAGTTAGAGATACAAAATGAATATGAGATGAGAAATGCTCCAAACTCAGCTCCAAGGTTGAATGAGATCCTCTAGTTGATGGATTCTTCAATATTACAACAAATCCAAAGTAAGAATCAACAAAATCACAAACCCTAAATTGGTTTAAGAAGAAGAGAGGAAAAACCCTAAGGAGGGTAGTCTCCCTTAAAATCGGAACCCTCAGCAAGTCTAAAGAACTACTATTTATATGCCTTGGAAAATGGGCCAATGATGGGCTCAAAAATCGAAGTTTGATGCTCTAGCCTGTCGTTTCACCGTAGCGAAGCCACGTGTCACCTTATGATCTATGCTCCTTGCTTCGTTGCGGCGAACCTCTTCCACAATAGTGAACTTTCTTTGTACTTGGGTGAACTCCAAGGTTTCATCTTTGCTTGCTTAGGCCCGCGCATCAGTGTTTCCTTACGTGGTAGCACGGCCACTTCAGCAGCCCGAAACATATTGCTCGGCTAGCGGCAAACCCAGAATCTTGTATTTCTTGACTTGAGCCACCTGCTGGCGGTGAAGTATACCGTGTGTGAACCTCTTCACCGCGGTAAGAAACTACTACGGATCAACAGCTATCTTTACTTGATTTCTTCTATCACTTTGCTTGATTTTTCTTCTAATCCTGCAAAACATAAGCAAATGGGGGATTAGAGCTTTCTTATAAGATATTGGTGTAGATCTAGCATTTATATTTGTAAACACATGAAAATCATACTATAAACGCTAACAAGGTTCACACCTATCAAATACCCCCAAACTTAACATTTTGCTAGTAGTCAACCAAAGAAACTACTCATATTCCTTATTCAAAACTAACAAACATGTCGAGCATGAAATTAGGGTAATATATAATAAGTTGCCTCAAGGATAACTTATTCATAAACATAAAGAAAACTTTGAGATAGCCTTTTCCAAAAATAATAGATTATTATAAGGTTAGACAATCTAAACCAAAGTTCTCAGTGTGTGTGTAGTCTTCCCCTCTCCTAGTCAGTTGTAGTTTGGATGGAATTAATTTGATCATAAGTGGAATAGGATCTCTCACTCATGGTGAGTGTGTGAGACTCCATATGCTTGTTGGGCATATCACTCTCCACTATTATGCTATACATAACTCCTTAGGATCAATTAGGTCTTTATAGCTTGTAGTGTATGGCTTAGGTAGGGTAGTTAAATAGATCATTTAGGCTTTAGTTTACTGGCTGTCTGTTTTTTTTTTTTTTTTTGTCCACTAATTGTTCTCATTTTGCATATTTCCTTCTTTTAATTGGCCTCCTAAGCTTTCCCTGAGCTTAACTTATTGCTTCTTTTTTGTATCTCACTAGCTCCCTCCTGACACATGATTTTCACCATTTTAACAAGAATACCAAAGAGCTTTACTTTTCATATTACAAGACACCAGGAAGTCTGTCTTCGGCCCTTTAAGCTTTGCACACCCCGTGTAACAAGCTTTAGGTTAGTATCTTATTGTTAACCTTAGGGTATGAGATGATCTTACTCCTCCCTACTTTATTCTTTCTTTTTCTTTCTTTTTCTCTCATTTTTACTTTTTTTTTTTAATTTCTTTTTCTATCCCAAACCTTTTTTGATTTCCATTCAAAACATACCCAATTCAACAAACTCTTAATTCACACTACATGTATTCACAAGATATAACATTGAAACTTACATGTTAAGTAATATGGGATTTTTGACTGAAGGGCCTTCAACACAAAGGTTAAAAAATTTAATTCTTGGCTTTTCTTGAAAGAAAATGAAGCTAATATGACTCAATTTTGGTGACTATGGATGAAAACGGCAACATGTTGTTGAAAAAAATGGATTGATGGCGGGTTTTTGTCTTGCATTGTTGTTGTTTGATGAGCTGCTATCGTAAGGTTAGTTAGAAAGAGCTCAGTGGTCCAAGGATGGCCTAAATCATTTCCTAATTGTCTTGGTCTAAGGATCGCCTCAAGAGTGATAATTGAACAAGTTCTAGAATCTTTGAGATCACTTAGAATGATATTCACCCCTAATTCTTCTCTAAACCAAGCAAAGGTGACTATCAAGGGAGGTACTGACAGCAAGGTGTTAAGAACTTTTAGTACAAATAGTCGACTCTGAGGGTGAAACCATTGTAGCTGAGTTCAAATACTCTTATTTTCTTCATGTAAAAGAAAATTCATTCATTATTCATCATAGACATCATAATTAATCCCAAAATAAGCCCAACTAAAAAACAAAACACACTAAAAATGAAAATTTTAATCTAAAAAACCGAAAACATATACAAGCGACCTAAAACACACCAAGCAACAAAAGAAAACACTAAAAATAGGATAAATGAAGCTGTTGGAAAAATTTTAAACAAAAGAGGACACCCCAATACCCCAAACTTAAAATATGCATTGTCCTCAATGTATTAAATATGAAAGATTAGGAATAGAGAACTCCCATCATTGGGCTCGGGTTGAGGTGGGTCTTGATGAAACTCCTGATAAAATCCAAGCTTGATGTCCTGAAAGAAAAACCAAATAAATACTTAAAATAAATCAACATGCAACACATGCTAAAAATAACTTCAAAAAAAAAAAAACTAAATTACTAAATGGATAAAATCCTTATTTTTGCTTGGGGTACCTCCCAGAAACACTCAGTTTTAGAGTCTAGCTAGACTCATTGTGGAAGTCAGGAGCTTTGCTTTGGCCTTCATCCATCCTGTAATAATCCCTCACTAAGCTCCTCATCACTTACAAGGGATGAACTTCTCATCTCGGAATGGCGATAAAGCTCAAATACCAACTCTTTGGTGGGGAAAGAGTTGGCCTCAAATTGTATCCCTTGAGAGTGGCCTGCTCTTGAAGAGTTATAAGTCTGCTCCTTAATAGCGCAAATGAACTCTCGATCTTCATGCATGCCCTCGTTTTCTTCATCCATTAGTGGTATGCTTTGTGGAGTCAGAAACTGTTTTTCCTCACTGACAAGGAGTGTCATTTCCTCATGTTCGGTATGTATCCACAACTGTGGCAATGGAAGGAAGCTTTTTTGTAAATGAAACTTGTCGGTCTGATCCATGCGAAAGTCAAGACTCTATGGGGAAATTGAAGTCTTCAACCCGACAAAAAATCAGTGGCTAGCTCCCGGATGTTTTCTTCTCAACTTGCTTCTCTTTCAATAATAGCTCTTCGTCAATATGAGCTCATTCTTCGACCAAATTTCGGGTCTTACAATTTCTCCTGGACAAGGCATTTTATTCACATTCCCATTGTGTTCTTGTCCTCATCAATGTTGGGCAGAAAGTTCATTTTCAAGACTCAAAGATATGCTTTCACACTCTGTGTATGTCATCATTACGTATGTCGCTCGGGAGTTGCCTTGAAGTGTTCCCATAATTTTATCCTAATTCTGAGCTTGTATTCATTCTTCCATGATAACATACATTTCTCGATTGAGATTTTTCGAATTGGTGCCAATGTTGGTTATCATGTTGGTGCCCATCTTGGTTTCCATAATTGGCAACCGTATTGGTAGAGCCTCATTATCTCTTTTAATTTCTTCCTTCAATGCAAGGAATAGCTCTTCATTAGATGGTTTCCGGAATTGCTCTTGATTATAGGAACTTGAACTTCCTTGACTTTGCATAATTGGATGGCCATAAGAAATTGTCTGTGTCCCAAACTGACGTGTAACGGCATGTAGTAGTGGGGTTGGGAGTAACTTCCGCATTGTTGTTGAAATGATTCCACTTTTCAAAATTATAGGCTTGTTGGCCTCGGGAGAGTTTGTGCCTTGCTGACAATATCTTCCCATGTAAATTTACTATTCGGGTTGCTCGAGAAGAAAATTCTCTCTAGAGGGTGTAAAACTCATTTATCTCTTTGTTTGGCATTATACTTACTTTAGAGAAAAATACAAAAAAGAAAAAAAGAAAAAAAAGAAAAAAAGGAATATACAAAATCCAAATTAGAAAGAAAAAGAAAATAGGGAAATAAAATTTTTGCTCAAATTAGCAAACTTCTCTTTTGCCAAAATATCAATCCAAACACCAAATCGTCCCTGGCAACGGCGCCAAAAACATGTAATGATTTCTATAAGCGCACGGGTCGCACAAGTAATATAGTGGACCAAAAGTCTACATATCAATCCCACAGGGAAGGTGTGGTTTTAGCGAGGATTAAGTACCGCTCTTGCGGAATTAGTTCACTATTTGAGCAACTGATAACTTGGGGAGAATGTTTTCTAATCTAAAATAAGAACAAATAAAGCAAAACAAAAATAGAATTTATGATCGTGTCCACTCCTGAGGAATGGGATAATATCGAGAGATATAACTTCCAGGGGAAAGATACCAAGGTTGATTGTCTCCATTGGTGCATTTATGGTTTTTATATTCATTAGATTGATTGAGTGACGTACCTTATGCATGTCAGGAACACGATATGAGGTTTACACTTCCGTGTCTCTCCTCAATTTCTCACACCAGCGCCTATTCTCCTTTCGATCCATCTAGGTCATTAAATGAATGCTTTTATAGGGAGATTCTTTCCCTTGAGAATCCTATTGGTCACCTTTCGGTCCATATTGGACTACTCGGACTACGCTCGGATCAATCACCTCTCGGTCCATGGTCCTCCTTAATGTGAATGGTGCTACTCCCAATGAAATCCATCTGAGTACTAGGCATTCCTGATTCCCTAGACTTCTTTGATTAGGTTGGTGGTATTTTGATTAACTAATACATACCTTAAGAAACCTAGGACCGATTTTAGGGGCGTCGTCAAGAGTCACCTAGGATGCCTAGTATGGGGATGAATGACTCTCGGTATGGATTAATTAGTTAAAACCATAATAATCTTTGAAAACTACGCAAACTAGCATCCACACAGCATGAATTACAAAATCATCATAAAGATATATAAATCAAACATCAATTTAAACAAGCAACCATAGGAAAGTTTAAGCTACTCATTACAACCCACAAATCTATCAAAATCATGTCTATTACATCCATAATAATGAAAGAGATGAGATAAGAGTAAGAGTTAGAGAAACAAAAGCGAATGTGGGTAATGAATGCTCAATCGGCTCCCAGGTTGAATGAGATCCTGCAGTTGATGGATTCTTCAATATTGCAAATTCAAAGTAGAATAAACAAAATCAGAAACCCTAAATTGGTTCAAGAAGAAGAGAGGAAAAACCACAAGAGGTATTCTCCCTAATCGAGAACCCTAAACAAATCCCCAAGAACTACTATTTATATGCCTTGGAAAATGGGCGATCATGGGCTCGAATCGAAGTTCTTGCTCTAGCTCGCACGTTCTTCGTTGCGGCGATGGCTTCTTCGTTGTGGCAAAGCCACATGTCACCTTCTAATCTATGCTCATTATTTGGTAAAGATAAGCTTATTTGTGGTGAACCTCTTTGTTGCTACAAAGGGTATCTTTGCAGCGGCGAACCTAAGGCTTCATCTTTGCTTGCTTGGGCTTCACTGCGGCGAAGCCTTTCCTTCACAGTGGTGAACTGCTTCACTGTGACGAGTATGTTCCTTCATTGTCGTGAACCCGAGGCTACTGTATTTCTTGACTTGAGCTTCGCTGTGGCAAAGCACTCCTTCATAGTGGTGAACCACTTCATTCACGATAATGACCCCATTGTAGATGACAACTTCCTCTTCACTTGATTTCTTATCACTTTGCTTGATCAAGAATCCAGGTCAAAGGGTATTGATTAGTTAGTTTGAGGGTTCACGAATCAGCCCTACTTTACAAGCAATCAAGAAAACTAGTTTCAAGAATACATGAGCTCATATAAGTAGTACTTATTCATACTAACTATGAGGTAACTTGTTGCTAACCTTTAAATAAAAGAAACTTGTTTTCATTTTTCTTCTAATCCTTCAAAACATAAGCAAATGGGGGATTAGAGCTTTCTTATAAAATATTGGTGCAAATCTAGTATTTATGTTGCATAAAACACATGAAAATCATACTTTAAATGGTAACAAGATTCACACCTATCATAAGGACGATTCTTCATTTATAACATTGCTTTTAATTTTAGCATTTTAAACCCATGAGTTATAAGAATTATTATCTTTTACAAATTACTAAATAGAGACCATCGTACGTAGTACCTAATAACTTATAATTTTATTAAAAATTAAAAAAGTATCCAAAGTTACGTATGATCTAAAAGTTACAAGAGCCGAATTGAAATTAAATTCCTAGAAAACTAGAACATAGAAGGCCTTCTCCAATTAAAAATAAAGTCATTCAAAACTCCAAACCGGCAAGTGTCGATGAGCTTCCATGTGAGCTTGACTCATTTCCTAAATGGATGTACGCTTCATGACTCCATCGGTTTCGAGGTTTTGCATACCCTGCAAGGTATTTGAAACATGGATTGTTGAACTAGAGTCAATCCACCAAGTGTTATGATTAACATTTATGAAATTTGATTCATAACATACAAAAGAAAATGAAATACCTTTCTTTTCAAGCCAAACTTTGTGCTTCATGTAGCACTTCTTCATGTGCCCTTTCTTTTTACAATAGAAACACGTGACTCCTTCATGTCCTGCCTTAGCTCACTCCTTGCCCTTTCCTCGTTTCCAGGCTTATTCTTCCTTTGATTACTAGAATATAGAAAACACTTTCTCCCCTCGTCTATAAGCAGCTTCTCCTCTTGCACATGGTCAAGAGTTCAATAGTTCAATCATCTATCTCAGAGTGTTATCAAAGAAATCCTGAATTCGACCGAGTAGGGTAAGGTGTCAAGATGTAGTGAACAAGAAATTAATGACTGACATGGATACTTCCAAACACTCAATTGAGTCGAAATGGATCATGCAGATGATATGATCACGTTAACTTCCACCTCAAAGAACCTAAGGACGAGCTGAATTATCAAAGTGCTAGCAATGGATCGATCATATTTAACAAATTTCTCATCTATCGCCTTTAAGAGATCCCCGACTTCACATGCTTCACTGAGACACATATGCCAGCAAATATGTGTTTCTTTATGAACATAATGGAGAGGGGGTTGGACCTCTCCCACTGTTTGTAAAGTCTCACAACATCTGGAGTGTTGGTCGCTATGATAGTCGGTGGCTCATTCTTCCTTATAGCATAGTCAAAGTCCATACACCCTAAATGGAGTAAGACTCTCTATCTCCAGACCTTATAGTTATCTCCCTTAAATTTAGGAATTTCTAATTTAATATCACAGTAGTTTGTAGATTGGGTAACGGCATAGAAAGAAAATATTATCAATAATGTTTTGAGGCTATAAACTTAATGTAGGTGAACTAATGTAACACACTAAGATTATTTAGACATGTGACTTACCGTAATAAAAAGTCCATGTCGTATATGTTTAACGAATTTGGGAATGACCTAGAGACATAAGACTTGCCTATGGGCTAAAGTCCCATGTAATTATGTTTTTAAGCCTACATTCCTTATGATAAAATTATCGACTATAGTTCCTATTCTCAATTCGATGGGTAACTGAGAATTATAATCCAATATTTTATCCTAATTAATCAGAAATTGTAAATTCAAATCTTTTTCCTAAATTAATCATATAGTTATGTTATAAAGTGATCATCCTCAACATAAATTTTACAATAACATGCTACTATTAATCAATAAAATTTATCGGGTCACCTAACATATAGCAATCTCAAGAATAAGAAAATTATTCAATTAATACATGCACAATAAATAAATAAATATTATACAAACAAATAATTGATAAATATAACACATTTTAACCCTAGTATATGTAGGTAAAAGATACCAACATTAAATAAAAAAGAAATAGGCTTCTAGCCTAGTAGCAGAGAGGGAACAAAATAAGTAAAAGGTTTGGGGGTTCAAATCAATTATATGTTTTTTTTTCAATATTTTTCTAGTTCCATAATGTCTCACAAATAGGCACAAAAGTGCACATACCCAACAAAGCCACTAGAGGCATAAAAGGGTACACGCCAATTAGGGCCACCACCGTTTCGGCACCGCCACAATGTTTAATATCGACAAGCAAATTCCTTTTTTCTTAAAATAGAAAACTTTCATAGGAAAACTATAATTATAATAAGCGAAATTCTCTAATCCAAACTATAACTAGAAAGGAAACATATATTTTGATATCATTTAACAAGAACACAATCCAGTTCGGACACTTTAATGTGCAATACTATTAAAATAAAAAGATATTTTATTCGCAGTCTCTATATTAAACATGAAAATATGGAAAAGGAAATTTGAAAATAGATTTTCCAATAAATTCAAGTAGATAGATGCCATACGTGGCTCATAACAAATACATTAGATAAATTGCTTTATTGTAAACCAGTACAAGCGTAAGACAAAGATCTGACCTCCAAACATTGCAGTAAGGAAGAGTACGCTATGGACTTTCTGTGCTCTTACTCCTCAAGAATGATGGTGCTATTCTTCAATGTGTAAAGAGCGAGCAAAAGAATCTAATCTCAAGAGCGTTATGATTACTGCTTCCTGATATAGAGGTTTCTCAAGATAACCCCGACCTTTCCTCACTTGGGTATCGTTAAGAACCAAACATATGGAACATATGGACCAGCTTTTGAATATTTGAATTTCTTGTCTTAATTAGGCCTAATGAAATATATGCCTAACTGGGATGAGAAATTAACACCACTATAGTAGAGAAGTTCATTAATAGTTCTCAACAATTTGAATCAAAACTTACCTTAATGCTTCAAAAACTAGACCACTATCGAACCTAAAAGTTATGTTCATGGTTTATCGATCAAACCTATGGTTGAACCGTGGGTTGAATCTGGTGATGTCATAAATATATAAATTGTATTTTATTAAATCTAAAATACATTTAAAACTAATTTAATATGATTTTTAAATATATATAATCTAATTTAATTTTTTATTAAAATAAATGATATGATTTTCATTTTTGATATTATCAAGTTTCAAATATAATATAAATATATGATATTTTCATTTGTGGAGATTACACAAAAATAAAACGACTACATAAATCAAAAAGGATGTGTGCTTTTAGATCTTACCTCCCAACTATTGTCGGAAAGGGAAGACTATAGAAGGAGGCTCGCTGAGATTGCAAGCCAAAAAATCTTCTATGATGGTGCCGAAAAACTTAGAGATTTAACCTTAGTGACCCAACGACATCACTCCCATGAGTCAAGCATGTAATTAAAGAGAGATTTGCTTTAAACCTTTTATTGAATTAAATTCATATATTTTATTGCAATTTATGGTCAATACTTATACAAGACAACCGTTTGAGGAAGATGAACCAACATTCTCCCACTTGGCCTGTAAATTCAATTTCACCTTAATAAGGAAGCAAACATATGAATCATATCGACAAATCCTATGAAAGCGAGTGTTATCTTCCATGTATTACAATATAAATGTCTCTTTAATTACAACCTTAATCTTTATGAATAAATCCATATGTTTATTATGTGGGTTAAACTTTAATGGTGCATTTCTCAAACTACAATAAACAATATGTGAAAATCCATATGAGAAACATCTCTTGAATTGGAGTTTTCATTAATAACTGAAAATGCATGTGTAATAAATGAGATTACATAATATTAGACCAAAGTCCCATATCAATTACATGATCCCCGAATCATGGTGGCATGCCTTTAGTTAGCGGATCTCGCAATCATCAACTCCAGGCTCACGCTCTAATGACCACTTTATTTTCTTTGTCTCGCTCCTGATGGCTAAGTACTTTATGTCAATGTGCTTACTTCGACTCTCACTCTTATCATTCTTAGCCAGAAATACAACAACAATGTTATCATAGTATAATCTCAACGACCTTTGAATGGATTCAACAACTCTCAGGCCCATAATGAAACTCCTCAATGAACACTATGTGCAAGGGCCTCAAACTCACCCCTTAGTAGCAGCAGTCAATGTCTGCTTTACGCTCCTCCAAGATACGGCTCCACCAGCTAGCATGAATATATATCCAGAAGTGGACTTTCTCGAGTCCATGCAGCCAGCAAAGTCAGCATCTGAGTAGCCTATAACCTCCAAGTAATCGACACATTTGTACACGCGATGTGGTCCTTTGCTCAAGGTATCTCTATGACCTCTTTGTAGCTTCTAGCTGGTCCAATCCCTGATTACCTGATATCTACCCAATACTCCAACAACATAAGAATGTCCGATCTCGTAAGTAAACATACACGAGACTTCAACGAACGGCTATAACATGAATGTCTCATATGCTCCAGCGACAAGGTCGTTTCGAGCACGTCTAAACTCGAACTCAAGTATCCTTTCACGATGGGAGTTGCAGTAGGTGAACAATTTTCCATCCGGAATCTCTTTAAAACCTTCTTGATATAGGTTTCTTGAGACAAACCCAAAACCTCAGGATTTTTCCCTATGGATCTTTATGCCAATGACATAAGATGCCTCACCCATATCTTTCACATCAATGTTTTTGGAGAGGAATTGCTTCACCTCATGCAAAGTACCCAATTCATTTATAGCCAGCAAAATATCATCCATGTATAAAATAAGATAACATATCTAACTCCTACTAACCTTGTGGTATATACAATTATCCATGACATTATCTTCAAAGCCAAAGGAAGAGATGACCTCATGGAACTTAAGATACAACTGTTGGGATGCTTGTTTTAAACCATATATGGGCTTATTAAGCTTCTTACATACAAGCTCATACTTTCAATAGAGGAGAATCCTTCAGGTTGCTTTGCATACACCTCTTCCTCTAGATCATCATTAAGAATAGTTGTTTTCACATCCATATGATATAGCTTGGAAATAAAAATGAGTTACTAGCCATGATAACTCAAGCATTTTTCTCGATACAGAGAAAAAGTCTATGTAGTCAATTCCTTCCCTTGAGTAAACCCTTAGGTAACTAGTCTTTGCCTTATGTAGCTTTCCGCTTCTCAAATGAGTCTTTCTTGGTTTTGAAGACCCACTTACACCCAATAGATTTTACACCAATAGGCAACTCGACGAGATTCCAAACTCGATTAGATGCCATATATTCCATCTCAGCTTTCATTGTTTCATACCATAAGTCAGAATCCTTAGTACTTACGACTTCTGAAAACATTTCCAGATCATGTTCAACTCCAACATTATAATCTGATTCTTGTAAATACACTACATAATCACTAGGAATAATTAAATCTACGAATTCTCGGTAGATCTCCTTAGTGTTGCTTCTCTTCATCAGAAACTTGTCGCTTCACTGGCCGCTTAATCAGCTTGTTCGACATTCCATGCCTCGACAATGAGATCCATAGGTTAGCAGCAAGTGGATCTTCTACTCCTTAACAGTCTGATGTGTACTCGCTTACCTTTACCCATGTTCTACCTTTTCTTCTGCTACTTCCAAGAAGATTAGTGTACTCTTTCCCTTTCTCCATAAGAAGTCACTTTTCTTCTTGGAACACATATGGTCAAATGTTCACTTATTGACCACTTTTCCCATATGTGTCAGGAGATCTTAAAATGATGTATTGAGGGGGAAGGGGCACAAGATGTAATGGAAAAGGAAGCTCTCCATACGGCAACTTCCAAAAGACTTGAGTTGAGCCGCAATGTCCATCATGCGCATGATGTGATCCACACACACCACGGACTCCAATGAGCCTCAAGGTGGAGAATTGAATTATAAGAGTATTGGCGAGAGATTTCTTGGACTTGGCAAATTTCTCATCAATTGCCTTCATTAAGTCCTCGACCTTTCGTGTTTCTTAAGAGAATCATCGAATACCAATCGACACCCCAAACTGTCACTTCCGATTCCGATCGCGGACGAACCTAAGCCGGTGCTAAACCATATATCCGACTCTTTTACTTGTTTTTTTTTTTCTCAAAGCTAAACTTATAATTGTAGATACAAACAATTTTCAGAGTAACTTCAAAAATCATTTACATATACAAAGGAACTACCACCGGAGTGGTATCCATTAAAAAATCTATACACACATGCTAAGCCCATTTACTTATACAAACATTATAGCATGTACATATCTAAAATAAACATCGAGATATGAACAAATCAAGGAGCACCTATCTCTCGAGATGGCCCGTATCGCTGGTGTCAATGTCTCGTCTTCTTTATCTCCTCTTCAAGATCTACATGGATTGAATAATTCGTGCTAAGCTTTTTACGCCTGCTGGGAATATATAGACAAGAACCCACTAATAACAATAATCGCTCACAATCTTTTTACATTTATTTTCCTAATGATAACGGTTCATTCTCTTATGTGACTTCTAACTCATATCATATTATACATGTAGATTTTATCCTTTCGTATTCCATATCATTATCTTGTTCAGATACTCCATGTGTCATGTCTTTTACAAGTTTCAATTCATATCTTCTACATGTATGTCAGGTCATATCATATTCAAAACAAACTTATACATCTACAATGCACCCGAACACATCAAAGTCATATCAAATACATACGTGGTCAATTAGATCGATACAATCGCTTATTTCATTTAATTATCGCTTTATTAAATTTTCGTTGTAGTGTTAGACCGAATCCCGATCGACCCGGTTGGCGATCCAAGCCGTGAGCTCTCATGATTCGACATTTTCAATTATCTTCAAAACATTTTGTTTGGTTTTATTAAATTTCGCTTTCAAAAGTGTCGCGACCAATCCTCGACTCGACCCGTTGGTGAACGGCCGGAGCCCAGTTTATCTCGACATTTTCAATTATCTTCTCAAAACATTTTATTCGTTTTATTAAATTCTGCTAAAAGTGTCGCGAATCTCTAATCCTCGACTCAACCCTACAGAATCCAAGCCGAGCCCGGTTTACTCCGACATTTTCTAATTATCTTCTCGTAAATTTGTTTATTCATTAAATTTTCGTTTCAAAGTGTGTCGCGACTAATCTCGACTCGAATCTCGATTGTGAATCCAAGCCTGAGCCCTGCTTGATTCTAGACATTTTCAATTATCTTCTCAAAACATTTTGTTTGTGTTATTCCATTTTATACTTTTTAGTTGAGGTTAATTTCATTTTGCAATCCCATAAACGCATAAATTCAAAAGATCCATAATACCCACATTTAACAAAATGCATTTCTACAAAATAATGTCTTTATACACACATATACTCCGCTTATTCATTTTCACATGCTTTCATTTACAAATCATTACTATATCATATATATTTTCTTAATGCAATAATTCAATTCATTAAATTCAATTTATAGATTTAAGATATACATAAAAATCCCAAATACAATTCGCCAATGTTATTGGTTTCACTTTGACTATTCACTCACATTTACGACGGATTCTGCTTAATGAATCCCGCTCATTATCATTCGGTAATGTACTACAAATTCTTATAATTCGGTCTCCCATCATGACGGATGCCGCTTTGGTGCACCTTTATTATGTGGTATCAATTAATGTCGACGCCATCAGTATGGATGCCGACAGTATCCCACCAAGTGGGACATTTCTTCAATGCCACGCCATCATAACTGATGCCGACATCCCGCCAAGTGGGACATCGACAATCTCTTGGGAAGCCTCGCATGATACGCCGATTTGTGCATCCCGTCAAGCGGTTCATTCGATATATCAACCAATTCACATTTATGATGGATTCCGTTTAATGAATCTCGTCTTTATTATCATTCACATTCATTCGGTTTTTCAAATATCACATTTCAATTCACTTGCTCGACATTCCTTTCAAAGATATACCAATCTATGTACTTATTTCATATACTCATTCACGTACTCATTTCATATACTCATTCATATACTCATTCACGATACTGGTCATGTATATACTTATTCATATATTCATTCACGATATCGCCCATTACCTCATTCATATACTCATTTACGTATACCATTCATATACTCATTCATGTATACTTATTCATATATTCATTCACGTATACTCATTCATACCATTCATGTGTACTCATTCATATACTCATTTACGTATACTCATTCATATACTCATTCACGTATACTCATTCATATATTCATTCACGTATACTCATTCATATACTCATTTACGTATACTCGTTCATATACTCATTCATGTGTACTCATTCATATATTTCCTATCATTTGTTATCATTTTCTGGTTATATGTGATAATAATCATATATAACTTAACCACATTATGTGTTCATGAAAAATTGCCTTTCATGTTCATATTCATGTTTCAGTTCGTTTTCATTTTCCATATCACATTTATGTTTCATGAACACATCTATACATTTTCAGATTTATACTTCTTTCTGTTTCATGCCTATTATATATGGCATTCCATATACTTGTACAGTATGATGCTTATGTATTCACACATCATTCGTGTGTTCTTTGGCCCTCAACGAATCTATTTTACTAGAATGGAATCATTCCACTGGATCATCCAATCCAAAGTTATGGCATTTTCATGCCAAACTAGTCAATTTACCAATTTTACCCGAGGGAGAGTTTGTAATACTCATTTTCCAGTGTCTTGACTCCATATTTGACACATTTTATTTGTACTCCTTTAAAGCTAAGGTGCTAAGGGTTCTACTCCAACTGGAATCACCCACTGAGCACCGAAACTGAGTTATGTTCAAACAACTCGACTACTTCTATGATCAAACTGACGCAGAATTTGGCCATATTATTAGCCCCACTTTCAGTGAATTTCGATACTTAGAGTCAGAATTTGACAATGCCTATTTCTGGATGTTTGGTTTTCCTTGAAGTATATTATAAGTAGCCATTTGAATCACTCAAATCGGATAAGAAATGAGCAAGTTATGGCTAAAATACGAATACTGGTCAAAATAGAAAGGTGGTGTACTGCATCTATTCAAGACCCGTACCTGCATGTGCTCCTGCCTGAGGGTCAGACCGGCACAGTTCAAGGTGTACTCAGACAAGTCACCAAAATGCCTAGAATGTGTGTTTTTCTCCCATTTTTCCATATGTTGATACCCAAATCAACCCAATACTCCATAAACACGTCAAAACCACTCCAAATGCATCTTGTAATCTCTTTTCTACTCAAATTATCTTTCAATCCACCTCTTATGAACTCTATCAACTCAAACATGCTTTCTATTCATCTCTTATACAAGGCCTAGGTTTTACTCAACCCATCTTCAAGAAATCTAGGGTTCTTATCAAACCTAGAACAAGAACAAACATGTCCTTGCTTTACATAACACTTAGAACCCCAAAACACATGTAATGGGACCTCTAGATCTTCTCATAACAAAACCCTAGAAAACAAAGGGATTTATGATGATTTCCATACAAGAACCCATTTTGTGGTTAGGCTTCTACAACCCACAACCCACAAACATGTATCCATACAAATCTATACAAAGTTCCATACTCATAGTCATAGTTCCACATCTTTGGCCTTGCTTTGAACTTCTCCTTCATCTTCTTCTTCTCTTTCCTTCCTCTTCCTCTTCCTCTTCTTTCTCCCTTCTCTTCTCTTTCTATGGTTTTGCTTCAAAAATGAGACCAAATTTGGTCTTAAATCCCATTTTTAAGTTAGGCCATGTTTGGCCAAGTCAAACCCATTTTTGCTTTTAAGTTTCTCTAATTGCATTCGTCCCATTTCTTATTTCTATTCCAACTTTCTCAAATCTCAATGACATATAAACTTCTTGATTTATGCCTTTATGTCCTCCAAAGGGTAAATGATCATTTCATCTTTCTAATATTCATTTCTGTCCCTCGTTTTATTTCGAAAATTCCATTTAGCTTTAACATACCCTAAACAAGTCCGAAACTGCGTTAGTATATTTCGGTGTTGCCATAAAACTCCGGGGTCCGCTGACAACCCGTCAAGGGAATACTTCCGTGGAATGTCGAGTAACTCGACATCACTCATGAAAATCGGGAAGAGTCTCCTTTGTAAGGGGAGCTCTACCCAAATACGTAACTCCGTCCTAAATAATCACAAATGACCTCACTCAGTCCACATGCGAGTAAAATAACCTACCACTTAGCCCCCGCATCAACACTCACAAAATATATCCAACTATATACAATAGTTTCAAGAGTTAATAAATCATCTTACCAAACATATATCAAAAGCTTACAATTTTAATACATGTTATACAAAAATCACCACCCAAAGCCACAATTTGGCTTTTAAATGCGCTCTAATAGCGCCGTCTCGTGCACACTCCCATTCAACCGTGATCCCTCGACAGGGTGAGCAAAGCCCAGTAGTGATAATTTCCTACATGGATACTCCCCACCTAAGTGCACATGCATGGCAACCAACCACATTCAAGCAATTTCATGAACCTACTCGAATGTCTACATGACCAATCCCATGTCCCGAGTCCTCACCGACTCCCTCACATATGCCTGCTCGAATGCGGTAAAAATATCCAGTCAAAACAAAAGCTTTTTGTTCTCAAAACTCACTACCGAATTCTCGTAAAAGTATCGACTACCCTCTCAGGCAAATGTGTTGGAGAACCTTCCTAAAATAATTCACGTGGCTCCTTTGACGTGTAATTGCTGACCATCTCCCACAATTTCCCTCCTAAAATCATCCATTGGAAATTCCTTCACAAACGTTTTCATTTTTGTTTCATTTCAAGTCATGCACTCACTCCTAATATCTCTAGTAGTGCTCCAAAGGCATATAAATGACGATGCCAATTTCAAAACATTTACAATATATTCACATGCATATATATTAACATAATTAATCCAAGCAACCATGTTATTAAATTCACATCAATAACACCAAAATTAGCTCATACGGGCTAATCAAGAACACAGTAATTCATATTTTGAATCACTCAACATCACAAAATCTACACAAAAATATTCATGTTATTATTCATGTGAACAAAGGAAACCCGGGTTACTGCTCACAACCACACAACAAAGCCCTTTCTACTCTGCCTCAAAGCTGAGACCGAATTTACTTCGCTAAAACAAGCTCGTAACATTCCTAACCATTTACACGGCTCTTAAACAAAGATTAACACAAGTAGGAAAAGATCCCTACCTTGGAGTTGTCGGAACTCCACTAAATCGGTGTCCACGCGATAGCCTCCGCGTAGAACAATCTTTCTCCTTCTTGTCTGCCGAGAACCAACTGGTCCGACGCACGAATCCTAGAGAGAAGCCACTCCCTTCTCTCCGAAAATATCTAAACCGCTTCCTGTAAATCTCCTCTCCCCTCCTTCACGCTTTTGGCCTCAACAAAGGGAGAAGATGATCACTATTGGCTATTTTGTCTTCATACTCATTAACAATTCAATTAATGCCATTCATGTCCTTCTCGATTTTTGACACTCTGGCACATCCCTACTGGCCCATTTCTTATCATCTCTACTCATGCAACATGTATCACATGAGTACATGTTATAGGTGAAATTTTTCACATCACATGTTGTTTTACGGCACTCGATACTCGGTGCCTCGAAAAACGTGCAAATTCCAACTATCTCGGAATTCGACGAAATTCAACGGCAGCAGCTTAGGATTTTGAGAGACGATTCCAATCTGCAGAAGTCCGTTTCATCATCCGAGATCGAGAAATTTTTTACTCTTACCGAATTACGATTATTATTTTTCGTAAAAATTGAATTTTCTCGGGGTCTCACACCAATCGAGATATGAGTTTTGATAAACATAATGGAGAGGTGGTTAGACCTCTCCTACTTATCATATAACTCTATTTCAGCCTTAGTACTGGTAGCCTAGGGGGCTGAAGGCTCATTTTTCCTTATGGTGTAGTCTATATCCATACAACCTAAATGGAGTAGATTTCTCCTAAGTTTATAATTGCCCTTTAAGTTAAGGTATTTCTAACTTGACATTAGAAAGGCTCGAGGTTTGGAAAACTACAAATTTTAAGGACGTGTATATTACAAAAATATGTTGGCCAATTCAAAGAAAATATTATGCATGTGTACCAATGCTACACATGCTAAAGATTAATCTACAGACATGGGACTTGCCTATGGGCTAAAGTCCTACTCAAGTAAATTTATCTCTAAATTTTATTAGGGGGGCCTAGAGACACAAGACTTGCATGTGGGTTAAAGTCTCATTCAATTAGGTTTAACCTTTATCAACTTATGATAAAAACTAGAGGACTACGCTCTATTCTCAATTTCGTGGGTAGATTGGAGAATAATAATTCAATATTTTTATCCTAATTAATTAGGAAAACATAGCTAAATATTTTCCTAAATTAATTACAATAAATGCTATAGAGTGATCGTTTCTTAATACAATCTTTATTGTCAAGATGCTATGAATTACCTCACCAATAAAATTTTATTGGTGACTCAGTGCTATTTCATAAAGTTATAAGCAACTTGAATAATATAATTATTCACTAAATGTTGCATGCATAATTTATGAACAATTTTCAAAATTTACATATTGAAATTATCATTCGTATGGAGCCTCTCAAATAACAATTTCAATATATAAATTATTTAGTATAATATTCCATTAAGGTAATAATCATAATAAGGGTCATAACTATAAATTAACCCAAAACAAATGACCCTTAAAGAAATTATTAATGAGCAAAAATAAGTTGATTGATTCAAGATTTTGGAATATTATGCTAATTATCAATGTTTTAAAAACCGATTGACTCAATCTAAAAGTTACTAGTTCACTAAGCATCGGTCGAATCGCGATCGAACATGCACGAATAAATATATTATTTATATTTTATTTAAATTTAAATGTTTTCAAAATATATAATTAATAATATTTAAGATATTATATTTCTTTATATAAATAAAGTATTTAAAAATATGTATAATGTTTAAATACGAAACATATAAAAATGGAAGAAACTATTTATGTAAATATATACTTAATTAGTAGTAATATATAATTTTGTTAATATCTAAAACAATCATAATGGAAGCACCATATGGCGCCTCAGAACTTCACCTCCCCGGTTTCAACTAAGGTCTTGCAAAGAATTGATTGAATTTTTCTCTTGTACATCGAAACTTTATAACAAAACAAGACTAGTTTATATTCACTCTACTTCCTAGAGAGCTTAAAGCGAATGCTATGTGAGAAGTCAGGAGAAGATGTGGCAAATTTCTACCCCCATTTGCAAGAAAATCAAAGAGTGAATGGAATTGTTCGATTCAAGCGATTTTCTGGTTCAACCGTTGGTTTGAATGGTTCGAAACTAGTTCAATCTCTTAACGGTTTGGAAGAACAAATCGGACCGGAAATATGGCTAGTTGACGGTTGAATAAGTCGAACCGGCTAGTCCGATTTTTAAAACATTGCTAATTATTAACTCAAAAGAAGCTTGTAGCTTAGTGGTACAACCCTTTCTTATGGATAACTTGGCCAAGGGTTCAAAACTCATTGAAGTACCATTACCTTTTATTATTACACATGTGAGACAAAAGGGGCGCACTCCAAGTTTTGCCAAATTTAACCCGGGCAGCCCATGCCACCCACCAAAACCAATCTATAAGCGTAATCCATGCCACCCAAAGATAACCCGCAAGAGGGCCCATGAGGCTTGCCACACTACCCACGAGGCGTGCCACACTCAAGGCCTACACCTACGAAAAATGTTTTTTTTTTTTTTTTTCTAAAGATCCAAAGATTATTTTGAGAAACTATATTCATAGATAACTTCAAATCAACCTCATAAAGATCTATATCATTTATTCCATAAACAATTATGCAATATCCAAAAATTATTCTTATACTAACTAGGAGAGCAAGCATGCTTAGCCCAATACGTATGACTAGCATAGATATTGTTTTACTCCATAATGAAAATAATATCTATGATTAAAAAACAATATTAATATGCAAACATGATTTTCTCTCCGTAGATTTTCTCCATATCACATACACGACAATTTTTCCATATCACAATCACATACATGGTAATTTCCCAAAAATGGAGAAAATCTCTAAACAAGACAGTGGATATAGAGCATCAGGCTTTGATACCAAATATGAGATTACACACAAAATAAACGAATATCACATAAATCAAAAGGATGCAGTAGCTTTTAGATCTTACCTCCTAGATCTTACCTCCAGCCATTGTTAGAAAAGGAAGACTGTAGAAGGAGGATTGTTAAGATCTTCTGATGCCTAGAAATTTCTCTCTATGATGGTGTCGAAAGAACTTTCAAAGATTCAGCCCTAGTGATACAACGACGAAGGACTTATATGGGAAAACCATCATTCCCATGAGCTGTTACGGATTAAGGAGAAATTTAACTCCAAAACTGTTATGGAATTAAATCTCATATATTTTATTGCAATTTATGGGTCACATTTATATGGTACAACCATTCAAGGAAGATGAACCAACATTCTTGACTCGTAAATTCAATAGCACCTTAATCAGGAAATAAACATATGAATCATGACTACGTCCCTCCAGCGAGTGTTTTCTCCATGTATCACAATATATTTATCTTTTAATTCCAAATTTCTTAATCTTTATTAATAAACCATATGTTTATTCTCGTCAAACTTAATGACATTTCTCAAACTACAATAAACAATATGTGAATATCTATGCGAGAAACATCTCCCAAATCGGAAGTTTTCTATTAATAATCAGTGCAAGTACAATAAATGAGATTACATCATAATAGACCCAAGTCCCATATTAATTTTATTACTCACTCTTCTTTAAAAATATCAATATCATCTAAATTTAAATATATTCAAAATTGATTTATTTAATAGACTAATTTTATAATTTTAGAAAATATTATATTAATTTTATTTAATATTATGAATATTTTGAAAACTATATAGTTTTATATTATCAAGAATTATATATAAATATAAACAAGGTTGATATTTGAATTTTTATTAAAAATATATTATATCTAAAATCTAGTCTAAAACATCAGTGTGTCGTGCGACACTCTTGACTGTTAATTCATTTTCTGGAATGAAAACCAGAACACCAATCTCACCTAGAAGTAAAATATTAGCTCCTTTTTAAGAATTATCACCCATTGAATGGTCGTCAATACGTGGGTGGTCTTCCTACAGCGACAATTGCCAAGGAAACACGTGACACATTTTGAGAATTTTTAGCCCCTTTAGAAGGGGATTTGAACTGTTGTCTACCTAAACCGACTGGTTCAAGTGATTCATTGGTCCAACAATCGGTTCAAGTGGTTTGGATTATACTTAATTCATAATCGCCTAAGATAGAATAGAATCGGATCAAGAATCAAATAACGATCGTGCACTTTGACAAACCGATTTAAACATTGATTATACCACATACTATTTGCTATAAGAAACTTCAAAGAAGAAATTTAAAAATATAACTTTAATCCTTCTAAATTTCTAATGCTAGCGTTCCCAGTTGAGTAAGCGTTTCACTATAAACATTAGTGTTTTAAAATCGAATTTAATCGAACGGCTCAACGATCTGACCGGTTGATCTGGGTGACCTTCTGGTCCCTGCTAAACTGCCTGACTACCTGGTCAATTCCTAAACGCTGAATTGATAACTTTTCCAATTCAATCCCGGTTCGATTTTTAAACATCGATAAACATAAATTCTTTTTCAAAATGTAGTCTTTGTTTCCTTATTTTTCTCAGCAACCAAACAAATAGTAATACCACTCTAATATATTAATTCTCTATGATATTTGTCTTTTGAACTTGTGATTGCTTAGATGTTACTTTCAATCATTAAAAATTTCCTACTATGTATCGTCGCTGCCTTCATTCCATTATCTAGTATACATGTTCTCCAAGGTGGCTCTTATCTATTGTAATTAAAGCATTTCTCAAGGTCATTTAACCTCCCTTTATCACTAGGTTTCTTGCTCCTTGGCTCAACCCCAAGCATTAAAGGTGCATGGAATGCAAATAACTCTCGAGCCTCTTAATTATTGATAATCCTATATTACCAAGTTTATTAGGTTAGCCCAACTATGTCTAATTCTTCATTCACTTCTCAGATTTTATAAAGAACCACTCACATATTAAGATTGATCAGAAATTAATATGTTGATTTCAACCAAGCATGAGTTAATGATAAAACAAATATATATAAGATAATAGAATTATGAAAGGTTAACACTTTAACATAGTATTCATGTCCAAATCACTACTAACACCCTAAACCACGAAATTAGAACCTCATGATGTTCTGTTCCATTACAATTGAAAAGCAAGACATAATAATAAGGATAGAGAAAAATTCAAAGAACAAAGGAATGACGGTCTCTAATTCCTTTCAAGTCTTAAGATAAAGGCCATCAAGTCTCCTTTCCTCTCTGTCTGGGATCCGAGTCTTCAAACCCTAGCACTAAAAAACTACTGAACCCAAAATCGACTCCTCGTCTTTTATCGCTTCTTCACGAGATAAGGTTTGTTAAGTCCTTCCCATGTCACAACATTGGATTCTCCTGTTCCTTTTATAGCTTCTTCACAAGATAAGGTTTGTTAAGTCCTTCCCGCAACGTTGGGACGTCGCGATGTTGTAACATTGCGATGTTAGGCTGATTTTTGCACCAATCTTCTCCAGACTCCTCAAGAAGGTTCCATTTCTAGGATTTTTTCAGTATTTTTCCTACAAAAACCCAAGAAAACTAAATATTAGAAAAGTAATCAAAACAAGGTTATATATATATATATGAAACTAATCCCAAATCGCACTAAATCCCGAGCTTGTAACGAGTGTTTTTAGACACTTATCACAACCCCAAACTTAGCTTCTTGCTTATCCCCAAGCAAGAAACGAACTCTGAACGAGACACACGAGAAAAATAACATACTAAACTCAACGATATGAGGGTGATGCACATGTTGCCAAAAGGAAGGATTGAAATGAACCGAACTCACAAATCTTGCCCTTTGTTTCTAATTTCAAAGGATCCTTAAGGTTGTTCGACTTTCGAAAGAATTCAACAATACTAAGCCGTCGACAAATGACTCACCTCCTAGGTTTTCGATGGCCTTTCCTAAGAAGTCTATGTGCATTGGATGCATGATCTTTAGCATATAACTTGGTTCCGAACCCCAAACTTGAATTCAACTTGCTTATTTGGGAGAGTCTAACTACGAAAAGGATAAGAACACACCATTTTTATTCATACTAACCTACCTACTCATGAACGCACTCTCAAGGCTCGTAGTTTTATTTGTAGTGTTCCTATAGCGGACTGGGTTGGTGACTTCCCCACCGCCTGGTTATGGCACCAGCATTCAGCCTTCCTCGAACTTCACCTTCGAACACTCAACCAAACCTGGGGCGGCCCTAGGTCATGGGAAATCTTCCATCCTTCGTCCCATGTAATCCGCATCAAGTCAATGGCTCTCGGGCCGCTGCCTCAGACATTAGGCTTTGAAAATCCCTGACTATGCCCAGATTCCTACTAGAAGATCCCACTTATTCTATTCACACTTTCTTTTTTTATTTTTCTCTTTTCTCTTTTTTATTTTAATTTTAATTTCTTTTTAGTTCAATTTTTATTTTTATATTTATATTTTTTTTTTATTTTAGATGGGGCTCGATGACAATCCTCTTTTTCTAAGGTGTCCCATCACTTGGGTGTTTAGAAACGCCTAAGGTTCGTTAAACGTTAGTGAGTCGGGTTCGGAGCCTAGGCATACTTGAATGTATGAGTGTGTGGTAGACTAATCTGGAATTGGTTTCTTAAACACGAAGGAGGTGACGCACTATGTCATCCCTACCTATCGAAGCAAGTAATTCATGAGCATCTAACAACCTAAGGATCCTTTCTTCTTACGTGTATCAGGCAGGTTGCAAAAATTTGGAGGTAAAAGGTCCTTGATTAGCAATCATGGCATTACTCACATACTATCTAACACCTAATCTCTAAACCACAAATTAAGCCGAGACATCCTAACACACAAACCTAAACGAAAGTCAGGAAAGTATGAACATAAACATAAACCTAAGCATATCTAAACAACGAACATAAACATAAACATAAACATATATAAACAATGAACATAAACATAAACATATTTAACAATGAAAGTAAACAATGCCAACCCGACCACCCACACTCCCGCAAACAAGAACGAAAATGTCTCACTGACAAGAAAGCAAAAGAAGGATGGGAACTCCCTCACGATCCCGTGGATCATCATACTGCGGGCGGTGGAAATGGAAGGCAAACTAACCTGAGAGCCGCTACTGGATGACTTGTCGGTCAGAGGACTGTGTGCATGTCAGCCTAGAGTGCATCCATGTCCTGGCTCTTGGTGACCTGATGCTCTTAGGTCTCATCCTAGAACACATTAAATCTGGGGTTGAGGTCTCAAGCCGGTCCTCTGTGGTCGAGAAGGACCTGTGGACATCCACAGCAGAGGTGGCGGAGTGCGACGGGAGGTGGAAGGTCAGTTTCGCCTCACCCGGTCTCTCACTCATGCCAAACAAAGTTTGGTATGCGTCGTCAACTCCTCTCATCCGGGCTGTCATGACCTCGAGTCATAAACCGCCTAGGATCGGTGGAACGTCGACTTATCTTTCTTAATGATGATGGCCTTAATAGATGGATCCAGCCTCATTATCCTCTACCTACACCCCTGGCTAAGGCATAGACATAGATGAGAAAGGGGTGCTCGAGGTTCATTTCGCA
This sequence comes from Tetrastigma voinierianum, assembly GCA_016808115.1. Lineage (NCBI taxonomy): Eukaryota > Viridiplantae > Streptophyta > Magnoliopsida > Vitales > Vitaceae > Tetrastigma > Tetrastigma voinierianum. The sequence goes on from JAEQBH010000502.1 coordinate 44,089, forward strand.
TCCCGGCCATAAGAGGATGGCTCTCTATGACTCGACCCACATTAAATGGACGTCTCCGAATGATTACAAATTCGGGCAATGCCCGATTTCACCGTCACCTCGCAAACATTCGTCGTTGGAATGAGACGAGAGGTGATAAAATGGTGCCACACCTTAGGTATATAGGCCAAGTGTTTGGCCTTGAAATGCACGCCGTGCCCCTCATTGTTTAATTTCCACTCATCCTACCCATTTGTGAGCATCCTAAGGACTTCCGGGTAGTTAGGGTTTTCGTGAAGCTGATCATGTCCCTTGGGTTAACCGACTAAGGTTGTATTAGCTATTGAGCAGACTTCAGACTAAGTCTACCAACACCCCACTAACTTGACCTTCTTAAGCACATGAGGCCAAGTTAGGTCATGAGAATTCCCGCAGAGATAACCATCGTGGCAATACTGGGCTGGGCAATAATGCACCCCACCCTTTCCTAGCTATGGTTTTGTGGAAAAATTCGAGATGTTGGAATCCCTTCTCCAATGAAGGAGCCGATCAAGTGAGATGAGGCCGAACTTCTCAGCCACGCTCTCATTGACAAATTTATCGTGATCATAGGCCGAAGAGGGTTCTTCACTGGCCCGGTTACTTTTGGAGCTCATTTTTCGCTTTTTGCTCGACATTGGGCACGGGCTAGGATCACTGTTGGATGAACGTGAAGGAGAAATTACGCTCTAGTAGGCTTCCACACCCCTATTGGGATTGCACTCTAACAAAATACCCAAAGGAATCACCCAAAACTCACTCAAAGTTAACTAAAACACTCTAGCGAGCACCAAGGGACGAGGCTCGATGGAGACAAGTGGGGCCAGAACCCCCAACCAACCCTAGGGGACCTGCTTGGGCATAAACAACCCAGAAACAAGGGGAGTAGGATGAGATCGAGACTTGAACTGCAACGTTGCGACGTTGTAGAGAGGCTTGATTTTCAACGTCGCGACGTTAGAAACCAACGTCTCGATGTTCTCGAGAGGTATTATATAACGTCGCAACGTTCACGGGAAGTATTATTTCAACATCGCGACATTCCTAAGAGGTATATATTTCAAAGTCGTGATGTTGGTTCCAACGTCGCGACGTTCCTGAGACCAACAACCAGGAAATTTTTACAAAAAATTTATAAGTGTAGAAAAACCTCCCTACATTCAGCTATACTCCTCCCAAAGCTTGCACAAAGCTTTCCATGCTATCTCTCATTCGCCAAGGCGACCTCGAAAACTCAAAACCTACAACACAAATACATCAAAATTAAAACAAGCAAAATCAAACCTAGCAAACTTAAAACAAGAAAAAATGATGACCAAAATAATTTAAAGGCTTGAGTTGCCTCTCAAGTAGCACTTTGTTTACTGTCATTAGCTCGACCAAGCTGTGTCTCCCTAACTGGTGCTCAACCCTAGAAAAATTCTGGCAAACCAAAATTTTATGGCCTCGAGCATTGCTTATGTCGAATTGACCGCCAAGATAAATCTTCACTCGTTGCCCATTCACCTCAAATCGACTTCTCTCGTGGACGATTAGCTCCAACACTACCGTATGGGAAAACTTAGGTGATCACAAAACCCGCCCAAATCATCTTCGACCGAAGTTTTCCCCGGGAAAATTTCAATCTCAATTGAATAACAATACTATGGTCCTGCTTCTGCACCATTATGCATTAGGTTCTCGTCATGCCTCGCCTCGTCTTCTCCTTATAAATCCGAACTGTCATATGCATTCACCTAAGTTCATCCACTCATTCAATCGGAGCATCCTCTTTTTCCCAAATGCATTTCGAGATTTATGTTCAGCATTCTAAGAGTCTCTGCATAAGCTTATAGGCCCCCGCTTCTACTACAAGGCAGTGGCATGCTCACTGGGTAGACGATTCTAAGACGGACATTCCTGCGGGGGTCTTCTGAAGCTATTCGATAAGCCCATAAACTATCAATTTATTTCGCCTATTCTTTCTCGCTACATTAACCTGCCTTTTCTGGGATTTTCGACTCTATTCGACACCCTCATCTCGTTTATCAAGCTGGGGGGGTGGTATGCAAGGGACACCCGATTCTTCACCCTCGTATTTGGCTAAGAGTTGCAAACAAATTGAGCTGAGATAAATGGGAGCCTCTCATCGTTGATTACCCGTCTAGAGTCCCCGACCTTGAAAAGATGTTACTCGATGAAATGTGGTGGATCACTTTGGCATCACAAGTAATGGTCGAATGGCTCCAACCCACTCGACACGTTAATCCTCTAAAAGTATGTATCACTGCGCCCATAGGACGATGGAAACGAACCCATAAAGTCAATGCCCCAGACATAAAAAAGTTCTACCTCTAGAATATTCGTCAATGGCATTTCATTTCGTCGTCCAATGTTCCCAGTCCTTTGACATCGATCACAGGACTTTGCAAACAAGTGTGCATCTTTGAATATCGATGGCCATTAAAAGTCTCTGGCCATAGCATCACGGTCGTTGTTCTCTCATTCATCAAATGGCCCCCACACTCTAAAGAGGGTAAAGGCGTTAGTATCTCACTAATTTCACTCTTCTAGCATTGACACCTTCGAATAACTGACCGTATACCGCTAAAGAGGATCAGTCTTCCCAAATAACGCTTCACTTCGCAAAGAATCTTTCTTTGTTGAAATGTTAGGTCAGTGGAATAATACCGCGTAAAAGATAATCGCTATGTCTATAAACCATGGGAAATGCTTCAGCGATAGGGATTGTGCTTAGCATCCGCTCATTCGGGAACGTAGTCATCAATCTACAAATGATGTCGGCATCATTTTCGAGTTTCCACCTGACAGATAGTTGGCTACTATATTTTTGAACTCCTTCTATCTCGAATCTCCACATCAAATTCTGCAATAGAGCACCTAATCGAATAAGTCTAGGTTTCACGCCTTTCTACCATCAAGCATTGATCAAGGAATGATATATGAACACAATAACTTTGTTTCCTATAAGATACTTTTATGCCAACAGACAACAAACTATGTCTTGACTTTAAATATGTTAGTAGACAACAACCATATTCACTTTTAAAAATGCCCATAGGATAACAAACTAGTGTCTTGACTTTAAAATGCCAAGAGGACAACAACTAGACTGGCTTTTTTAAAAATGCCATCAGATAATAATCATTATTCGCTTTTAAAATGCTCAATAGACAACAACCATATCTAGGCTTTTGAAGAGAAGCAATTTTTTAGCTTTCTGCAGGAAATAATGTCTAAAAGATAATCTTTATCGATGATAGTGTCCCCAAAGAAAACACTAATGATAATAATTCTGTGTGCATGGTGCATTCCACATCCGGGCACAACAAACCTTGGTCCGTCTCGCTTTAACTCATAAGACCTGGTTATCCCTACTCGAACTACGGTGTATGGTCCTTCCCAATTGGGCTGGAACTTCCCGTCTACTGGGTTGGCCGTGTTTTCAAAGACCCTCTAAGACTAATTATCCTGCAGGAATGTACGTGGGTTTTGCACTTTGGTCAGGTGTTTGCAGCCTCTATCGATGAGATGCTATACACACAACCCGCCTTCCTGAAGTTAATCAGCTTGTGTCTAGGTTCTTGGTTACGACTCGACATTTGCTTTCAGAATTTCTATTCGTGACGGAATCTCATTTGGGGATGATACTTCCATCCCATACATGAGGCTGACCAGATATCTCACGCCAATTTGGTTTGTTTCATAGCCCAAAACCCCCAGAGTTCATCTACCTATTTTCCTTCGGGTCGCATGCAAAGGTTTTTTTCGAGTTGACAGATTTATTGATGCTTTTGCCTGGTCGTTGTCTAGTGCAGTGGGTCGAAAGTACAAGTTCTTTATTTTCAATTCGCTAGAAAATTCCCGTATATTCTGGCCATCAAATCGCAAACACTGGCCGCCATGAATCGATCGTATTCAACCTCGACACAATGTTCTTCCCCATACAAACCAACAACCTTTATCTTATGGATGTGAAGGGTGGCAACCAGTAATAGCTTCTTCTGAGCCGGGGCGGTAGGCAGTGGCCCTACGATGTCCATTCCCATCGAACAGTGGCCGTGTGGCCTTCATTACGGTCATAGTTCCTCGGGTCGGGCACTCTTGAAACAGGGGCTTGTCGCTCGAACACCACACTCTACATAAGATTCGCATTCTCCTATACAAGATGGTTGACCCAATAGTAGCCTGGGCAAGGGCTCTAAGGGCCAACGTCTTCCGCTTTAGATGATTTCAGACCCCACTGGCGGAGTTCTACCAATACATGCTGTCCTTTCTAAAGGAGCGAGGCATTTCAAGGTAGGGCCCGGGTCCACAGTCTTTATAGTTGGACCGCTCACGAGGGAAAACCGACGCCCGACCTAGATCTTGTGGGCTTTTACCTTATCCGGTAGTTCTTCGTAGCTCAAATAAGACCATTGCAGTCATCCAAGAAGGACAACTCGCCTATTTTGTTTACCCCATTGCAGTAATCGATGACTTCTACTAGTAGTGTATGATGAGCACCATTTATTTTATTGGGGACGCAATTACATCACTAAAAAGCTGCCTCGTCTTTTTGTTTGAATCTTTAAGACGTGCCCACCGGCCAAGCTATGAAGCTTCCCAATCGTAGGTTACTTTAGACTCTACATACTTCTGTCATAATCGCCCTTTGCTTCATATTCTTTCATTTACCTTCCCTACCACCAATTGAGGAGCCGCCTCAGATTCCCACCATCCATAGAAGTACATCTACATTCAGGATTCATTAGCTAGAGTTGTCTCGACGGTTTCCTTTTATAATTTATGTTAAAAATTTGAGTCAATATTCGCTCCTTAGTGCTAAGCGAGGTTTATATTGAACACCGAACTCACTCAATTTCAATCGCTTCACCGAGCCATCCGCCCCGAAAGACTGTGCTTATGTATAATGTTTCTTAGAGGGAGGTTGTGAGTGCACTACAGGGTGTGCCCGGGAAGTAGTGGACAAAAATTTTAGCAGATACCGAGAGCCACGCCACTCGCTTTAGGACGGTATATCTGGGTTTTTACCTCGGACAGAGACTTGCTTATGAAGAATATAGGTCTATGATTTCGGTTTTCATCTTCTTTGAACAATGCTACACTCACTAAGATTTTTGAGACTGCCAAGTAAAGATAGAGTATTTCACCGGCTTTAGGGCTAGCAAGATTTGGTGGTTCGGTGAGATAATGTTTGATTGTTGTAAGTGTATCAGGCATTCTCTGACCTAACCGCCTCATTGAGTTTCTTTGTGGTGGCAAAGAACACTTCAAACGATTCAGGAACGAGATATGAACTCGCCCAAGGGCCGCCGCCTGTCCAATAAGCTGGTTGTACCCCTTTTCTGTGAGGTAGGAGTCCGAGAGTCCACAGGCCTCGATCCGAGCGTGGAATTAGCTCTGATCCCCTTTACGCTACTTCATAAAGCCTATGACCCGGTCCAGTCGGCCACCCAAACACGCACTTTAAAGGGTTAAGTTTCATAGCCGTACTTAACAGCCTGGTTGCTCTTTGTAGATGCCTTGTGTGATGAGGGTGTTCTTTTGATTTGACGAGCATATCATCAATATAAACCTCCACGGATTTACCTATTAGTGGTTGGAATATCTTGGCCACCATCCTTAGATAAGTTGCCCTTGCTTTTTTCAGACCAAACGACATTACTGTAGCAGTTAAATCCATGTGGTTTAATAAAGGCATATTTTCCACGTCACGATGCATAGGAATTTGATGGTATAAAAAAGCGCCCATAAATGAGCCGTAATACTATGCCCGCTTATCAGATCCACAATTTTATTTATACGCAAGGAGAAGCCATCCTTGAGACATGCTTCATTGAGGTGAGTGTAGTCTACACATACATGCCACTTACCACCCTTCTTTGATACCGCCGCCACATTGGCTAGTGTTGATCGAACCAAAACACATGTAAATTTATGACACTATTACCAAAGGACTATTGTCTAATCCCTGACAATGATGCCAATAAACTCTGCGTGGAGACCAACAGATATTGGTACTGAACTTTATAACAAAATTACCAAGGACTATTATCTAACCTTGTCTTACATAAACTTGTTGACATTATACTATATAAAACCAAATATCTCCTAGAGTAAATCATTTCTCAAAGTTCGGGGTTTTGTCCGACATTCTCGCATGCACAGTCGACAAGTAATAAAATGGATTTAAGTCCAGATATCGATCCCACAGAGATCTCAAGAATTTTAAATCAACTACCCTGACCACTCAATTTCCATACTATTCGGGACTAATTAAATGATAGTAAGATCCAAAGACATAAAGCCGGAAAATTAAACGAATCAGCGGAAATAAATCGAAATGAACAATAAACTTGAATATAAAGAATAAAGAATAATTAATAGTTAGGAAAATGAATAGAAATTGAATAACTATCGCTTGAGAACACATTAAGATCAATGCCTGCATCAATTCCTGCTGTCAACTTGTAAAACTTTCTTTTGAATTTCAGTTTTCAAAATCTATCCATACAAGTAATAGTTCAGCCGATCTCTCCACACTCACATTTCACATCTAATTTTTGACCTGATTCTTCTTAATACAGGAATTAGATAACTACTTTTAACAAAGTGGACTTCCTAATTCGAGTATTTTTCTGCAATACTATACCCATTTTACGGATCAGACACCTTAGCCCTGCTATCGGGTCAAGCAAGGATATACAACTTCCAGTTACTCTTCCTCCAAATTAAAAATATCACCCTCTCCTTGATTAGATCTCACTAACACGGGATTGGCTACACTATTCGACCGAGGTGAACTCTCTGCTTGTTTAAATTGATAACTCATTCAACTCGTTCTTGATTTCAAGTGAGAAGAGGATTTATCAAGCAAACTCACAAAGCTCATTAGATCTCTAATAGAAAGTTAATATACCTTCAAAGAAATATTCATAACTCCCAGGATTGTCATCTCTGTGTCACTCAGAGGACCTCCTTGAAATCAGAGCAATGAAACGCTTCTTAATACGGGTATAAGAAACTGATATTCAGATCAAAAACCTTAAACCCATAACCGAAAGTAAATTCATAAACTGAAATTCGCAATTTGCTGGAAATAACAATAGGAAAGATAATTTCTGACAATAACATTCTCTTAATGGAAGCCGGGTTCTTCAATTACCGACTACACACTACAGATTCGCTCCGATCATAAGAATAATCGCATTTCGAACTGAGAAGCCGACTCCAGAAATTTGTCTCGAACTTCAACATTCCGTATAGTAATTTGAAAAGAATTGAATTCAAGATTCACTAGCTCAAACGATAACATCCAATTCCAGAAATAAAAGAAACTAGAACGATAAATCTAATCTAATCTATCCATATTAAAAAAGAAAATAAAAGAAAAAGCCAAAGAAAAGAAAATAAAGAAAATGAGCTCTTCGCCTATCCATTCCTCTTCGCCTCAGCCGCTAAGTTACCTTCCCGTCTCGATAGCCGCAGATTTATGTGGTTTTTCAATCGTGGGCCCTAATTCCAATGCACTCAGGGATTCCAGTTAGTTGGCCTATGTTACCGCTCAAGTCGCTGAATTACCTCGTCGCGACACATCCATGTCGCGACCTCGACCACCGCCGCGATCTTAGCTTCTTTGTCTATATACTAACTGAAATATTAGTGATGTCGCTGACATCATTCTCGTCACGACACATCAACTCATTTTCCGTAGGTTTCAGATGCCGCTTCCCGATGTCGCGACGCCATTCTCACTGCGACATCGCCTAAATAAACTCAGCTGTCAATGGAATCTTCTCGATGTCGCAAACATCGATCTCTGTCGCGACGTCAGCTTCATTTCTTTCGCCTCATCCGAAGGTTCTCGATGTCGCAACATTGATCTCTCGCTTTTCACTTCATCGACTTAGTTCTTCGGAGCCTTCAATCGGTCGTTTCGCGCCGCTGACAACAACCTCGCCGCTACATCTAGTCACGCCTTTGCATATTTCAATCGTCGCTTGATGTCGCTGATTCTCGACCACGCCGCGACGCCACTTTTGTCTTCTCGCAAGATTCAATCCGTCTTCAGATGCGTCGCGATATCAATCTCTATCGCGACATCCACTAAATGATCTCGCGTGTTTCAATCAAAGCCATGATGTCGCCGACATCAATATGTCAGGCCGCGGACATCAACTGACATCGCAGATGCTCTTCAATCTTGTCGCCACTTGTATCTTTCCTCTTTGATTGTGCTCTTGCCGTCGCGCGATCAACCCTTGTCGACATCATTCCATGTTCGCACTTTGAACCGTGGTTCCCGATGTCAATACTGACCATCGCCGCGACCCTCGGGCCATTTCTTTCAGCCTTCTCACGAGCGCCTCAGTCGTGACCTCAATATAGCCCAGTTATCCATGTCGCGATTCCGCATCGATTCCTTCACTGAGTCGCGACCTCATGACCGGATCAGGTAACCCCACAACCGCAACATAAGTTAGCCGCTTGCTTTCTATTTCGCCTCGCTATTTTCTCGTATTTACTCGCGCCACGATTTTTCCACTCCATTTTCTTTCTTTTGTACTTCCTCGCAATACCAAATTTGGTGAGTTTCTTCATATCTCAGCCTTAATAATTCCTTTTACATTAAAATCAACTTAAAAATGGACTAAAAATAGATGACTTTAAGCTCATCGCCTAGCCATCTCAGGTACTTTACTCTCCTTTATAAAACCTCGCTTTCTCAAGATTGTCTACTTCATTCAATGATCTGACTTCGATCTAGATGGAATCACCTCAATCTTTTTCCTTATCGGGCTTTGCAACGGGGAGGACGTTTAGTTTGTGAGAAGCCACTGTCTGATTTATCCCAACCATATCGTGAGCGTTCCGTGTAAATACATCTATGTTAAAAGGGAAGAAATAAGTGAGTCAGAATCTACCCTTTTCTTCATCGACAGAGGGAGCTTAACGTAGTGAATCCTTTCCGTCCGTCCAACTGTACTTCTTCCAATGGATCCACAATCGGTGGGTCATCTTCTTCCGCCCTAATCTAGGTGGCATATTGTGATTACTATGCGTGGGTCTAATTGTCCACGGGAGGTTGTTCAGAATTGCACTTCCCTCTCTACTCCTGCATGGACAGTTGATAGCACTACCGTGCAACTAGTTGGCTGCTTAAAAGGTTAACCTGCCTAATGTTTGTCAGATAGCTTACCAGTTGGTGGTACATTGAAGGAATAACCTTCATGGAGTGCAACCAGGTCCTACCCACTTTGGCGTTGTAAGGTCCAGAGTCCTCGATGACTAAGAACAAAACACCCTTAGTGATTGGCCCAGCTTTCACAAGAAGTGTGACATCTCCTAGCGTCGATGTAGTTGCTTAGTTGAAACCAGAGAGGATTCATCCAGCTGAATTGAGCATGTCAGAAGAAAGCTTCATCTGTATGAAGGTTGGAAGTTACAATAAATCTGCCGCACTGCCCGGATCCACCAGCACCCTATGCACATCAAAACCATTAATATAGAGGGTGAGTACCAGGGCATCATAATGAGGCATAATGACATTTTTCAGATTAATGGAAGGAAAGGATATAAGGTCATTTATCGGCTCATCTTCCTCCTACCTGCTTTCTGTGTGGACGACATTCACCTTGGCCTTAACCATAGCCGCCTTGACGAGTTTATTCTACTGACGTTTTGATTGACACTGGGTCATCACCATGCCCAAGATATAGTTTGATGGTTGGCCTGGTTCCCGGCGGACTCGGACCGGCTGTAATTCTACCTATGGGCTGCCCCTACTCCACCCCTTTGTCTACTTCCTTGAGGTACCTCATTAGGTGTCCTACCTTGATCAACTTTTCTACTAGGAACTTTAGACTTTGACACCGGTCAGGTTTGTATCCATGGTCCCTATGATAATCGCACCGCAAGGATTTATTTCTCTGAGAAGGTGATAGGACCAAATGATATATGCAAATTTAGGACACTGTTACTCAGCTGGAGTATTATCTTATCCTGCATAACAATGCCGTGAACTTGTTGAATTACTTTCATATGTATGAAAAACTCTGAATTGTTTTCTCTTGTAAGATATCATTTAAAATTCAGGTTTTCAGGGTCTCAATCACCGCAAGTACGTGTCGCATATAATAAAAGTGGATATTTAAAGTCCGTGATATCATTCCCATAAGGATGTATGATAAATCAAAAGATTAATAATTCCAACTACTTCAAAATCATTACTATTTGAACTCCACTCCGATTTGATAATAAGAGGACTTAAACGAGTCCCAAACAGAAATCTCAATATAAAAAGCGTGAAAGTTTAATAAAATTGGGGCAGAATTAATCGAGTGAGGAAAACTGATCTCGATCGCTTAATACAATCAATTTCCGCATCATTTCAAATTTTAGCTCAAATCCATCAATTGGAAAAAACCCCAGCTTGTCAAAGACGCAAGGCATGGCTCGATTTCTCCCTTAACAATACTTTTCACCGCTTAAAGGTTCATATTCATTTCTGAGACATGATTCTAATAAGTTACTTGTAATATATAACCTTATTTCTAAGAATTAAGTATTTTTCCTTTTCAGTACTTCATACTCAGATCTTAGGACTAAAGAATTCTTGCCCCTATAGACAGGATCTTGCAAGCCTTCTCTAATTTGATTGACACCTCACCCTACACTTTTGATGTAAATCTCCATCTCCTTGATTAGATCTCATCTAACACGGGATCAGAATCAATTCATCAGAAAGAAGATTAAAGGAAAATAAACTGACTAAAGAAAACTATACTAAGCTAAATCAACTAAAATGGAAAAGAAAAAAATAAAAAATAAAAATGTACAAGAGTCTTCAACTACCCAGAAATCCTGGAGCCGTCGAAAAGCTCTACACACGCTCTTAAGCATGTGATATTTATAGGCTTCTTTCCAATGTTAGGCCTCACTTCATTAATTGCATTGTGGATCCCTAAAATTCTGGCCTAAATTAGTCTCTTTATCGTGATATAGAAAGTTATGTCGCGATTGTAATCCCCATCTCTTTGTCTCTTCCTTTCATAGCTTCTCGCTTTTTTTTTGTCCCGAATCTTTCTGTGAGTCACAAAAAGCTCACGCTCCTCGAGAAGCTTATTTATAGGCTTTCCATTGTTAGGCCTCGCTTCATTAATTGCATTGTGGATCCCCAAAATTCTGGCCCAAATTGGTCTCTTTGTCGCGACATAGAAAGTTATGTTGTTATAGAACTTCCATTCTTCACGTTCTCCATTGGCCAGAGATTCTCATTTTTCTCGTCGCGACCCTTTCTTTAGGCTTGTTCTGATTTGTGTTGGGTATATACTTTGTTGATGCCAGGACATAAATTTCTTTTTAGTAGTTCTTGTTATTGCTTGTGGATGGAAATGCCTTTAGTCGCGACACCAAACCTGCACCCAAATTCTTCTCATGTCCTTATCCTATGGAGTCCTGTCAGATACAATTTTCTCGCCAACAAACAATTGTTTTCAAATTTCAGCAACTTTGTCGCGACAAAGTTGCCTCTATCATGACATGATTTCTTTAATTCCTTAGCATCTTTCTCAATACACAAGAAACTCTTTGGTCGCTTTATAGACTTTCTTCTCGTGTTCTTGTCACTTATTTGAAGCTGTTTGTCGTTTAAATATAGAATTATATAAGCTATGGCACAATTGCCTTGGCCATTCTAAAGTCTTCTTCACTCTTTTGTCGCAGCTCATTTTTCTCTTATCACAGATACAATTTTAATATCATTCCTTAGTTTTTATTGTCGCGACAGTAGTAAACTTCTTTGTCGCGACAAAGCCTAATTGCAACTCTTGGATTTTATGCCTAACAAGAAATTTCCTTGTTTCCATTCTCTTGTGTTGCTCTTCAACATCTTGTCGCGATAGGAAATTCAATTCTTTTATGTTTTTCCGCCGCAAATAGAAATAATCTTATTGTAGACAGATAGATTCTTCCTTGAGTTTGCTTGATGCAATTTTATCGCAACATAAAAACACTTGTCTTAGCCGATTTCCAGGTTGCCTTCTTTGAGCATTGTCTCACACGACTGTAATTTTTCTCTGATTAGTCATCCATTAGTCTTCAGCTTTTATTTTACGACATGAAAAATAGTGTTGCGACACAATTCCTTCCCCATTTACCTTAAGTATGTCGCGACAGATTTCAGGGTTGTCGTAACAACTTTCTTCAAAAAATCTTCATGTCCTCATGTCACATAGAAAACTCTGAAGGTCACACCAGAAAGCTCTTTCAACCTGGAGTTCTAAACTCAATCTTACCGCGACATAGATTTGCTAGTCATGACATAGCCCAGTCCATTGTGAATTTTGTGTCGCGACATATACCCTTTTGTGTCGCGACACAACCCGCTCGTTGTCCTTGCTTCTTCAGCTGAGATTCTCTCATTTTTAAATAATTGCCCGCAAAACACAAAGTTGATGAATGACCTTACATTTTGGCATGTAAAATAGATCTTAAACTCGTTAAAACATGCTAGAAAATTGATAAAAATAGATGAGTTTTACACTCATCAAATTCCCCAAACTTAAAGTTTTGCTTATCCCTGCCGAAGAAAAAGAAATTTTTGTTTGCCCTCACATGCTTAACTTTTTATTTTTAAGGACATTTTTCTATTCACAGCTCAATTGGGTAGGAAACATAAGGTTATTGGATTAATTGTAAACATGTTTCCAATCTAGATCTTCAGAAGATTTTCAATTGGAGTTCACCCAACCAACCAATAATTGAGGCATGTAACAATTTAATCATTCAATCTTGATTTGTGTGTGTGTGTGCTGGTCTTTACTTTTTCTTTGGAAACCAGCTTCGTTTCCGATATTATCTGCTTGGCATACTCTCTTTCATTTTTAAAGTCTCATATGCTTGTTTGTCATATTAATATCCACTAATGTAGGCATAATACCACCTTCAAAATCAAATAGGTATTTTAGGCTTGTAATGTGTGGCTTGGGTAATGAGGTAGATAATTAGACATTTTAGGCTCAATTTAACCCAGATTCTAGAACGCTTACACTTTTTCCTTTTGATATATCCTTGATTTCTCTTGATTGTAATTTTCTAACCTTCCCAACAGGTTTAGTGCATCTTTTTGCATATTCTTCAATCTAATATCTTTTTTTTCTTTCTATTGTTCACAATCTAGAAGATACTTTTCCTCCTTTATTTTAGAAGCTTTGTCACTTTCAATTTCCTCATCTAATTTTGGGAATGGTGCGATGTTGGTCTTTTTAAGCTTCTACCACCCTTAACAAACTTTGGGTCAATAACTCTATACTAATTGGAGTATTGGTGGTATGAAAAGTTAACACCCCTAAGGACTTAATTGTTCCAAGGAGGGAAGGCTACAATACTAACTCATTCCTCTTGATGTTTTTGACAGCTTCTTTCATCTTTTCTTTTTATCTCTTATTATCTCTATGCACTTTCTCTCAACCCACTCTCTTCTTTTCTACATCTTAAAATGATATTCCCCTAAACTTGTACATTTCTGTCATTGATGTCTTTTGTCTTGCAATCTGGGCAAATAAGGGTTCTTTACTATAGGATCAGATGTAAGGAAGGGATTGGGCTTCTATTGTCATGTTGATAATGAATGGTTTAAGCCCCAAATATGAAACTTAGGGTTATGCATATCATGTGGTAGATTTGAAATGGTCAAACTTCCAAGGATGGCCTAAATCATTCCTTCATAGTGGTATTGCCTAGATTTCGCTCGACTAATAATCTAAGAAGTTCATGACATTGAGAGTCTACTGTGATGTATCCCGTAAGATGTTCCTAATCTCGCACAATTCTTTCCGCAGTGTTACGTTTATTGACCACAAAAATAAAGTTATCAGATTTTATGACCAAACCATTTACATCAAAAACAGAATTATAAGTTTCCATCTGCTCCATCTAATTTAGTAAAACCTCTTATTCTTGAAGTTCAAATGATATTTATTCATAATCTTACAACTTCATTTCCATTTATTTCCATCCTACCCTAATGCATCTATCAATTTTTTTGTTTGGCTTTGTGATTTGTTGTTGTGTTGCTTTAATCAATTCAAGAAGTTTATTTTGATCATGCATTCAGCTCAAAACAATTCAACACAACCACTCATCAATTCAATCAAACTAAATATAATGCACAATTAGGACAATTTGATCCAAGTAGTTGGTTTCTCAATTATTCAACAAAGTAATTATCAATCATGAAACAAAGAAAATTAAGCAAAAACAACACCAATAAATCAAAAACACAAATGAACAAAGAATTCTTAAAGAATTCTTTATTTTATTGACTATTTTGATGACTGGACATTGAGTACAGAGAGGATGAGGAGATGGAATAGTAAGTTGAGCTATTTTCTATTCCTTGCATCCCTCTCCTTGTCAGTTTCCATCCTAGATATTCTCTACCTCCCTCACTAGGGGCTAGTTCTTTCTTCCCTGATGTACTAGAAGGGTTTTATTTTGGATGTTTTACGGTGGTGTAGAAGGGCCTTTATATCTCGGATTTAGGCTTCTCTAAGAAAGGTAGTACTGATTCGTTTCTCTGGAGAGAGACTATTGTGTGCGGCACACAATCTGAAATTCTTATTTGTGGCAATGGCACTTTGCTCTGACCAGCTTCATAGCCTCTAGTCCAAGATTTTTGCATCGCTTTGTCGGGCTTCTCTCCGCCTTTAGCCAATGACTCAAGGAATGTTCTGGCTGTTTATTGCTCATAAGTCATTAGTCTAAACTCCACTTCATGTGTCCTATACTATTCGACCAGTACTGGTCCCTCTTTTCCACTTCACCTCTCCATTCTTCATCTTTTCTTAAACATCCTCCAAATTTTATCCCTTTCTTCTCGGCTCGCTCCATGTACTCATCTCTCTTAATTGTAGTTGAGCCTCCATGTACTCGATGGATTTGTCCATTTAGGATGCATTCCCAAATTGGGGCTTTGACTTCTCTGAGCTTTTTGTTGCATTGGAGTTGGGCTTTCACACCGTTCTAGCTCAGTGTATCCTTCATATTCTTTTTCTTCTTCCACTTTTTCTTTTCCTTCCTCTCGCTTTTGACCTTTTAGTTACCCTCAAAGTCGAGAGGGAGGCCCCGGGGTAGGTTTCCTCAGTCCCCCATTCTTCCTCAACTCCCCCTTTAATACAGAGTGTGGTTATTGTGGTTGGGTGTGGAATCCAGCCCCTGCAATTGCTTTCATAGTAGCCCAATATGAATTTTTCAATGATTTTTCCCACATTTATCTTATAACCCTTCAGCAATGCATAAAGGAGGATTGGCTTCCTCCCTTCTCATTGTGTTGAGATGCTTTTGATGACATAAGGATAGAACTCGATAAAGTAGAATCATACCTTGGCTTTAGTCGTATCTCCTATGGCAATGGATTTAAAAGGAGTTTTCTTTATTCCTCTACTCATTTTCCAAATTGCTAGTAGGTCTACTATTTTCTGGTGTTTTGTTTCCCTTAGTTGTTTCTTGAACTTCGAGCCATCCTTTTGCACCCCCAGACTATACAATCTATTTGTCTCTTCCTTGCTGAAGTCTACCCAATGCCCTCTGACATATACTTTCTTTCCTTCCCTCTCTACTAGATTAGCAAAGAATTTATTCCCCAAAACAACACAACCAGGTTCTTTGTGTTCACCTAGTGACTACCATCCTCTCTTTTCCAACATTTCAGCAAAAGGGGAGATAAGCTTTTTGAATCCCCTTTCAGTAATGAAGCCTTTATCCTTCAAACTTCTTTCCATTAGGGCTTTGCTTTGTCTTAAACAAAGTTTCTTGCTCTATCTTTCCTTTGTTCTGCTTTAGCTTCATCCGTTACCCTTTTTCTTTTTCTTGATTCTTCCAATGTCTGCAGATGCTCTTCATTTTCATCATCCCTTCCCTCAACCCCTGCTTTAGTCATTTTCGAAACTTGTCTTATTTATTTTACAACTCAATGTACTCTTCCATTATTTCGCTGAGGTTTGGAATCGTGGATTGTGGGGGCCGACATGGTAGGTTAGGCTTGGAACTTTAAGGTTTTAGGGGTTGAGATGAGAGAGATTTATGAAGAAGTCGAAGGTTGAGAGTTTATGAGAAAGTGTGACCTTCGCTTTCAAAAATTTTAATTTATAGTTAACTGTTTGATGGTGCCCTTCATTAAATGTCGCGACAACAACTGCCTTATGGTTTGTTCCATTTTTAATGCGATGTCAGGAGAGATAGAAATAATTGTCGCAACATAGTTTTGCAATCAATTGGAAACTGGGCCTGTTAAATGTTGCAACATTGAGAAGAATGTCACGACACTGTTTTCAGTGCATCATCTGAGTTTGTGTCACAACATTGAAACTTTGTGTCACGACATAAACTTTCCTTTTTAAATTGAGTGCAATATTTATTTATGTCGCGACACAGAGAAAGTATGTTGCGACATTCTTTTTAGTGCTCTTTTGAATTTATGTCGCGACATTAAAGAATTGTGTCACAACATAAACCTTCTTTTTCAATTTGATTCCTAAATCAACGTTGTTGCGACATTTTAACTACAATTTTATAAAATTACATCTTTCTCCGTTTTCTCTCAGGAGACATTTAAGGCAAAGTGCATCCACTCTTACTCATTTGATCATACTTGTGAAAATTTACTTAAACAATCAAAGATCCTCAATCTGGCATTTAAAACTTGTTTCTATTTCTTAATTCAATAAGATTTGCCCCATATTCGTAATATATTTTTACTCTAACAAAGCTTAATATTTCCTTTTGCTTAAACTAAAAACATTCTTCTTAATCTTCAATTATGCATTATCATTAAAAAACAAGTTGGAAGGAATTAGAAATACTCCTTATTGTCATTTTCGTATATTTCTTTTTGAGACAAAGGTGCTTCTTAATAAAATTCTTCTTGAATTTAGCTTCATTTGCTCAAAATCAACAACAATTGAAATAAAACTACTGTCAGATTAAGCTAAACAACAACTCTACCGATTAGAATCGAATTAATCGAACTATTAAAACTTAACAAATTAAAAATCCTCGCCTTCGTTGCTCCCAAGGAGTCGTCGCTTTAATGTCCCTACCTAGGACATATGTTGCTTGGATGACTTCTTTGTTAGCATCTTTGTTTGCTCTAGGCCGGGAAGCTTATTCTTCCTTAATTCATTTCAATGCCTACTTTGTCCTACTACATCTTCTTGTTTCCTTGCAATTCTTCATTACTTCTAAATGTAGTAGGTGTGATATAGGATTTATCTTTGTACTACTAAGAGTTTTAGAATTTATGGATTGGTTTTGCAAGGAAAGGGCTAACTGCCCCACTTAAGTTTCCCAGTTCCTCATTGAAGCATTAGTGTTTGTCTAAAACACAATTGTGTTTGCTTGGAAATTCTCAATTTTAGAAAATCTTTTCTCATGCATATTCAAAATTCTTTGTTTTCCCCTATGAATTGCATCATCTGATCTTCAAAAGATTGAGTCCTTTTTTCACTCTGATATTCTCCTCTATTATCCCTATGATGTTGTTGTTGTTGTTGTTGGAACCCAGGCTGAGCATAAGCCTGATGGTAATTCTGTCTAAGTCTAGGGCCCTGTTGTGTTCCTCCACCATATGAAAAGCTTTCATGGTTCCTCAGTGCTGGTATATAGTGTGTTGGCGTGTCACAGTTTAAAGGTGTAGCTCCTATTTGCATTGAGGTACTGTGCCTCCTCAACTTGATAGGGCTCTTCAACTAGTCCCTCAGCACTGCTTCTCATTCCTTCTTTTACTGCTTCCACTTCATGTGCAGTATGCATTATTCATAACTACATCCAGTTTTGCTTCTATGGTCATTCTGTCTAGTCCAATAAGACCACTTCCTCTCTTTCTATCGCTAATTCCTGAAGCTTCATGGAGCTCTCTATTGCATTTAAGGTCTTCAATCGTTTCCTTGCCTCTTCATTTCTTCTTTTAAAGTCTAATAACATGATGATCAATTATAATTGAGGCATATAATTCATGCATGATAGAATATATCCATTAGAGTGGTCGGGATCTATTCCATGCATAGGACATATTTTCAGCAATCTCTTGAATCTCTCCCATGCATTGTAGAGACTCTCCCTTTCTCCCCTCACAAAACACCATTCTCTTCTCTCAACAGTTAAAGCTGGAGGAAAAAATCAACTCATATATGCCTCTACCAACTCTTCCCAAGTGTTCACTGATCCCACTAGCAATGAATCAAACCATGTTGCTGCCACATCTTTGAGTGAAAAGGAAGAGTTTGTCTGATTACCGGTCTCACCCCATTCGGCCTTTGACTGTGGTTGCCATCCTCATGAATCTCCCATATGCTCATCGCCTAAGTGAATGGTGTTGTCGCACCTTAGTAATCACGTTGGCTTAACCAAAATTGTTTGCTTCAATTGTAGGTTATCTTACTACAGAGTACCTATCTTGATATAGGGCCTCCAAAAGTCCTTCCATAGTATTAGGCCTTTGATTTCTCTCACTTCTTCTTCTTCCTTGCGGAATAACCCTAACTTGGCTCTGATGTGCCATATTTCTAGATTCTACACTGGTGATCCTTCTCAAATTCTATAGTGTTCTCTCTATTTCAGTGTCTAGAGGCAGCAGATCTGCTTCTGGTCTTCTATGCATTTAAAATCTTCCTGAAATAGAAACACACTAAGATCAAATGAATCTTGTGGGAAACAGTTATCTACATTATGCTCATAGAAAAATGTTAGTAGCTTCTTCAAATACTGCTTTTAAAACTGTTTTTGTGATTTTCTAAAAAAAAAAATATTAAAAAGAAAAATGTCCAAATTGGTAAATCCCTTTTTGGTTAGAATATTGATCTTTAAACGTATCATCTTATCCTAAGAACGCGCTTAAAAACTTTGATATGACCAAGATATATGCAAAATTTAAGGACATCAAGCAACAAAGGAGTATTATCTAATCCCAGGCAACAATACCATAAACTTGTTGAGACCATTTTTCATATGTATGAAAAAATGGAATTGTTTTCTCTTGTAAGATGAGTCATTTAAAATTTTTGTTTGTGGTCTTAATCATTGCAAGTGCACAGGGCGTACAAGTAATAGAAGTGGATATTTAAAGTCTGGGGAGCATCATTCCCACAAGGACAAATGATAAATCGATCAAAGACTAATTACCTAACCACTCAAATCATTACTATTTGAACTCCACTGATATGATAATAAAATGACTTAAATGTAACCCAGATGATAATTATTGGGGCAAGTACAAGCATAAAGTTTAATAAAATCAGTCAGGATTCAATGCCGAGACAAAACTCGATCTCGATCGCTTAATACAATCAATTTCTGAATCATTTCAATTTTTAGCTCAGCCATCAATTGGAAGACTAAGTTTGTCAAAGATGTAAGGTAGTATGGTTTAGATTTCTCCCTTAACAATACTTTTCACTGATTAAAGGTTCATATTCATTTATGAGACATGATTCTAATCAGTTACTTGTAATATATAACCCTCTTTCTAAGAATCAAGTATTTTTCCTTTTCAGTACTTCATACTCAGATCTTAGGACTAAAGAATTCTTACCCCCATAGATAGGATCTTGCAAGCCTTCTCCAATTTGATTGACACCTCACCCTACACTTTTGATGTAAATCTCCTTGATTAGATCTCAGCTAACATGAGATCAGAATCAATTCATCAGAAAGAGGAGAAACCTCTGAGTGATTAATCAAATACTTCATTCAACTTATCTCAACTTATAAGTAAGTTGGTGATCTATCTGAGTAATCGTTCAAAGTTCATTAGTTCCATAGTATTATTCTACCATACCCACAAGGAACTGTTCTACACTCTCAGGATTCTCCATCTCTGTGTCACTCAGAAGGCCTCATGGAAATCAGAGTGAGACACAGTACTTTGCATTGGGTACACGGTACTAGTAAATTTATAAACAATACCAATCAAATAAATTCAAGAATTCTAATTAAAGCTTCCTTCTTCCCGAGGTAAAGAAATGACTATCAATAAAGACTCCATTTCCAAGTGGAGGCCTAACTTCAAAACTGATTTAATTTACAAGACTAATCGATCAGAAAATTCATCGGGAATTATAAACAAATTGAAATAATGAATTCTATAAACTCAACATCCATTTAAATCAAACAAGCACGAAAATAAGAATTTATAAAGAAATACTAGCTTGAAGCTGCACTTCAATACAATACCCAAATCAAGAAAATTAAAGGAAAATAAACTTACTAAAGAAAACTATACTAAGCTAAATCTACTAAAATGGAAAAGAAAAAAAATAAAAAATAAAAAATGTACAAGAGTCTTCAACCACCCAAAAATCCTGGAGTCGTCGATCGAAAAGCTCTGTACATTTCCCTAAAAGCGTGTATTTATAGGCTTTCCAATGCTGGGCCTCACTTCATTAATTGCATTGTGGATCCCCAAAATTATGGCCCAAATTATCTCTTTGTTGCACATAGAAGTTCTCGTCGCGATGTAATCCCGCCTTTGTCGCCTTATGTCGTAGCTTCGCTTTTCTCGTCGCAACCTTTTCAGTTTCGTTTTTGGATTTTGTCACATACTTGTTGATGTCAATAAATAAATTTCTTTCGCCAGCCTTGTTATTGTCAAGCACAAAAATGCTTTATGTCGCGACACCAAACCCGTTTTGCACCCAAACTTCTCATGTCCTTGTCCTTGGAGTATGTCAGCGACATAATTTTCCTCTTGTCGACAAACAATTGTTTTTCACCGGTAACTTGTATCCGCGACGCAGTTGCCTCTATCGCGATAGGATTTCTTTAAGTCCTTAGCACTTTTCTATCGCGACAAGAAACTCTATGGTCGCGACAGACTTTTCTTCTCATGTTCTTGTCACTTGCTGAGTTGTTTGTCGAGACATAGAATTATATGTTGTGACACAATTGCCTTGGAAATTCTCAAGTCTTCTTAAATTTCTCGTCAAGAATTTTACTTTTCTTCTTTGTCTCTCAAAGAATTTTATCATTCCTTAGCTTTTATTGAATGCGATGTGAAAACTTTTCATTTAAGTAATAATGTGCTCTTGCTCGCAATCCTTGATTATGTTGCAACAAGAAGTTTCTTTGTTTCATTCTTCTTATGTTGCTCTTCAAGATCTCTCACGCGACAGGAATTCACCTCCTTCATGTTTTGTCTATCGCGACAGAAATAATCTTTGTCATGACAGATTCTTCCTTGAGTTTGCTTGATGTTGCAAACTTTGTTGCAACATAAAAACACTTATCTTAGTTGACTTGTGTTGCCTTCTTGATATTATTTGTCGCGACATAATTTTCTCTTGTTGCAATAGAGTTCATCCATTAGTCTTCAGCTTTTATGTTGCAACATGAAAAATAGTGTCGCGACATAATTCCTTCACCATTTACCTTAAGTATGTCGCGACAGATTTCGTGGTTGTCGATACTTTCTTCAAAATCTTCTTCAAGTCCCCACGCAGAAAACTTTATCACCGCGACCAGAAAGCTCTTTCACCTCAGCGCCTCACCTCAATCTTGCTGCGATATAATCATTATCGGTCGCAACATAGTTCCCCGTGGGGCTCGTTTGAATTTTGTGTCGCGACATGTACTCGTTGTGTCGAGACACACCGCCGTTTTGTCTTCTTTCGCTTCTTTGTCGGATTCTCTCCGTTTTCAATAATTTCTTGCAAAACACAAAGTTGATGAATATTCAACATTTTTGCATAAAAATAGATCTTAAATAAACTGTTAAAAACATGCTAAAAAAATAGATTAAAAATAGATGAGTTTTACACTCATGAGCAGGATCCGTCTGGATGGGTGCAGGCCATTTAAAATCTGGTAGGTTGCGAATGAGGAGCAACAACCTTTCGTACGAGATATTCAAGGGGGTGAATTGTGAGGGCTCTCTCCTTTTATGAAATTATCTTGGGGCTCGCGGCCTCCTCGCTCTCTGTCTCCTTGAAGTGGACGGCTTCTTCAAGCCGCCTTATCTTTCTCAAACAAATTAGTTTTGTGGATCATGACTATCCTGGTTGTCGCCGATATTGTCCTCCAACGTTGTGTATCCGCTTGCCCGGCCGTATAACTCCTTCTATTGTTGTCGCTGGTTTAGAGATAGCGAAAGTGGTTAAGGGAGTCGACGACTCAAAGCTTCTTCTCAAGTTCTGAAGGATTGCATCCATGCTGTAAAATTCTATCGTTTGACTCCGCTTGCCTAAACCTCTCTTGTAAGTCCCTGTGATTTAACTCTTCATGTTTCAAATAGCCTGTATGAACTAATATTCCTTTTATGACGCATTGAGCATAGGTGCTGCGAGATGAACGCTCCCCAAAGTTCAGTAAAAATATTTATTGAGCTTCGCTGGAGCTTGTGAAACCAAGCTAGTGCAGGTCCTTGCAAACTAGCCGGGAAAACTTTGCAAGGTCATTGCCGACATTCAAAGTCATCGCCTGATTGTAATGGAGCATGTTATCATAAGGGTCAGTAGAGCCATCAAACATAGTGAAAGTTGGTATGACAAACCCGTGCGCCTTGTAGTCGAATGTCATTTTAGGGGTGAGGAGAGCATGTCGCCGGACTTCAATTGTCGTCGCAGCATGTATAGCGTAGGTCCTATACCAAAGGCGGGGTATACTGGCAGCATAGGCGACATTACGCCCATGGGTAATGTAAACGCGTTCCCAGGCATTTCGTTTGGTTGGTTATGCCCGCGGCCTATTTCTTTTCTTACCTAACGGATGTGCCATTATCGGTATCCATTAATGCGGCGATGCGAAAAGTGCGTCTCTTAACGCCGACCTTAGCCCGCTACTTTGTCGGGGAGATTTATGAGTTTCCCCGAGGACAACTCGCCACGCCCACGGTATCTACATTGTCGCGGACGATGGGCCTTTCCTTTATCGCGAGCGGCCCGCACCTGTTTGGCTGCTATCTGCAGATGTCTCTTTCAAGAACGCGCCTTTTTCTACGAGGCCCGCAAACGACCGCTTTCACGCTGGGTGTGATGTTCAATATGATCCTACAATTTCCTCATATTCCTTGCTTGCTCCTCCATTTCTTCTCCATGTCTTGACGCCAATGAAGGAATTGATCTTCGGGCGATTGGATCATCGGGTTGCTTTTCATCGCAACTGTGTCAGACGAGTCGGTGGCGAAAGGGAGCTGTTAGAGCTACTGGTGGCGAAGGGGTACTAGAAAGTAGTTGGAGCCAAGCTCTTGCGCGTCGTCGATGAGAATTTTTGTTTGATTCCCACATATGGCCCCAATTGTTGTTACCTAGATCGTCCTCTAAGGCATTAGCGACGTGATGTAAACCTGCAAAAAAATGGGGGGTCTGACGAAGGTATGTCGACCGCCTCTTCGATGATTAAGTCAGCAAAAGGATGGAGAAGAGGAAGAAAGGAGTTTGTGCAGTTGGAATTACATACCTTTCCCTCGTGGGGAGTCTTTTTGTTTTATACTCGAATTGTACCTTGATTATAGGGAAGATAATCTCATGATTTTGGTGATAAAATCTCTCTTTCCTTATCCAGGACTAATTCTCCCTTATTAAGGATTTATATTTTTGAGACGTATGAGATTTCGATACTGGGAGATCTATGGATAAATATCTTATGCGTAATTTCCTCCTTATTATATTTATCCATAACAAACTTCCCATATGAGGTAGGATGGCTGGCTGGGGGACTTGGGATCCCAGACGGGGTTTAGGACTCTATCGTCTGGTTAGTTCCCGCATGGTTTTAATATGGTAAGCCGTCTTGGGTTGCTTCATGATGCGGGCCAAGCGTCGGGCCAGCACGGGCGCTCGACCTATTGAGTAGTGGGTCTAGACCTAAAGGCTATGGTACTCATAGTCCACACCAGAAAGGTAATCCGTAAACCATACCAATTTCCTAAGTAAATTTGGAAAATTGGTTTCTACATGCAAATTAAGATGGTCTATTTTCTTTTCTTTCCCCTTTGACATGGGCATTAGGCAATTCATACTTATAGGGCATTCACAGCTTCAACTAAATTAATTATAAGAAGCCATTTTTTTTACTAACAGAACCATTGGGATTTTCCTGTAAATGATGGTAAGCATGGGCACGTTCTGCTCATATCTGTGATTAGAACCTCCTTCGGGTCCTTAGATGTTGGTTAAGGCATGAATTTAATCCAATATTTTCTATGTTGAGCTTTCAATGAGATGGCAGATGCTAAGGGATATGTGAAAGAAAATATCCAACAGAGCGAAAAATATACATGCATGGAAAAGGATAATTCTGCATATATTTTAGAAATAGTGGTGTAATACAAGTAGAAGAATTGACAGAGAAGATACAGAGATCAATGCTTGTCTCTACATTGTTCTGATAGAAGAACTGTATCCAGTTTGATCATCATAGTACTTGGACCACAGCATAACACCTCCATACTTGGAAGAATCCTTAATGACTGGAAGCACAGTTGAGTTTAGATCATCAACTGGAATGAAGCCACTTCCTGCTGCATCAGGAGCTGCAGGCAGACCTAGGAAGATCTTGGTAATGGGATATCTCAGTCCACGTCTTCCATGCGCATCTTCAAGATCGCCAACATTCCCAGAAGTGTATTGGCAAGGTGGGTTGTTGTAGAATTGAAACTAAACATAATCAAAAAGGCCATCTTAAGGGCACTCTAACCAAAGCATCAGGAATGGGCATTGGGAGCTGGGAGTTAAGTACACCTTCTTGCCTTTCTTGCTGTATCCAGAAAGGTATTTGGCTAGATCGTCCCAATGTTGGTTTGTTCCTCCTTCAATATCAAAGTCAATTCCATCCAAAACAGCTGGACCAAGTGGACGAGAAGACGACTGCCCCCCAAGGAAGTTGTTCCAAAGGTAAATCGCGACTTGCCTAGCATCTTCCTTAGAGGCAAGGTAGTAGCCCCCTGCTCCTCCTCCAATAGAGAGCATCACCTTGACGCCTTGTGCTTGACATGACTTTGGCGTCTGATGCTAGTTGTGCAGCCATTACTGTATGGATCATAAATGACCAGCAAGGTTGATCATTGGAGTCTTTCCATTGCCAAAACTTGCTAGAAAGGCTATGTTCACAAACTCATAGTTCCCTGTAGCACAAGTCTCTTCCAGAGTTCCTCTATTTCATTCTGACCCCAGTAGATGGCAATTCCACTAGCATGAGAACCTCTGAAGCAGATTATATCAGATAGAGCACCTGAAATGAGAGCTACTCACCCAGCGCCATTATATGTTTTTCAATTTCAGCTTTGAGTCAACAGAAAAGCTTATGTCAAACATACGGTAGAAAGGCGGCTTTATAGGCATAGGATGTCGATATATTCTGATACTAATTTCTGTAGTTATGTTCAAGATATCGTGCCTTAACGGCCAATTTGTTAGAAGGTGGAACAGATTCAGATAAGAAATTAGCTGTCTCTTAGTCCTTGTCTTATAGCTGCTCGTTATTTGTCCAGAAAATCATTTTTCTGGACTTATGCAAAAGAACTTTCCATACCAGTCACTTTTTTCTCGTCACTTTCTCTTTAGATACCAATGAATAGTGGGGGATTCAAGCAGACAGCAGGCTAGATGGTAAGAAATTCATAATACCCTAGTTGTTGTCCTCTGTATGCCGCTAATTCTGTCCATTTCATTTGAATTTTCTACCAAAGATTTGGATTTTTCGTAGGGTTTATGGTTAATCAAGGAATTATTTTTCTTTTGTCCATTTTGCTATCCCTACTGGTAATGGGTCCTAAAATATTCCAAGCTTTTTCCTTTTCCTTGTCTTCTCTTCTCATAGACTATATACAAGATTAGAGTTCGATTTCTTTGTTAGTTATTATTAGTGCAGAAATTCATCACCAGGTGTTCACATGTGGTTAGATTTTCACAGATAACTGTAAAAATGTCTGTTCAACTGCAATGAGTGTAGTTGACATATGTAGAAAATCGTTTTTCACCTGCAAATTAATATGGTCTATTTTATTTTCTTACCCTTTGACACAGGCATTATGCAATTTGTGCTTATGGAGCCTTCACTGCTTGGACTAAAGTAATCCTCAAATGCATCCATATAAGAAGCCATCTTTTACTAACAGAACTATTGGGATTTTCCTGTAAAACATCGAAGATTACCCATGTTCTGCTCTGCTATCTGTGATTAACAACCTCCTTCGATTTCTTTGTTGTTGGTTAAGGTACGGATTTAATCTAAAGTTTGACCCATGAAATTACAGCATTCTCATTTTTCGAGTGTGTCATGGCAAGGACAATTACCTTTCTTATTTTGGAAAGAGCAAAATCAAAGGGTTTTTGATAATCTGGAGCAACCACAGCAAGGCTCATAATTGCTTATGGATTGTGCAAGGTATTGTTTGGAGAAGGCGCTTTTTTCAATGATGGATTTTGTTGAAAACTGAAAATGTTACCTTTTTTATTTTCATGCCTGGTATTCTTCATTACTGTCCAGAAGTTTGTCACTAACATTCTGCTTCTTGTTTTTATTTTATTATCAACTTGAAGTCTATTCTTTGATAATAAAGGGATATATCTTATGACTGATTCTTAGAATTAAGTCACCTTAAAATTTCAGGTTATTCGTCAAAAACCAAGGAAGCACGGACACGCATACAGGGTGAAGACTTGAAGTCTTTGTGTGTTTGACACGCACGTACGGACATGCTTTGATACGTAGGACACGCTACATGGCGTGTTATCAATTAAATGAGGTTAAAGGCTTCGGACACTACCATGACACGAATAGGACACGGTTGGACATATTTTATGAGTTTTTTTTCTTTAGGTTATTTTAAAAAGTATGGGATGCCAACATTCACAAAGCACACTGCTAACCGACTTTAATTTAAAAACCATAACCTTTAAATTTATTTGGCTTTTCTTCACTTTGGCATTCTTTAGATATGGTGGATATTTTTACAAAATATTGGTAGAGCAAAATTATATAAAATTTGACATGAAAATATTTTAAGTCTAAAATTACTAAATTAAGTAAAAAACATGTATTAAAGAAAAAAAAATCCATATTTAGTTGTAAAAAAAAAACATATTTAATGCCAAAAATGCCAAAATGAAGATTGACGTTGCAATGAAAATTTATTCAAATATTCAAATCTTATTTGAGATCAAATTTAAACATGAATTTTGAATAATTATCAAAATGATTAAATTAAATATCAAAAATCAGATTTTTTTTTTCACAACATACATATTAGGCTGTACCAAATAGTCTTTTTTAATTAAATGACTTTTTAAATATCATGTACTAATTATATTTATAAAAAATATCATATTTAATAACTTAATTAGTTTTAGTATTACTTATGTAGGTTTTTAAAGTTCAAAACAAAGTTTGCAGCGGAAGATTTTGATCCAGTAAATTTTAAAAATTAATAAAAACTCTTTTTACTATCCTATGGTACATGCATACTAATCGATAAACAATAAAGAAGAATTATCTCAATCAAATTAAAGAGATTTTTCTGGCAAGTAGGATTGACAACTCAAGATCCTTTTATTTTTATTTTTTTCTGTTTTCCACGATCTTCCAATCCATTCCTCTTCACTACAAGGTACGTGTGGGCGTATAGATTAACAAATGTTTTGTTTTTAGAACTCTTGATATTCTCAACTCATGAGATCAAGAGGGTTAGATGGAGGCAAAACAAAGTGAAACTCGTTCTTTCTTTTTTTTTCTCTAATTTTTTATCGGTCCTTGACGCCTAGGGTTTTGCCTTTATTTATAATATGCCTTGAATTAATCTCAACCATTGAATCAAGTGACATATTTAAATATTGAATTAAAATTAATTCAAATTAAGTGACCAAAAATAAATAGGATTAATTTATCAATTAACTGTTTCATCCATATAGTAATTACTATTAATTAATTAATTAATTCAATAATTTATTAATGTTATTAATTTCAAATTAACTGTTTCTGATCTTATATAGGATCATTATTAATTAATGATCTAATAGCTAATTAATTAACATTTAATTATCCACAATTACTACATAGTTGTTATAAAACAATTTTTACAACTATGCCTCCAAGGGATTTCTTTGTTAATTAATCATGTATAGTGTTTTACAAAGGCGTGCCCGAGGACCTATGGAATTGTATTTAAGTTTCAATAAATTTGATAATTAATTAAACTCTTTAATCAATTAATCTAATTTATTAGTCCTAGTATTATTCCACTAAAAATCTGAAACCGAACTCTTATAATTACAGAATAATTTACGTAGTGATACTCAAGCAGTCCATTGATATGATCATTACATGCATTTCCATCCTCCAAAATTGGTCTATCATTAGAGCTAGATGAAATTACCATTTTACCTCTCTAGTGATATCTTTATCCTTAAGTTCCATTAATTCACTAGTGAACAGTTAATTTATAAACTTGTTATAAATTAGAGCGCCAACCGTCTTAGAAATTTATATTTAAGGGAACCACCATCCCATTCCTCAAGAAGATTGGATTCCATATCCGTAGGACATGTTCCCAGCCCACCTATCTCATGCACGAGCCTCTAAGACATAAGCATTGGGCCCTGCTTTACGACGTGCATCGTAACCTATGAATCAAAAGGCCCTATTGAAATAGAGACAGTATCCATGGTTACTCAGTAGATTTACTTACCAATCGCATATGATTATCTAGTGATTACCCGCTTTAAACTCTTAATTGTAACAAAGATAATATTTAAGAGTTTAATCCATGTCTGGTCCTCGTCCTATGTAATCGTGATTACATAAAGCACTTCCATTTAATGTCACTACATCGAGAATCCGCATCAGATTAACAAAGATTCTTAATGTTCAGCGGACCGTGACTAGTAGTATTATAGATCAAAGATCCCTTACTTTGATTTACTGACTTTATTAGCTTAGTTTATTATCTATAATCTTGATCATCTCATATAATCGTTATATACTAAGATTATAGTTACATTAATAAACTTGGGATTTTATAATATTTACTAAATTATACAACACATGTATAAAGAATCAAATATAGAAAATTGTTTTCATAAAACAATACAAATTACATGCTTTTAGGGCACCATGCCCAACAACTTATGCTAGTATTTGAATATTTATAAGAAAAATGTTTGAACATATGTTTTTTATTTATCTAAATTACTTTTTAAGGATAATATTTGTGAGGATAATTATTTTTTTTATTATTTTATTGTTGCCGTGGTCTTCTTGTCAGACTTGCATCCGGCTTTTGAATGGCTGTATCCGTGTCTGGGCCTAGAACAGACACCGTGGCCAGTCCGTATTCACAAGCCAGGCAAAATCCACCAATAAAATCAGACACGCGGCAACAACAATATTCTCTACACGGCTCTGATGTACTCCGTTCTCATGCTAGACAGATTTCAATGATACCCGGCAGTATCGACACGTATTCACTGTGCCAGGCTGGTGTCTTCTTCATCCTCACTGATTTTCGCGTCCCCAAGGCTTTGGCTATTGTTTGTAATATAATCATCTTGTTCAAAATTTTGAAGTACTTGTAATTACAGTTTTTGTATTGGTAATTCCAGAACGCATCCAGATTTTCACAATTGAAGGTGCACAAACATGTATTCATCCAAATCTTCAAAGAGGTTTATTTTGTTTCCTGTGGAGGTAAACATGCAGGTTGTTTGTGTCCAGATGGTTTTGGTCAGAGATACACTCAGTTGAATGAGGAACATTATCTTAGTCATGTAGATCAGCTCGCACACCATTCTGAATGCTATGATTTCTAATTTTATTGTGTTTATGTTGCATTTGGAATGAGGAAATTGTGGTTTTGCCATCGGGTTAACCCATTCTTTTCTTCACCAGCCACTGTTTCCAAATGAGTAATCAACTTAGATCAGAAATGATAAATGCTAAAAGATATGTGGGAAAGAAAAATATTTCAACAGAGGAAAAATACACGGAAAATAACAAATCTGCATATATTTTAGAAATGGTGGTGTAATACAAGTAGAGGAATTAACAGAGAAGAAACAGAGATCAATCCTTTGTTCTAAATAATTGCCTTGGATAGAAGAACTGTATCCAGTTTGATCATCATAGTACTTGACCACAGCATTATACCTCCATACTTGGTAGAACCCTGATGGGTTGGAAGCACAGTTGATTTCAGATCATCTACTGAATGAAGCTACTTCCTGCTGCCGCTGAGCTGCAGGCAAGCCTAGAAGGATCTTTGAGGCCGGATATTCCAAGTCCACGCTTCCATGCATCTCTGCTCTAACATTCCCAGAAGTGTACTGGCAAGGCGGGTTGTTGTAGAATTGAACCCAAACATAGTCAAAAAGGCCAGTCTTAAGGGCACCACCAACCAAAGCATCAGGGAATGGACATTGGGAGCTGTTAAGTACACCTTCTGCCTTTCTTTGCGATCCAGAAAGGTATCTGGCGAGATCGTCCCAATGTTGGTTTGTTCCTCCTTCAATATCAAAGTCAATTCCATCCAAAACAGCTGGACCTAGTGGACGAGAAGACGACTGCCCCCCAAGGAAGTTGTTCCAGAGGTAAATCGCAACTTGCCTAGCATCGTCCTTAGAGGCAAGGTAGTAGCCCCCTGCTCCTCCTCCAATGGAGAGCATCACCTTGATGCCTTTTGCTTGACATGACTTAATGTCTGAGCTTAAGCCAGTGCAGCCATTACTGTATGGATCACAATGACCAGCAAGGTTGATCATTGGAGTCTTTCCATTGCCAAACTTCAGAAAGGCTATGTCTACAAAATCGTAGTTCCCTGTGGCAATAAGTCTCTTCCAGTTCCTTCATTTCCATTCTGACCCCAGTAGATGGAAATTCCACCAGCATCAGAACCTCTTGCCAGAATGAGCATTACAATAGAGAGCACTGACATTGAGATTATTGTCTGAAGCGCCATTGTATGCTGTATTTTCAGTCAGCTAGGACTTGTGTATCTAAAAAAGTTTGAGTGTTAAATTATCTTAGAAGAGCATGGCTTTTATAGGAAAATGATGTCCATATACTTTGATACTAATTTCTGTTGTGATGTTTATGATATCATGCCTTAACGGGCATTTTTTTTAGAAGGTGGAGAAGATTCAGACATGAAATTAGCTGTCTGTTTGTCCTTGTCTTCGGACTGCTCCTTATTTGTCCAGAAAATCATTTTTCTTTTCTGGACTTATGCTAAAGAACTTTCCATGCCAGTCACTCTTTCTCCTGTCACTTTCTCTTTAAATATCAACGAAATTCATCATGTCTTATAGCTGTTGTTCTCTGTATGCCCCTAATTCGTCCATTTTTCTGAATTTTCTACTGAAAAACATTTGTGTTCCATGATTGAAACTTGAACCCATATGCAGTGGATTTGGATTTTTTTGAAGGGCTCATGGTTATTATAGAAATTATTTTTATTTTCATTGTCTTCAGACATCATAGAGAACCTTTTATCCTTTTCAATGAAAAAAGACTGAAATTATGCTAACTTTGTCCTTCTAATGCAATCGTCCTTAGTTGAGGTAAGCTTTTTTCTATAAACATAGCATTCAAACTGTAGACTCCTGCTTTCTTGCATTTTCTAATATTAATGTTGAGTTCAATGTTGCACATTATATACCCACAATACATGCAATCCCCAGTTTTGATGTAGAATCTTCAGATTAAATTTTTTATGCCCATGTCAATGAGGAATTATATTATAGAATCTGTTGTAGGCTTATATAATTAATTCATCAATTGATTCTGCTCTTGTGATTTCCATTTCCCACCTCATAGAAAGCAAGCTTCTTATTGGAACCCAGGAATACTTTTTCAATTTATTTTCAGGAAAAAACAAAAAAGTGCTATCTTCTTTTCAGTGAAAACGACTCCTTTCCCACCCCTCTCAATGACCATACATACATGGCATACTGAATTCTCAATGCTTAATTCACTCATCTTGCCTCAAAGAAAATCTCTGGTTGGGATTCTTTTGACAAGCAGCGTACACATAAAATAAGTAGGGTCTCTTAGTCACTGTCTTCTAGCTTCTCCTTATATATACATTTTGCTATCCCTACTGTTAACCGGTAAGTAGTCCTAAAATATTCCAAGCTTGTTTCCATTTTTTTGTCTTTTCATCTCATAGACAAAATAGAGGATTATAATTCAATTTCTTTGTTAGTTATTCTTAGTGCATCAATTCATCACCAGGGGTTCTCATGTGGTCACCTTTTCACAGATAAGTATAAAAATGTCTGTTATGATCTCTTTGGCCAGAGATACAATGAGTGTGGTTGACGTATTAAAAGGTGGAAAATCAGTTTTAACATGAAAATTGACATGGAATATTTTATTTTATTTCCTCTTTGACATAGGCATTTGGCAATTTTTACTTAAGAGGGTATTCACAGCCAAAACTAAATTAATTGTCAAATGCATCCATATAGGAAGCCATCTTTTAACTAACAGAGCCATCATGATTTTCCTGTAAATGGTCAGGAGAATGGTCCATGTTCTGCTCATGCTATCTGTGATTAACAACCTCCTTTGGGTTCTTAGATGTTGGTTAAGGCATGTGTGAGTAGCATAATCTTTAAACCCGGTACTCGATGGGCCCAAGGCCTGTTTAGCCCGCATTGTGAAACGGCTCAAGCCCACTTGCCATATTAAAATCAGGTGGGACTATCCAGACGGGAAAGTCTTGAAGCACGTTTGAGAAAGTCAAGGTGGCTTCCCATAGACTAGGTTTAGGGCGGCCCGTCCAAAGTTTTAAGTGCCACAGTTGGCCATCCTACCACATATGGGAAGTCCGCTCCGTTATGGATAAGTATATGAAAGCGGAAAATAAGTAAAAAAGATATTTATCGGTAGATTTACCAGTTTCCAAATCCCTTATTTATCAAAAGGTTAATCCTTAATAGGAAGAAGAGATTTTATCCCTAAAATTAAAATATTTTATTCCTAAAATTAAGAGATTTTATTAACGAACCACGCCCTATAAATCGGGAAGATCTCCCACGAGGTAAGGGCATTCGAATTGTGCTAAAACTTTTTGCTTCTTCTTTTTCATCTTTCGCTAACTTAATCATTGGAGAGGTGGCCGACACACCGCCGCCGGATCATCTTTTTTACAGGTTCAAGTTGGTCGATGCTCGGAGGTTTCAACGATCAAGGTAACAACAACATGATTTTAATTCAAAGTTTTAAAGGCATCACAAAATGAAGATGAGTTGAAGTGGTATTTTCTATGTTGAGCTTGCAATGAGATATGTGAGAAAGAAAAATATTTCAATAGAGGAACAGCACATGGAAAAGAACAAATCTGCATATATTTTGGAAATAGTGGTAACACAAGTAGAGTAATTAACATAGGAGAAATAGAGATCAATCCTTTGTTCTAGACATTGCTCTTGATAGAAGAACTGTATCCAGTTTGATCATCATAGTACTAGACAAAGCCCAATTATTCAACCAAATCCATCTTTGACAAAGGTGCCTTCTCCATACAATACCTTGCACAATCCAAAAAGTTCCCCATAAACAATCAAAAACCCTTTGTTGATTTTGCTCTTTCCAAAATCAGAAAGGTAATGTGTCTGCCCATGACACAGAACACAATCCTCTATTTTCGATTCTCACATCCACTAAATCATCCTGTGCTTAATCACAATTTAATCCTCTTCCTGATGCCCTACATTTCTTCTGTAAGACAGGTTCAGGGGGGCTAGAATACTGCAATATCATGGATCAAATTTTGAATTAAATCCATGCCGTAACCAACATCTAAGAACCTGAAGGAGGTTGTTAATCACAGATAACATGAGCAGAACATGGACCATTCATCTGACTATTTACAGGAAAATCCCAATTGTTTTGTTAGTAAAAGATGGCTTCTTATATGGATGCATTTGAGGATTAATTTAGTCCAAGCAGTGAATGCCCAATAAATATAAATTGCCTAATGCTTGTTGTGAGTACCATGGGTTTTAAACCCACTACTCAATGGGCCCAACGCCCGGCCAGCTAGGTCCATGGGCCACCTGGCCCACAATGTGAAGCGGCTCAAGCCCATCTTCCATATTAAAGCTGATAGGCACTACATAGACGAGAAATACGGAGGACCATCTAAGAAAGTCGGGTGTCCTCCTAGAGGCCAACCTCAGGGTGGCCCGTCTAGAGTTCCAAGCCCCTAGCTGGCCATCCTCCTGCTTATGGCAAGTTTGCTAAGGATGAAAGGATAAAGGCGGTAAATAGGCAAAAGGTGTTTATCCACGAATTTCCTATTTTTCAAATCCCTTACTTCTAGGAAGGTTAATCCTTGATAATGAAGAATTAGTCTTTGATAAGGAAAGAGAGAGTTTGTTCCTAAAAAAAGGAGATTCTTTTCAAAGAAAGAAGGGGAGGGATTCGTGAACAGCTTTCTATAAATCAGGTGGATTCCCATGATGAAAAGGTATGCAATCCCCACTGTGCGAACTGCCTTTTTCTTCATCTCCGTATTTTTGCTGACTTAATCATCGGAGAGGCGACCAACCCACTGTTGCTGTATTGCCTTTTTTTTGCAAGTTTACATTGCGCCGCTAATGCCCCAGAGGTCAGACTATAAAGGTTACAACAATTGGTGTCGTCTATGGGAAACAAACAAAAAGTCTCATTTACAGGCTACAAGAGCTTGGTTTCAACTGCCGTCAAGTACCCCTTTATCACCCAGAGCTCTATCGATCCCCTATTCTACGTTTGATTCGCCCGAGGCAGTTACAATGATGAGCATTCCGATGAATTAATCGCCAGAAGACCAATTCATCCATTGGTGTTAGGACATGGAGAGAAAGCAAGAGGAACAAGCAAGACAGATGAAAGAGTTTAAGGTCGTTGAGCGCCATTTAAACGAGAATGACCAGTTAAGCCCGTGATCGGTGCCTGCAATCTTGAAAAGATGGGAGGGAAATGGCGGCCGTGATGCGCTTGTCTAATACTGATAGCGGAAGGGGCACGCTTGTTCCCGACGACGTCGGGATAGCCCAAGCGCACAATGATATCCTCCGTACTTAATCCCCGAATCCTTGCCAACAAAAAATACTCGGGAGAGCACAAGGACCAAATCATGTAAGAGGCCTGTCTCTACCTTCGACTCGTTAGTGGTGCATCCACTGTATAAGGAGAGAAGCGCAAAGACGCATCGCCGTCAAGCCCGAACCCGTTTTCATGGCCCTTGGGACCTTTACAACCACACCGCCCGCACATCCTGCCTTTGGTATAACGCCTACCTTCTATGCATTGTCAACTACCCTCATTCGAAGACCCGATGGCATGCGCTCTTCACCCCTAGGGCAACACATCCTTGACTATGAGCCACCCCACGGGTTTGTCATTCCAGCTTTCACCATGTTTGATGGCTCGGCTGGCCCCTACGACCATATGCTCCATTACAATTAGGGGATGACGCTGTGTGGGTATTCTCAGTTAGTTTGCCGGGGCCGGTGTTGGCTTGGTTTCACAAGCTCCCGCGTTACTCAATAAATTCATTCTATGAGCTATGTGCCACATTCATATCACATTATCTCTACTTGGTTCGAAAAAAGAGAAACATAAGCTCTTTACAAACCATTCTCAAACAGGAAGAAGAGTCGATTCGTGACTTCACAAAGAGGTTCGGGCAAGCCGTCTAGCAAATAGAGTCGTATAGCATGGACGCAATCCTCCAAAACTTTAGGAGAAGGTTTGGGCCATCTACTCTTTCTTCCAGTCACTATCTTTAGACTCGCCAACAACGATGGAAGAATTATACATACGGGCTGATAGGTACTCAATGCTAGAGGACAATATTCATGCAGCGACCCAAAATGTCATGATTACTAGCCAACTGGTCGAAGGAAGTAATCCGTCTGGAAAATAGCCCCCCAAATCCAAGGAGGGTCAAAACAGAGACCGGAAGCAATCCCGTGACCAATCACAAAAGTAGAGAGAGACCCCACAGTTCACCCCCTAGGAACGTCTCTTATGAGAGGCTATTGCCCATCATTCGCGACCTGCCAGAGTTTAAATGGCCTGCTCTGATCCAGACAAATCCTTCCCAAAGGAATAAATCCTTATGGTGCGATTATCAAAGACCATGGGCATGAGACTAACAAGAGCTGAAGCCTAAAATTTATGGTGGAAAAGCTGATCAAGGCGCGGGACACCTTAAGATATATGTCAGGGAACCTAACAACTGGGTGGAATCAGAGCAAGCCGTGGATAGAATCACAGTTGGCGTGACAACCCCAATAGAATCTAGACCTGCCAAAAACTATATATTGGGCAGGCCGTCTGAAGATCAGTATTAGTTGAAGCACTAATAGAAGAAGCTCTTAAGAGCAGCCACAGTCAAAGCTAGGGTGAATGCTATCCACACGGGAGGACGACATGAAGAAACCAAGCCAATATATAGTTATATATCCTTTCCTCATGTCAACCCGAACAAGATAATTATGCCTCACTTCGATGCTCTGGTACTCACCCATTGTATTAACGGTTTTGATGTGCACAGGGTACTAATAGATCCTGGTAATGCGGTAGACTTGTTGCAATTATCGGCATTTGAGCAGATGAAACTCTCTTCGGGAATGTTGAACTTAGCCAGGAGGATCCTCTCCGGTTTCAACGGTGCGACTACCACAACACTAGGGGATGTCGCTCTCCTTGTGAAGGCTGGGCCAGTAACTCAACGGGTTCTATTCTGAATCATAGGAGAGTTGGGACTTTACAACGCCATAATAGGGCAGGCTTGGCTTCACTCGATGAAGCCTATCCCTTCAACCTACCACCAAACTAAGAAGATTTGACTAACGTCAAGGTGTCGACCTTTTAGCAAGCTGTTGGGTGTGCGGCAAGGCATAACTATCTACGGCGGCAGAACAAACAGGAGAAGAACCTGAAAACTTCTTGAAGATTAGACCCCATAGCATCCATAAGACGCCCGCATCGTGTCAAGAAAGGGATCCATTACCGTGGATCCCCTCGAAAAAGTACGCCGGACTAAGCAAAAGGTTTTTATGCGCTCTTATGTCCGGTGACGAAAAAGAACAATTACAACTCATGCTGTTAAATAACATAGATGTGTTTGCCTGGAACTACTTATATATGGTAGGGATTAGCCCTACGGTGGCCTCTCATAAGCTAAATATCATCCCCACGGCCAAGCCGGTCAAATAGAAGGTGAGGCGTTTTCACCTAGATCGCCATCAAATCATCCAGGTAAAGGTAGACAACCTATTGAAAACAAGCTTCATCAGGGAAGTGAAGTACCCTAAGTGGTTAGCCAACATGGTGGTAGTTGTAAAGAAAGGAGGAAAGTGGCGAGTATGCGTAGATTACACTGACCTCAATGAAGCATACCTAAAGGATAGCCTCCCTTGTCAGCAGATAGATCGATGTTAACGCCACAAAATGTGCATAGAATGTCATTGCTTCGACGCCTGGATATCATCATATTCCCATGCACCTTCCTGACTCAGAGAAAACGGTTTTCATCACCTCACATGGGTTGTACAACTATAATGTGATGCCCTTTGGTCTGAAGAATACTGGGGCCACTTACCAAAGGTTGGTGACTAAGATATTCTGATTGCTGTTGGGTAACACCATGGAAGCCTATATCGATGACATGCTAGTAAAATCCAAAGAACTCTTCGACCATGCCAAGCATCTACAAGAAGCCTTTGAGTTACTATGAAGGTATGACATGAAACTCAACCTTCTGAAATGTGCGTTTAGAGTCAATGCAGGCAAGTTCTTAGGATTTATGGTGACCTAAAGAGGGATTGAGGCTAACCCCATTCAACTCACAACAATAATGGACTCCCAGACTCCTACCTCTAACAAGGGGGTTCAACAACTGATTGGCCGGCTGGCAGCCCTCGGGCGGTTTATATCCCGCTTCACACTATGGATCCTATCATCGAGTTGACAAATCAAATAGCTCTCTTTAGTCAACAACTAAGAATGAGGCAATTGGCCAATAAGCATCAAAGACGAGTAACAATGCAAGTGAGGAGTCAAGTGTGACAACCATATGCATCAATGGATTGTGCTCAATATGGAGGTACCCCATACTTGAGCAATCATAATTTGGGATGGAGCCATCACCCAAATTGTAAACGAATTGCACTCAAATAACAGCAGTTTTTTTTTTTTTTTTTTTTTTTTTAACACATTTGACCAAGCTTGACTAAGTTGACCAAGTTTGACCAATAATTAGTATGTGGGCCTGTTGACTTTTTAGGGATGAATAATTTTGGGTTGACTAAGACACTATTTCAGAGGGCCTCTGGCCGACATGAGTTCATAGATCGTTGAATGTCAAAATCGACTTACTGATAAAAAGTTATGGCCTCGAAGTCTAAACAAAGAAGATTTTATCAATGTCTAAGTCAACCGGTTTTTACTCCGAAAAACACCCTAGGCTCTATATAAAACCTAGTTTTGCGTGGCCATTAAAGAGGGGACTCAAATTTCAAACCCGAGAAAAATTTCCCCCTTAAGACCCGTGAGGACCTCGGACCATGTCGTCAATTCGCTGTGCCAATCGGGTTTTAGTCGTGGGAGACGATTCCGGCCACCATCCTTGCACACGCACTGGCCAGGGAGGAAGATCAAGGTGAGGTGACCTTGCCGGCCAAAAATCAAGGCGAACCGCCGTCGGACGCGCCTGCATCGGGCTGGGCGACGGCCGGCCACGACCACCTTGGCCGCCGGATTTAGCCTTTTCGGCTTATCTCCGGTGCCAACCCATACCTCCTCCCCATTTTTGGACCTCGAACTCATTCCCGTGGTCCTTTCGCGTATTCTCACCGCTTGAAAGATACGACGAATTAGTTTCAATGATCACAGATCAAGGTTCTACCACCAATAACTTTGAACCAAGGTAAGGGTACTGGTGCTCCTTGTCTCTCGATTTCCAAGATATAAAGTTTGTAAATCTTGATGTCGCTTGGTTAGTTTTCCATTTTGGGTCATTTAGGTAATTACCGAAAGGGTTTGTAATCAAATTGGGCACCAATTGTCAAATTAGCAAAATCGAAGATGGATTAGTGAAATTGATATTTTTATGATTTATCGAGGGTTCAATTTCAAAAAATTAGCTCTGTGCAAAAGCCCCAATTGGGGTACCTGGTCCCGTAGGGCACACTGTATAATTGGACCTGTCGGAGTCCAATTTAGATAGTTTCATAGTTCTAAAAATTATTCTAAGACATTTGGGGCATCCCAATGTCTTTGGTTTAGCTATTGGAGCCTAAATGGTATTCTTATTATATTACAGGCACTCACGCTGAGCCTGAGACAATCTGCAGGAGCAAGACTGAAAGCATCTGTAGTCCGTGGAGCGATTATAATGTGATAAATGATTTGGGGTATTATTATGATATATAATTGTGGTTAATTATTTTATATATATATATATATATATATATATATATATATATATATATATATATATATATATATATATATATATATATATAATTTGATCGAATGGTTGTTTATGCATAAATATAATTATTCTGCTTTTATATAAACAAGTTATCATTTCATGTGAATTTTGTCATCATTTTAAATATTTGGAAATTTTAATTAGTTCATGGATAAATTTCCAGGGTATTTAAATATTTTGCACATGGATTGAGGTTTTAAACCACTCTGGTACCATTGATTTAAGAAATGGATTTTGAGATTTTTTTTATTTTAAGCATGTTAAATATTTTTAAAGTTCTATGTGCTTAAAATTGGTTATGGTGAATATTTTCATTGTGGTATTTCTATTTTGCATGAATCATGAATCAAATTCATCAATATATTTGATTGAGTTGTTGAAATTAAATTTATAAATTCTTTATTTATAATACGAAATCGTTGGACAAGTACATGTGAGTAAGGATACTGTGTTGGTGGTTATAAATTGATGTATTATATAGTACTCGCAGGTTCGATTCAAGATTTATATTACAAAGGTAATCGGGTTTGCTACTTGTCGTGAGGTTGATTTCAACTCAACGGTTATATATTATTTCCACGCGCTGAGGTCGGGTTTATCTGACGTTTATTACACTGGCTTGCCACTTCGTGTCGGAGGTTGGTTTCTATCCAATGGTTATATATTATTTCCACGGCTCGAGGTCGGGTTTTCTATCTGACGGTTTATTATTATTATTGCCACACGACACCTTTCATGTTGAGGGTCGTGGAAGTGGGGTATCCTACTCGCTTATGATGGGTATATGGTATGGTACATTGTTGGTTTCTCGAGTGCTTATAACCATTTCAATATTTATGGTTATCAGATTTTCATGATTATTTTTACGACATGATGTTTATATATTTTATGTTCAATTTTATGTTGTGAATAAATTAGTTATAATTTTCTTAATAATAATTTCGCTTAAATTTTGAGCATGAATTTGCTGTTGTTGACTTGGGTATAAGTTTGCTTTAATAAATGATTTTAAACGGGAACCTTGCAAAAGAGGGACGTGGAGGTCTTGAGAGAAGGAATTTTCAAAATAAAAACATTATTTTCCTTATAAATTATGCCACTCACCGAGATTTATTATCTCACGTTTTATTGTTTTAAACTGCTCTTCAGTCCAGTAGCTCAGAGACTCACCTCGCGCCATTCTACATCACTTTTCGCGACAATTACAGATTCTATCTTATCTATTTTTCTTTATTTTATTGGACTTATTTATCTCTTCATTTGTACCCCTAAATTCGCAAGCACTCTTGTAATGCTCGATCTTAGTATCAACCCATATGGGTCTTTATTATGTGTGTTTAGGTTATGACCCACAGAAGATATAGGCCGGGCCAGGATTTGAGTCATGTGGATCTTTTTTTTATATATTTGAGGTATTATATTAATGCATGTGTTTATTTTTTTTTTTAAAGTGGGGTTCTATCGATATTCCTGTGTGGATCAAGATAAAGCAATTTCATTAGGCTGACCACCCGGGGAATCCTGGGAGGGTATCTGGGTCGGGTCTTGTCACAAATGGAATACAAGCTATACCACTTTTCATACTCCACAAGTCCAAAGATCAAGCCTAGAAGAAAAAATGGCTCAATTGGAAAGAGTTCATACTGAATTGGTCATGGGAAAATGTCAATTTAAGATCAATAAATGAACCATTCTCGTTAAGGTTTGTTTCTTGATCAAAAGGAGAAAAGTCAACCTCTAAATGGGAGAATGACAAAGTTAGAGGCAACCGTGGCTGAATTAGAAAGAGTTCGTGCTGAATAGGCAACATCTCAAGTTCAACTCATGGAAGTAATAAGGGCTAATGTTCAAATTCAACCTACGCGCATTCAAGAGCATGAAAGAAGAGATGGCTTCAATGGCCACTTCTTATGCTCAACTTACATTTGAGAAAAAACAACCTAAACAAGAGGAGAGTATGAGTATACAAGAACTAGTGGCCAAGTATATGAAGGAACAAGAGAATATGGCTACAGTGTCCTTTGAAGGACAACACGAGAGCTTGCCATCCAACCTTGAGGGGACTAAAGAAGAAGAAAGCGTGAGCTACAATGAAGAGATCACCTCAAGGGATGATTAAAACCTTGAGAAATTCCAAAAAGTGGAAAATGATGCACATACTTTAGAAGCCTTAGCTGTGAAGGAAGAGAAGCCAACTTCCCCGGAATTATATGAAAAGAAAAATGATGAGGTTGTAAAGACTATTCCGGAGATGACTCCATGGGGTGAGACGCATGAAGAGTTGAAAAATGAGAAGATGACCCTTATTCCCAAAACAGAGGAGTGCACTATTCAGTTGTTAAAGGAAATGGAACCCACCACTGTGAAAAATAATAATAATGAACTTGGAAGACTATGTGCTCAAGTTGGTGATTGAGCACAATTATTGCCTCTTAGAGAAAGATGGAGGCTGGAATTACCAACATATCCGTAGTTGGTAAAGTCAAGCTGGACTCTTGAAAAAACGGAGTAGCTTCTTGGGAGACAACCTAAGTTTAATAAGTTTACTTTCCCTTTTTCATTTTAAGAAGGAGAATTCATCCTTCATAATGGAGAACAAAAGCATTATTACTTTGATTTAACATTTTGTGATGATCAATTCTACTTTAATTTCAGTAGTTAAACTGTAATAATCGGTATTTTTTTTTTTTTTAAAGGAGAGAGGAGAAACAAAGGGGGGGTCATTTTATAAATATTAAAAGTGAAAGGGGGCTACGTGCAATAATTGGGAAACTTATTATAAAAAGAATCTTTTCCTCTCTCTTCTCACACCCTAGCCTCACATCACGTTTTTGGCTTTTCTCCCTAGAAGAGAGAGAAGAGCAAGGATCCAAGGAGGGGATTTCAAGATTCAAAAACACCCCGATCCTAAGTAAGTGTTCTCATTCCTTTGATTTTGGTAGTTAAAGCTTTCAAAAGTCAAATTTGAAAACTTGGGGTTTTCAAAATTCTAGATTTAAAGCCTAGGCTTTCAAAAATTTCAAATGTGAAACTTAGGATTATTCAGGACATATAGAAAACAAAAATCGTGATCTCTAACCCTTAAAACTTAGATCTGAACATCTAAGGCTTCTTGAATTCTAAATATGAAAGCCTAGGGTTTTCTAAAACTTCAAATATGAAACCCTAAAAATATAGGGAATACAAAGTATTGAGGAAAAATTATTTATGAATTGATATTTGATGTGTTTTGTGATATCTCAAATTTGTGAATTTAAGGTATGTGATCGATACAACTGCATTAAAACCTCTTATTGGGCTTTTAGCTCACTCTTGTGGATTAAATATTTTTAGGTATTATAGAATCTGGCGAAGAGTGA
The DNA here is from genome assembly GCA_016808115.1 of Tetrastigma voinierianum. NCBI lineage: Eukaryota > Viridiplantae > Streptophyta > Magnoliopsida > Vitales > Vitaceae > Tetrastigma > Tetrastigma voinierianum. The sequence goes on from JAEQBH010000502.1 coordinate 86,944, forward strand.
TGTTGGGTAGGAAAGGAATGCGGTTAATCATATGGAGCGGAAGCATTGAATATATATATATATATATATATATATATATATATATATAGACACACACACATTACTTTATAATCTTAACATAAAATCAGTTTTATTCATTTTTAAGAAACCCCAGTCCAATTTGACATAGCTGTAGGAAAATTGTAAGGCTCCTGTATAGGTGTTAAATTAAGAAGTTTAGTCTATATATACCAATAGGCAAACAAGTTTTATGGCGTCGTTGCCGGGGATTGAAAGAATTTAACAAATCAATATTTTGACAAAAGTGGGAAATACTAATTTGGACATATTTTTATTTTAAAAAATCACAAAAACAGTTTTAACAATAGTAGCTGCATAAGCTATTGATATTTTTGAGAGCCTAATTGATATATTATTTTCAATACTATTGATTCCATTTAATCTTAGTGTATCTATCAGGAGACTATTTAATTTAATGTGAAATCGATTCGACTGCTTTCCTCAAGATACTGAGTTGGAAAGAACACTAAGGAATTTAAGGAAGGTCAGAAGAACAGAAACAACAACCATGGAAGATGAAAGAATGGGTCAGACAGATGAGCATGAGATAACAACTGAGAGGACTCCAAGGCCATCCAGACACAATGGAGGATTTCTGGAGGCCAATGATCCAAGAAGAGTACTTAGCAGTCAGACAACCTACCATAGAGGCTAACAACTTTGAATTAAAACCAACTTTGATCACCATGGTATAACAACGCTTGATGTGTCATCCCATAGAATACCCTAACGAGCACCTATAGGCGATTCTCGTGATGGCCAAATGAACTGTGAAGTTAAATGGGTGTAAGGCCGAGGTGATCAAAGGCAACTCTTTCCATTTTCTTTAAGAGATATTGTAGCCAATTGGTTTGATCTAATCATTATACTGGTTCAATGAATACATGGGAGAATCAAGAAGCCTACCTTGGCAGATTTTTCCCCCATCCCTCACATCTGAAAGAAGAAGGGAGATCAGTGTGTTCAAACAAGGAGAAGATGAAAGATTATACACTGGTTGGGAAAGGTTCAAGAGGCTTCTAAAGAGATGTCCCATGCATGGCATAGATCTCAAGACACAGATGGATATCTTCTACCACTCCATGAATGATACTTTTAAGGGTATCATAGATGCTTCTTGCTGTGGGGCATTCAAACGAAGAAGTGTAGAGAAGGCTAGAGATTTGATAGAAGACCTGGCCAGATGTAATATGAAAGCTCCATCTGAATCTTCAGGGAGCTACAGCAGAGCAAGAGGGAGTGGAGTCATCGAGCTCAACAAGATGACTGCCATGGAAACAAAACTTAATTCAATTATGCACATGATTGATAAACAGGATAAGAAACTACATTCTGCTCATGAGATTGGAGCAATTGAAAGAAATGGAATCAGGAGAAGTACGGGGGGATCAACTGATGAAGATCCTTATGCAATTGAGGAGGCTAAATACCATAATGAACAAAGAAGCTATCATTTCAATCTTAATCCCAATTTTCCTACACATTACAATCTAGCACTCAGGAGCCATGAGAATTTCTCTTATGGTGGGGGGGCATCACATGGCCCAAGACAAGGGCCAAATTCCAATAAAACATCCCACCAAGGTTCCAAAAGAGTAGCAAAGAAGGGTGAGAAAATTAAATGAATATGTAGGTCAAAAGAGGACCCACCTTGAAGAGCGTATGCTATAGTTCACGGGGACAATAAGAGGTCGCTAACTCCAATGAACAAAAAAATTCCGCTGATTCGAAGCTAACCCTGCACAAATACAAATGCTTCATTAAAGAACTTGGAAACACAGGTTGGGAAGTTGGCCTTAACCTTGCAGAACCAGAACAAGAATGCATTCCCTAGTGACACTAAAAAAAACCTAAAGGACTATATGGCAGTCCAGTTGAGAAGTGGGAAAGAAGTGAGCAGCAGCAGCTAGAGTAGAAGAGAAAGAGAAGACTGATCAAGAAGAAGATAAGGCAACTGGAAGAGAGGATGAAAAAAGTATGTTAGAGAGGACTACAAAAGCAGAAAAGCAAAAGCAAACTGAGCTACCTAAGAAGAGCTGTGGGCAAAAACAGAAAGAGAAAGTACAAGTCTACACCCCTGCAGTCCCATTTCCTCAGAGGCTTCAGAAAGTAAAGAAAGAATAGAAATTCTCTAAATTCTTGGAAATTTTCAAGAAAATAGAAATCAATATTCCCTTTGCAGAGGCAATCAATCAAATTCCAAATTATGCAAAATTTCTGAAGGATATACTGAGCAAGAAGAAGAAGGTTGCTGAGGAAGGAATAGTGAACTTAACTGCCACTTGTAGTGCATTTATCTAGAGGAGTTTTCTAGCAAAAATGAAAGACCCAGGTAGCTTTACCATCCCCTGCTCCATAGGGAAATATGAGTTCAAGAGGGCCTTATGTGATTTTGGTGCCAACATCAATTTCATGCCTCTATCAGTGGTTCAGAGGTTAAGTTTAGGGGAACTCACCCCAACAACAATTACATTACGTATATCGATGATCCTCGCGCAACAAAGGCTCTTTGGAAGATGTAAGAATAAGGTGGGGAAATTCATCTTCCTTGTTGATTTTGTGGCGATGCAGATGGAAGAGGATACCCAAGTTCCTCTGTTGCTAGAAAGACCCTTCTTAGCAACTAGAGCTGCCTTGATTGATGTGCGTGCGGTGAGCCGACTTAGGTGTGAAATGAAGCAATACACTTTAACCTTCACAAGAGCTTGACACAACCTGATGTTGATGCAGAAATTTGTATGGCTATAGAAAACAGTAGTCCTATCATTTGAATTGAATCCTGATTGTAAGCTTCAACATTCTATCAATGAAATTGAGATGAATTTCAAGTGTCTTAAGAGTGTTGCTTATGAATTATTGCCTTCCAGTTGGCAAAACATAGAAACAATCATAAGTTTGAATGAAAACAGTCAAGAAAATTCATGTCAAGGAAAAGAAAGCTACTAAGAAAGAGACTAGTGCAGAAGGGTTGAATTTGAAAGAATTTCCAAGTCATCTGAAATATGCTTTCTTAGAACCAGAAAAAGGAAAACCAATAATCATATCAGTTGCATTGATTGGAAATGAAGAACAAGGGCTGCTACTAATTCTGAGGAAATACAAGGAAGTTATTGCTTGGTCAATTGAAGATCTAAAGGGTATCAGTCCTTATATTTCCATGCATAAGATATTGTTAAATGATGATGCAAAAACCTCTTTTGAACATTAAAGGAGGCTAAACTCGTGATGGTTGATGTTGTCGTAGCCAAGTGTCAAATGGTTAAATGCGTGCTTTATCTATGCAACATCGCATACCTCTTGGAGTAAGTCCAACATGTGGTTCAAGAAGGGTGGATTTATCATGGATCGTAAATGAAAAGGATGAATTGATTTCTACAAGAATCAGGATAAAGATGGAGGGTGTGCATTGATTACGTAAAACTCGAATACTCAGAACCGTAAAGAATCATTTTCCCTACCTTCATTGACCGATGTTAGATAGGCTAGCGTAACACCCTCATTTATGTTTTCGATGAATATTCTGACATAACCAAATTTCCATTCGCAACTCCTAAGAACCCATAAGTTGAACCACCCCCCTCACACATCCACCCGGCACCTCATTTCAGACAACCACCAACGCGCGATAATGCTTCACATTTCAAAGATGCATGATGTCTATGTTTTCAAACTTGATAGAGGAGGTTATGGAAATATTCATGGATGATTTCACAGTGTATGGATCTAGTTTTGAATATCAAGCTTTCAAAATTGGGACAAAGATCTACGTGTGCTAGACAAGAATTTTAGCTAATTGGGAGAAATGCCATTTTACGCAGAATGTAAGGCTATTCTCGTACGTAATTTTTGGAGCGGGGCTGGAAGTGAACCAAGAAAAATCCTCCATCATAAAGACTCTTTTGCCACCTACAACAGTCAAGGGAGTAACAAGTTTCTTAGGACATGCAGGCTTTTATAGAAGATTCATCAAAGACTTCTCAAAAATTGCAAGACCACTTGTAGATTACTGGAAAAGGATGCCAAGTTTAATTTCGATGAGTCTTGCCAATATGCATTTGAAGAGATCAAATCAAGATTAGTTGAAGCTCCCATCATGGCTAAACCAGATTGGAATAAAGAATTTGAGATTATGTGTGATGCCAGTGACTATGAAATGGGAGCTGTATTGGGACAAAGAGTTGACAAAGTGTTTAGGGCCATATATTATGCCAACAAAACCTTCAATGAAGCTCAAGAGAATTACTCAACAATTGAAAAGGAGATGTTAGCTATGAGATTACATGTGAAAATTCACCATATTGGGGTCCCATGTCATCATCCATGCACCATCATGCAAAGAATTTAAATATTTGATTATTAAGAAAGAAGCTGTTTGAAGACTTACTGATCGATGAGTGTTGCTACTACAAGAATTTGATCTAACCAAGACAAGAAAGGTTGTGGACAACGCAGATAGCTGATCACTCTGTCAAGAGTAGTAAAACTACTCCGCAGGAAGAAGAGACCGAAGAAGCGTAAAAATTTTCCGTATGAGCAAGTATTTTATCGTCATTCCCATTACCTCGTATGCCGATATTGTGAACTTTCTAACTCAGGGAGTGATGCCACTGCACTTAGCTACCAACAAAGGAAGAAATTGAGGACTGACAAAGAGGTTTTACATCCGGGGATGACCCACCATTATTCGTGAGGAGCTACACATGATAATCAGAGGTGTGTACTAAAGTGAGCAGGGAAATACTTCATAAGAATGTCATGTATCAACGTGTATGGGAGGACACTTTGTAGGAGATAAAACATCAACAAAAATTCTCCAATCAGTTTTATTAGTTTACTATTTTCAAGGATTGTTTCGAGGTACAGAAACTTGTGATCAATGCCAAAGAATGGGAAATATCAAATAAAGACATTACAAACAGCCCTCATGGTATCCTGTGGTGCATTTATTTGGATGTATGGGAATAGACTTTTACGTGGGCATTTTCCATCTTCTTTTTGAAATATATACATACTCTAGTCAGATATCCAAATGGGTGGAAGCAACAGCTTGTCCTAAGAATGATGCTAACATAGTTGTGGGGTTCCTACAAAGAAATATCTTGAGCATATTTGGGGCACCCAAGACCATTATTAGTGATGGAGGAAGCCATTTTGCAAACAAGGTGTTTGAGAAACTCATGAGCAGATATGGAATCAAACACATCATGAGCTTGGCTTTTCATCCTCAAACAAATGGGCAAGCTAAGATTTCCAATAGGGAGATAAAGAAAATCCTTGAAAAGACTTTAAGCTCCAACATAGGATATTGGTCTGTGAAGCTTGATGATGCATTGTGGGCATACAGGACTGCATATAAGACTCCCATTGGAATGTCCCCATACAGAATTGTCTTTGATAAACCTTGTCACCTCCCTCTTGAATTGGAGTACAAATCTATGTGGGCCATCAAGAAATTGAATTTTGATTTCAAGGTTGCTAAAGAGAAAAGATTACTCTAACTAAATGAATTGGAAGAGTTGAGAAATGAAGTTTATGATAATGGCAGGATTTACAAAGATAAGACAAAGAAATGGCATGATCAAAGGATTTTGAGGAGAGAATTTAAGGCAGGAGACCAGGTCCTATTATTCAACTCCAGATTGAAACTTTTTCCAGGCAAACTGAAATCAAAATGGAGTGGCCCTTATACAATAGTGGAAAGTACAACCTTTGGGGCAGTGACATTGAAAACCATTAATGGAGAAGAGTTTAAAGTGAATGGTCAGTGATTGAAGCAATATCTTGGAAGAAATATGATTGATACCTAGTTCTTAGTGAAGGAAAAGAGGCTGAAACAAGAACTTCATAGCAAGAAGTTCAAATTTGGTGACTCAAAATCGGGCAACTTTTGTGAGGCAACCCATAGCCAACAATTTTTTCTAAGTTTTATCGGCTAATTTATGTTTTTAAAAGTTCGTATTTTCTAGCTAGGCTTTTGTTTATTATTAAATGTTATTTATGTTGTTCTATCATGAAGTACAAGTCGGGAGAAGGCATGAACATAGACAGAGTCTGTATTTATAGCTACCAATATGCACACAAGACCATAAAGGGAAGTAATCAACTCTTTGATACATGTTTTTTTTTTAGAGAATGCATGGATCAAGTTCGGGGAATTGAATTTCCCACCACTCTGAATCGATGTTTCATGAGTTGATATGTTGCATATTTGAATGATGAAGGTTGATCTTTTTTGTTTGAATTGGTTTTATTGATTTAGTCTTGTATGAATTTGAACTGTTCCTGGAGACCAGAAAATTTTCTAGGCCGCGACATGCTTTTGAGGTCGCAACCCGGTTCTGAATTGAAAACATTAGAATAAGAAATTTCAAGTCGCAACATAAGTCTTATGGTCAGGAACAAGCTTGAGGTCGTAACATTAACTGCTAGGTAGCAACATTATGTTGGCATCTGAATGACTAGTCAGAGATAGGATGTCGCGATCGAATTAAAATTGGTTGTGACCTATAATGATGGAAAAAAGAGAAAGATTGGTCACGCACTTCACTTATCGGGTCACTACCACTTTCGGGTCGTGGATGCACTCTACAGGTCGCAACTAATTGTCTAAACTTCAATAAATTTATGTTTTAACTTTTTGATTTGGGTGTCGCAACTTTAAATGGGACATTTATTGTTAGCAATTAGTGTTGTAACTTATGCTTTAAGGTTGCGACATTCCATAAGACAATAATAAAATTGAACCCATTATTCATAAAGGCTGAAATTGAATAGCCAATCTCTTCCCAAAACTTCCATTCAGCCGCATCTTCACCAACTGTTCACTCTTTTTTCTCTCTTCGACTACCAGTCCCTAAACTACCATCATCCACCTGTGATTTCACCCATGGTATAAACCAAATGCTCGCTTCCGTGATTCTTAATTGTAATAATAAATGAGCTCATGAATGAATATTGTCATGAGGTGGAGGAGGTTCATTTGGAACCTACCGAGATGGGCCACGAATGCGTAACTTAAAACCAACCCGCAAAGAGAAGAGCCAACTCGAGGAAGAAAGAGCCGTAAAAGATGCAGTAAAACTATGAGGCGATCAAGAAGAAGAAATGTAGAGCCACAAAGATCGTCATAAGCTAAAGATTTATGGAATAGGTCAGTCAAGGACAAAGGCTTCGGGCTTGGGAAAGGGGTTTTAGAAAGCTGATTTCCCCTTTTTCTAAGATAATAGAAAAGAGAGGTTGAGAGTTCTTTTGCGCACACAAGGCGCCTGGATTCTCTACTCTGGCCAGGGAATTCTATGCAAACATGGTGGGGATAAGAGAAGACTCAGTCTATGTGCGAGGAGTCTGGGTACCTTTTGGGCATAAAAGAATCAATGAAATGTTCAAACTAAAAGAACTCAAGAGCGATTCTAAATTCAAGAAATTGGTAGAAAACCATGATCATGAAGAAGATTATAGACCTCCTAACTGCTGGGCAGGGGAAGTGGGAAGCCACAAGGAAGAACCCTCACCACGCTATCAACAGAGGATCCCTCACTAAGGAAGCTAAGGTCTGGTTCTACTTCCTATCCTCGGTAATCCTTCCAACTAAACATCTTTGCTCAGTGAGAGAACAAGAGGCAATCATTTTATATGCCCCTTTGAAGGGTTATAAAATGATTGTTGGAGTTTTAATTGAGGGGTCTATCAGAGGGTACCACTTAAGCAATAAAAGAGGACTAATACCTCACCTAGCAACAATCAACAAACTGTGCATCTTAGTCGGGTAGAGATCATGGGGACGAATAGCTAGTACGCCTCAAGGCATCTCTCCGATCTCTACAGTGTAACAAAGGCCTGTGGAATAAAAAGCGTATGTATTGTGGAACTAGAAGCAAAGCTAACCGGTCGAGAGAATGATAACAGGGGAATGGAAACTGCCCAAGAACGATTCCTCCGTAAGAATAAGAGATGCTCTTTAGATGAGTTTCCTTGAGCCATTCAAACTGACTGAGAGGATTTCCCTGAGCTATTAGAGAGCTCTAGAAAGGATGTAGGGAACATTGAAATCATGGAGATGTCGTAGATCAACAAAAAGAGATGAAGGAAAAGGAAGATAAGTGAAAAGCATCAAGAAATCGAAGAGTTCTTAGAAGTCGACTCGAGAAAAGTGAACAATTATTTGAGCGTAATCCGAGATGTGAGAGACGGCACGGAAAGAAGAGATGAAAAAAGGAGAAAGAATCGTGAGAAAAGATGAAGACTAATTTGGAAGCCTTTCTACAACAATCGGGTCGTAAGAGATGAAGAAGTGCTCACCATTCTCGAAAAAGAGAGAAGTCAATGGAGGGTAATATTCGAAAAGATAAGCCTCTCAAATACCTTTTATAAAGAGCAATTCAAGGAGTTTAGGAGGTTAATGAAGGAAAGAGGACAAGGAATTGAAGACAATGATGTGTACAAGAAAATCCGCATGAGAGCTTAGATTTAATCAACAATAATTTGTCAACATGCTAGGTTGTATTTCAGTTAGAAAGCACGTTGAATAAGTTTGGTGAAATCAAGAGAGTTTGATCACTCTTAATGTGAGTCTGTCAACCTCTGAAAAGAAAAGACCGATACGACCTTCTCCAAATTTTCCTTTGTATGAAAGCTTTTAATTGGAGCTCCCAACATCATACCTTCTAAAACTTATAAGAGAAAGAAATGAGAGAGCATAATCTCACTTTTCTTTTTCTCATTGTACTCCTTCTTCACCATTAATAGAAGCTCAAAAAAGTTCCTTTAAAGTGTTTTGTAAATTGTTCTGGTAATCTGATGACTTGGTTTGTTGCTTTCAATAATATTGCAATCAGAACATGTATATTGTTGAAGTGCTTAAATTGGGAGCTGGTTGTTGAATAAGTTTGAGAAATTGTGAATTGTTTGGGTGTATTGATCTGATTTAGTGAATTGGGTTGGATTGCAAGGAAGGATGAGGAAAAATCAATTGAAAAATTAAAGAGGGAGAAAAGGAAGTCAAGTAGTAGGAATAAGTTTTATCTCTTGCGGGCTCATCTTCGAACAATTAAGTTCATGTGGGTGTTTCAACACCTAGTACCCTAATGCCAAAATGGTATGGGAGTCAAGTAACCCAAAGTTCTCTAAGAGTGATAGAAAGCCTAAGAAGACAAAACATTGCACAATTCCTAAAACTTAGACAAGAGAAGAAGAACAAAAAGAATGCAAAAAATAAAGGGAACTGGATTGATAAGTATGAAGATGGCAATCAAAGAGGCCACAAGATTCAAGATGATGCATAAAAGTCAATTCTGGGGGAGTTATTAAAGTTCACATTAGTAAGAAAGAAAGGGATGAAAGAGTATACATATGTATAAATAGTGGAATCTGGGTAATTTGTAGCCTAAACTTTCCAAATTGTCTACCCAATTACCCAAGCCTAACATTACAAGCTAAAAAAACCTCATTGATCTTGAAGGTTGAATTTGCTTACATTAGTAGAGATCAATATGAAAAACAAGCCTATGGGACTTTGACTAATCTTTCAAGAAGAATCCAGAAGATTAACTAATTTAACAAGGAGACAAGGAAAGAAGACCAACACACACGCACAAAACAAGATTAATCGATCAAACAGTTACATAAGATAGGATTCACCAGCTTATTTGTGATAGAGGTTGAAACCATTCCTTTTTCTTATTTGGAAATTGAAGTTTGAATTAATACTGTAGTCTTCTTATTTCAAGTCACTTGGTGGAATCGTAAAAAAGCATCATAGCTTTGTAATCGTAAAGATGTCCTGTAATAAAGTTAAATTGTTTGAGGACAAACAAATCTTTCTTTTCTTTGCTTGAGGACAAGCAAAATTTTAAGTTTAGGGGAATTTGATGAGTAAAAAACTCATTCACTTTTAGTCCATTTTTCTGATCTATTTTTTAAATATAATTGCTGTTTTTATTAAGAAATATAGAAATTTTACCAAATTTATATTTTGCAGACTTTTACAGAAGAAATGGAAATTCCAGCAAGTATACAGAAGCTATATCTGGTCAAGTAGCTGGGTCGCGATAGACTCTTGAGGTTGCGACAAGTAATTTAGTAATACAACAGTTTTGAAGTCACGACAGAGAACTCAGGTCACGATCGGAAGTGATAGTAAGCCCAACAAAAGCTATTGTGACAGGAGAAAATTAGCTGAGACCAAGACTGAAGGAGCCTCAAGGAAAGATCATGTCGCGACACCGTTTTGAGGTTGCGAAACATAAAGAAGACATTGTTGGTCGCAACAGATAATTGATGTCGCGACTAGGAAAGACTGCTGAATGGACTTCCAAGGTCCCTACCAGGGAATTTGAGGTTGTGACAAAAATGTAAGTTGAGGACACCAATAGAGGTCGCGACCAGGATTTCATGTCATGACATATATACAAATGAGTTGAACAGATAAAACATGTTGGGACTAAGTTTGAGCAACTGCAACAAGAGCAAGGGTGATAAGGGCAACCATTCAGTCGCGACATACTTTTTAGGTCGTGACCATAAAAAGAAGTCGACCGAGAAGAAACTGCAGACTAAATTCAGGTTGAGACAAGATGGCAGAAATGATGTCGTACATGCTTTTTTAAGATCGCACATACAGATTTCCTTCATAAATAGAAAAGAAGGATTAAGGCTTACAACCTAAATTCCCATGTTGCGATAAGATAATGAATGCATAAAACAATTTAAGTCATTAAGGAGTTTCGTGGACTAAGAATCATAATGACAACATAAATGAAGTCGCGATATGCTTTTAAGGTCATGTAATAATGCAAGAGAAAAGCAAGATAGCCAAGTCGCGACATGGAACTGAGGTCACATACTGAATTTATTAAGGGACAAGAAAAAACGTTGTCGCAACAAAGATCAACATAGCTGGCGACAAAATTGATATTGCAACATGAAATCAGGCTACATATATTTCAAAGAAGGGAAGAACGGGTCGTCAATGGCATGAAACTTTAGTCATGGCGACATCAATCGCGGAATAAGAAAAGCTAACGCAACCAGTCAAGATCGCCGAAACTAACATGGTAGCGATGCAACAATCCAAGTCGCGATCAGAATTGATGATTCTCAGAAAATTCGTTGGGTAATGAAAACAACATGAATTTCTAAGTTATGACACACACATGAATATAAAAAGAGTCAATGATGTTGCGACAAAGAATTCATGTCACGACCACTAATCAAAGAAATCAATAGAACTGGCCGCAATTAAAACACAGTCGCTAATTCTAAATAGTAATTGCAAGAACAAACCGAAAAGAAGGTTGCACAGTTTCCTAAGCCTCCACGCACATACTTGATGGGACTAGAGCACAAATGATGTCGTGGATAAGCTTTTTGAGGTCGACCTTAAACAACAGTCATATGAATTTTAGGGAAAACCATCTAGAGCCTTGGAATCATGCCCAATTTCAAAATGTTATAAATAGGGTTACACGCAAAAAGAGAGGCAGCTTCCATTTTCTGAAACCCACTGTCTAGGAGGACGAGGAAGAATCACTGTATATTTTTAGAATAGATTTTTCTTTTTCTTTCTTTCCTTTTCTTTTCTTGGATTTGAACCAACGATCTGTTAGAATGTTGAAGTTGGAATTAATGTTTCAATTTCTTTGCAAATTACTGTACCTAAGTTTAATGAAATCTAGACAATTTCTAGAATTCGTTTCTTCTTAGTCTGTTACAAATGCAGTGGGTGTAATTGATCAATGCTCCATTGTCTATTGTAATGCAAATTTTTTTTTTTTTTTTTTGAGAAGCTTAGCTTCCACTAGTTTGAATTTATTGTTAGTTACAGTCTTTTCTGCATAAATTAGAAGGAAGTATCTGGAATTTAGGGGATTTATTTGATTGATGTGTTCTTAATTTGATTGTTCCCAATAGTAGTTTCGAATACCCTTCCAAGGATTGTACCCTGCTTCTGATTTCCAGGAGGCCCTCTAAGTGACACAGAGATGGAGATTCCCGAGAGCTCTGGAACATCCACCTATGGTATGTTGGACCACCATTGGTAGTTAACGAGTGGGCTTTGAGAGTTCACTTCGATATATTTCCATTTCACTCATAATTGAAGTTGAAGGGGATTATTTATCATTTTAAATAATCAGAGATTTCACCTTAATCTGATGGAAAGATCTTGATCCTGTGTTAGCTGAGATCTAATCAAGGAAAGGGAAAAATCTATCAGATTTAAAGGAGGAGTCATCAATCAATTTGTAGGGGTTTTGCACTTACCCAGACCTAGGGTGCAAGAAATCTACAATCTTAAGAAATGGGTATGAAGTATTGAAAAAGAAAAATACCTAGGTCTTATAAAGAATGATTAGAATACAAGTAACTTATTAGATCCATGTCTTCGAGAGAAGCAGGGACCTCTAGTTGGTGAATTGAGAGAGAAATCCAAACTCCATTATCAGGAATCTTTGACAAATATAGATCCAAATTCAGGATAGAGTCTTTATGGGATACAATGCAAAAAATTGATCGCTTCATAAGTACTTCCTTGTTTCAGGAAATCATCTTACGTAGAACTGATTCAATCCAGTTTATTTTAGTTTACATCGTTTTCTTTGTTTTAGTTTTAATTTCCTTGCTTGTAGATGCATTCTTTAGGACAATTCTCCCTTAAGTTCTAGCTAATAAACTATATCATGGAGGTCCGATAGTATGGATCTTTAGTAGTTGAGGTAGTTGATTTTAAATAATTCTTGTCAATCTATGTGGGAATGATATCTATACTTACATCCATTTTTTTACTACTTGTATGACTTTTGCACTTGCATTATCATAAACTAAACACATTTATAATTCCAGAACATAAAATCAGTTTTATTCATTTTTAAGAAACCCCAGTCCAATTTGACATAGCTGTAGGAAAATTGTAAGGCTCCTGTATAGGTGTTAAATTGAGAGGTTTAGTCTATATATACCAAAAGGCAAACAAAAACTCACAAACACATTAAAAACAAACAAAAGTAGGAAGTCCAAAAGTGAAAATTATACCAAAGAGCGATTAAAAAGACCGAAAATAATGCAAGTTTAATGGAAAAGGGGATCTCACAATACTTGGGTTGCCTCCCAAGAAGCGCTATGTTTAATGTCGTTAGCTCGACATTCCTGCAACGTACAACACTGAGACCGAAAAAGTAACTGAACTGTTGGTGACCTTCCACACCCTTACTGTCCTACCCCAAGTGTGCTTAGAATGGTGTCTTGTCTTCCTGCATGGAATTCTCCTCCAAAATACGGTTTCCAATCTTCTGGCATCGACTTTAACTGGTTCCTTCTCAGGATGCATTATCTCAACCCTCCATAAGGAAATACTTGAACTACTATGAACGGACTCCAACCCATTTTGACTAACTTGCCAGTGGAAGAATTTCAAATTTCAGAATTGAACAACAACACTCATTAATCTCTGGCCAAACTCTTCCCTTACAATATGTTTGTCATGCCAAGTTTTCGTCTTTTCCCTATAGACTGAAAGCATTCTCAGCAAGCCTCATTGCGGAATTCATCTAATTACTAAGTTAGCATCCGCTCTCTCCAAATTTCTACCTTACTTTCATCCATGTTTAGAAGCCCAGTTGCCTAGCATGCTGTTATATGTTCTGATTCCACCTAAGAAATGGACATGCTTTCCATAAACTAGTAGGAATGATGACACTGCTCATCCATTTTCCTACGGTAAGCTTAGTGAAGTTCGATGTCAAAGACACCATATTGCAAGACCTTATCAACCACTTGTTGTAGAAATGAGTACCAATTATCCGTGATTAATGCTCGGAGTGTCGAACGCACAATATGTCACGCTAAGGAACTTGACTACCACACTGGCATCATTAGTGCTTGTCGGTATTGCTTCTACCCATTTGGAGATGTAGTCCACTGCAAGGAGAATATACAAGTTACTGAATGAAAAGGGAAATGGACCCATGAAGTCCATCCCTCATAAATCAAATAGCTTAACCTCTAGAATTGTGCGCATGTGTGGTTCATCCTATTTGGAAATGCCGCCCATTCTCTAGCACTTATCATAGGTAGATACAAACTGGTGAGCATCTTTGAATAAGCTAGGCTAGTAGAAACTTGATTGGAGTACCTTTGCCGCTATCCCCTGGCCTCCAAAATGTCCCCCACATGATAAAGGGTGGCAGTGATTTAGAATACTACCCATTTCATCTTCCAGTACACATCGCCTTATCACTTGATCCGCACAATGTTTGTGATGTGGTCAGGTTCTTCCCAGATAGTGCTTCAAATGTGCAAAGAACCTCTTCTTCATGTTAGCTAAAAATCGAGGGATAACCTTTGGCCACTAAGTAATCTTTTCACATAGTTCGGCAAAACCATGGAACCAAGCCATGGTTCCTCAATTACTAAGAGCCGCTCATCCGGAAATCATCATTAATGTACTCTTCATCTCTAGGTTCTTCCAACTGGGCAGGACAAATGGTCCACGATCAGATCTCTCGTCTTTGCCCTTAATCTCTAGGTTAAATTCTTGCACAGGAGTACCCATCAGATATCTTGCCGTGATCCTTTAAATTATTGGGGGCACTTAACGGGCCGAGTGGTCACAGCACTATTACCTTGTCGCCAATCAAGCAAGGCCCAAATTATCAAAGGCTAAAACAATGGATAATGGTTTTTCGTTGGTGGCATGTCTTCGGGCTGGCATCATTCAAAGTCCTGCTAGCATAGTGAATAACCTGGGAATATCCTTTTCTTTTCGCCCCAAGATCATTGATTGTGATAGTCACGGCGCCACATTAGCTCAAATGGGAGGTCCTAATCAAGTATAACTATGGAGTCAGATAACAAGCTATCTTTTCGTAGATTGAAAAAGCTGCGGTAATAACGCTTCATCAAAATCAAACTGTCCCTGGCTGAACTAGTAAACTAAAAAGTGGCTTTTGCAATCCGAGAAAAAATATTTTATGAATCGCCTCATAGAACCCGCGTGTTCTAGAAAGTCTTATGCCCTTTTACTCGATGATGGTGGAGGTAGTTTCCTCTATTGCCTCAATCTTTGCTTGTCGATTTCATTCCTCTCGTAAATCAAGCCCAAGTATCACTATGCTTTCTCATAATTACAAGTGGCACTCCAAGCCCTAATTCAAAGACAACATCGGGTTTCTTCACATCTTAACTGGGGGCACCGACCTCGAAGTTTTCTAGACAATTGTCAAAGAGTTCCCCAATACCGAAAGTCATCCATGACCTCATCTGTCTTTTCAACCATATATGAGAATATGGGCCATCATAACGCCGAAATGTGCCTTAGTGCATTATACAAATTTCAGCAGAATCCGCCTAAATGCGAACGCATTCATAAGGGCAAGTGAATGTCGTTTCTTTGATCCCTCCTGGGCTATAGCTATCTGCTAGAGTCGGAATACCCATTCAAGAAACAAGAGAATATTCAGCGCTCACAAAATTTTCATCTAACATCTCTGATCTAGAAATGGCAATGGAAAATGGTCTTTTTGGGTAGCCTTATTCAATTTCCGATAATCGATGCAAATTCAACTCAGGATCGTTTTGAAGGCAACAATATATTATTCTCGCTTCCTTATCATCAAGTTCATTTGGGGCACAACTGCACTGAACTCACCCATGCACTGTCGTAACAGATAAATAACCCGCACATCTAGCCACTTCGCATTCTTTGCGACTACTTCTTTCATGGTTGATTCGCTTCCTTTGTGCTTCCACTAAAGGCTTATGACCATCTTCTAAAGGTATCACGCATGCGCACACATAGAAGGACTTAATCCCTAATCACTAGAGACAAGCCAAGCAAGATCCCTTGTGATCCCCGAGTACTCTCAATAACTTATTCCTTCGTTGCTATCGAAGCTAAAAATAATCACCGTGGTGATGCGTCCCAAGATAAACATACCAAATGGTCGGGTAGTGGCTTTTGCTCCATCTGGTGGTTGTTCGGTTGATGGCACTGGACAATGAGCAATTTCGCCTGTGGTTTCAGAGTATTTCTTTTATTAAAGCGGAAGGAGTCCATCCATTTCACATACCTTGACCTCTTATCCCGCCTTCCGATTCACTGCACTGTGCTAGTCTCCAGGTCGGTGAGACCACTTTGGCTGACACTGCAAATTCACTGCCCTCATCATGTAAGCACAACCACTCGCCTGTGTCTCACAGCCAAACACATTGAACTCGACTCCGCCATCCCCGCACCCCACTTCAACTCTCCCTCTGTGACATCAATCATCGTCATCACATGAAATGGTCTACCCAATATTATGGGTATTTCTTTATAATCTTCCATGTCCAGAACGATGAAATCTACCGGAAAGATAAACATGTCTACCTTTACCATAACGTCTTCTATCACCCCCTTGGGGTGTTTTAGTGACCTATCTGCTAACTGGAGTGTGATTGTATTTGGGCGAGCTTCACCTAATCCTAGTCGTCTGAATACGGATAACGACATGAGGTTAATACTAGCTCCTAGGTCACACAAGGCCCTTCCCTAAGATGGAGTTCCCCGGTGGTACTGTGAATAGTAAACCGTCTAGTCTTTCTGCAACTTTTGTGGTAGTTTCAAAGGATGGCACTACATTCTAGAGATTCACTATCTCGGAAATTAATATATATATATATATATATATATATATATATATATATATATATATATATATATATATATATATATATTCATGTCTTCAAGTATAACCAAAATAAATTTATCATAATTTATTTTATTAAATTTTTTCTGTTTTACACACTGTAAAACCCCAGAAAATTTTTTCTCAACATCTTTTTTTTCATCCCTCTAGTAGCTTCCCCTGCTGCTCCTAAAGATGCAGTAGCTTGAACACTGAAGTTTATACAACTCAAAAATTTGAAGAGTTAAATTACAAACTCCTTTTTTTTTTCTTGTGCAAAAACTAGAATAATTTTCCAGAATTCCACAAAACCCAATCTGTTCATGTTAAAAAACATAAGCAATTGTCCAGAAATTTTATTTTATTTTCGTTTATTTCTGGATCATTCTGCCCAAAAATTCTCGAACACCTAAGGTTATATTTTCTCGACCATAGTATTCAACATTTTCTCCTATGCTACTCACCAAACATACAAATCATACATCACAATTCATTTTATACACACCATTCATCAAAATGCACAACAAATGTGTGATCTAACCCGTGCCCATCAAGTCCTAAGTAATCGTATACTTAATTTATTGATACTAAGCTATAATTTAGTATCCGACATTAAGCTCTAGGTATTTATAAACCTATGCTCTGATACCAAGCTGTGACGCCCCAATCCAGAGAGTCCCGTTGACCACCGTCAACTTGCAGAATACATTTGTCTCATATTATGAGACCTATACATGAGTAAAAATAGCCATTTGAGCCCATGTATCAATACTCATAAAAAATACATCAACTATATAACAATAGTTGAAGAGTTATTACATTGCTCTTAACCAAACATATATCAAAAGTTTGAGTTTTAATACATATTATACAAAATGAATACCAAAGCCAAAATCCGGCTTTTTTCTAAAACGTGGCCTCTAGTGAGCGTCGTCCTCCTGTACACTCCCTGTACTTGAAATAATGATCCCTCAACAAGGTGAGCAATGCCCAGTAGTGATAATTTCCTACATGGGTTACTCCCCACCTAAGTACACATGTCATGGCGAGCAAACACACTCAAGCAAATACATGATCCTACTTGAATGTCTACATGCCCAATCCCATGTCTCGAGTCCTCACCGACTCCCTCACACATGCCTAAGCCAAATGTGAGCAAAAATACAGTTTTTAAAACAAAAGATTTTTGTTCTTGAAAACACACTACCGAGTTTCGGTAAATATATTGGACAACCCTCCGAGATGAATTCTTTGGATCATTTTCCAAACGTTCGCTAGGTCCGCCTCCGAGATGAACTGTTGGACCACTCTCCGAGACAATTCTTCGGAAAATCTTCCTTGAAATTCCTTTCACAACCGTTTTCTTTTTTTTCTTTCATTTTCATGTCATGCACTCACATCTATCGTTCTAGGGTGCCCCGGTGCATATAGAATGCATTATGTCATTTCCAAAATATCCATGCTAATATATTTTACATGTATATATTAACAAAATTCATTCACACAATTCATGTTATTCAATTCACAATCAATAACACCAAAATTAGCTCACATGAGCTAATAGCAATCAACAATTCATTTTGAATTACCCGACAACATAAATCACAAATATCATGTGAGCGGTGAAACCCCAGAATTAAACCTTGTTCATGGCCACACAATAGGGATTTTCTCCACTAAGTTCAAAGATTTTGAGGCCAGATAACACGACCATCGGGGCCTCAATAATCCTATCCATTAAAATGGCTCTTAGCTGAGAATAAACCAGTAGGAAAGATCCTACCTCTTGGAGTTTTCGAACTCCACAAAGCGGTGCCAACGTAGCCCACTTGCCCACGAATTAACTTTGCTTCTTCCTCGACGAAAGCTTAGACGGTCAGGCATGGAAAATCTAGAGATAAGTCACACTTTCTCTCTCTAAAACCAGTCTCCCCACACCTACTGCACGTTTCCAGCAGAAAATTGGAGAAGAAGATGTCTTTTGTCCTATTTATTTAATCTTTTCACTTAATTCCCATTTTGTCCCTTCATTTAACTATTTGACTTAAAGGGCCTTTTTGACACTTGGCTTAATCTAAGTCATTCATTTCCATCCTCTCACTAATCATGCAACATGTGTCACATGGGTACATGTAGTAGGTGAATTTTGTCACATCACATGTCTTTCACAAGCCATCATCGGCGCGAGCACCCAGACACTTTCGGTGCCTCGAAAAACTATGAAATTCCGGTACGTCTTGGAATTCAACGGTCGGCGGTAGCTAGATTTTGGTGATTAGCGGTGAAGTCCCGTCATCATCGAGATCTAGAAAAATTTCGGATTTTGACCGAAATTACCACTTTACCTTTTTTCAGAAAATTAGAATTTTCTTGGGTTTTATATATATAAAGTCAAAGGATAATTTAGTGGATCCGATTACTAAAGGTTTGACAAGAGAGTAAATAAATTGCACATTGAGGGGAATGGGATTAAAGCCTATGACAAAAGAATCACCTTAATGGCAACCCACGACTGAGTTGACTGAATCCCGAGATCTAGTTCAAATGGAATAATGATGATTGATTCAACAGAAGCACTAAGGAGATAATCTCTCCTACCTATTCCTATGATAAATTAGTGTTGCCTCCAACGTTTATTAGGGTAAGTTATGCTTTTAATGACTCTTATATCTTGGAAAATCCAAGTGGGATATTGCAAGATATTCCTAATAGTAGTTATATGGGTGTGAAGGGGTCGCTTCTATGAGAGTTTTTAAAGGCTGAATTCTCTAAAGCACTCATGAAAACCAAGAGTTGTTCAAGGCCAAAATGAACACAATCATGAGAACCAATTGTGTTAGGTAAGAGAACGTGTGAAATCTATTCGATCTGATTTATCAAACAGCTGAATAGTTCAAGACATCACGTTCATTATTTAGCCAATAAGTCCGATGGGCTTTCACTGGGGAAGGTTCAAGGCCAAAATCTACCTATCTCGATGCACGATCTTTCCAAAGATGTACTCTCTATATTGTTTAAGCATTATCATTTGCATATTAACAACCAATTTTCCATTCATGTGGGGGATTGTTATACCAAAACAGTTTTTTAGGTGTAAAAACTAAGTGTTTGGTCTACTTTGAGCCTAAATTAAAGTGGGACCCGATAATTATTTCGAATAAAATTTTGTGGGTTCATATTATACTTTGTGAGGAGAATAATGTAGTATATTCACTAGCTCAAATCGAGTAAGAAATGAATGAGAAAATAGGCTCTAAAGTGACCCTCTTGAAAGGTGGAAAATAAAGGAAGTGTAATGTGGGATGTGACACCAATCCTACATTGGTTTAGTAAGAAGTTCCACATGGAGTTAATAAAATAAATTAATTAAATTGGGCGTGAATTTCTTAATCCAAAATTAATTTTTGGTACCCAAATTGAAACAAGTAATTCGGTTATACCTTGCTTAGTTCGGTGTTGCTTCCTTCAAGTCAGTTTGAGGCGTAATACGTTCATGAAGAACAGTTAATTCAAAGGTGTCTACTGGTTGTTTGAGGGTTGTGTCTTTTAGCATTTTTGGGTTGTGACCTTTAGAGTGGTGATTGTCTGGAAAGTCACCGAGAGGTCTACATATACCCATACATCCATGCATTATTACCATTAAAGAAATGAATTTATTCAAGCATTCAGTCCGTTTCTGGCATCAAGGCAGACATTAGAGCGTACCATTTCTGCATAAAGTTTGTGTGTTAGAAAGTACACAACACAATTTTGGTTCACTGTACGAATAGATTGAAGTGCTACTTCTGTTCATGGAAGATCATTGTATCCTATGAGGTAGGCGCTCAATATTCCATAAGCACCGTGAGTGGGGGTGAAATCTGTCTTAAGGACATAATGTCAAACACTAGCCTTGATCTAATTAAAGTTCAATAATAGTTCATGTTCTGCAATCGGGTTAGTATTTATTTTCTTTAGACAAAACAGTTACGTGTAATTATTTGCTGTAACTCTTTCGTGTAAGGCTATTACTATTACTCTTTACTGTATCTCTTTGCTGTAACACTTTATTGTTATTGTTTTGTTAGAGTAAATCATTTTTGTGTAACTCTTTATATGGTTCAAATCAGAATTTTCAACAAGTGATTTTACGATATTGGAACACCCCAAAGGAGAAGAGGAAGTCAACAATAGCATCACTCTAATATTAATGCCAGAACCTCTTGCCATATTAGCATTACCAGAGAGAGCACCGAAAATGAGATTACTGTCAGAAGTGCCATTGTAGCTATGTTTTCAGTCTTCTAGGAAAGTTGAGTGCTGAATTATGTTAGAAGAGAATGGCTTTTAAAGGCAAATGGTGTCCATATACTTTGATACAAATTTCTGTAGTTATGTTCATTGTTCATGATATCGTGCCTTAACAGCCAATTTGTTAGAACGTGGAACAGATTCAGACATTTGTCTAGCTGAGTCTCTTAAATCTGTCTCTATTGCTCCCATTTGTCCAGACACCGTTTTTCTGGACTTATGCTAAAGAACTTTCCATACCAGTCACTCTTTCTCCTGTCACTTTCTCTTTAAATACCAATGAATAGTGGGGGATTGAAGCAGACAGCAAGCTAGATGGTAAGAAATTTCCTATGAAATTCATAATGTCTTCTAGCTGTTGTCCTCTGTATGCCCCCTTAAATTCATTTTATCGGATTTCTACTGAAGACTGGATCTTCGTAGGGTTTATGGTTATTCTAGAAATTGTTTTCTTTTTTGAGCATTTTGCTATCACTACTGGTAAGAAGTCCAAAAATATTCCAAGCTTTTTCCTTTTCCTTGTCTTCTTTTCTCATAGACCATAAAAAAGATTAGAGTTCAATTTCTTTGTTAGTTATTCTTAGTGCAGAAATTAATCACCATGGATTCACGTGTGCTTAGATTTTCACAGATAACTATAAAAATGTCTATTCACCTGCAATGAGTGTAGTTGACATATTCTTACCGTAGATTTTCACAAGCAAATTAATATGGTCTATTTTCTTTTCTTCCCCTTTGACACAGGCATTGGACAATTTATACTTATGGGGCATTCACTGCTTGGACTAAATTAATCCTCAAATGCATCCATATAAGAATTAAGAAGCCATCTTTTACTAACAGAAAAATTGGGATTCTCACCTGCAAATTAATATGGCCTATTTTCTTTTCTTCCCCTTTGACACAGGCAAGTACAGATAATTTATACTTATAGCACTAATCGCTTAATTTAAATTAATCCCCAAACATCCATAAGTCATCTTTTTACTAATATGAACAATTGGGATTTTCCTGTAAATAGTCAGAAGAATGGTCCATGTTCTGCTCATGTTATCTGTGATTAAAAACCTCCTTCGGGTTCTTAGATGTTGGTTAAGGCATGGATTTAATTCAAAGTTTGACCCATGAAATTGCAGTAATCTAGCCCTCTGAACCTGTCTTACAGAAGAAATGTAGGGCATCAGGAAGAGGATTAAATTGTGATTAAGCACAGGATCATTTAGTGGTCGTGAGAATCGAAAATAGAGGATTGTGTTCTGTGTCATGGGCAGACACATTACCTTTCTGATTTTGGAAAGAGCAAAATCAAAGGGTTTTTTTATTGTTTATGGGGAACTTTTTGGATTGTGCAAGGTATTGTATGGAGAAGGCACCTTTGTCAAAGATGGATTTTGTTGAATAATTGGGCTTTGTCTGGTACTATGATGATCAAACTGGATACAGTTCTTCTATCAAGAACAATGTCTAGAACAAAGGATTGATCTTTGTTTCTTCTATGTTAATTACTCTACTTGTGTTATCACTATTTCCAAAATATATGCAGATTTGTTCTTTTCCATGTACTTTTCCTCCGTTGAAATATTTTTCTTTCTCACATATCTTTTTAGCAGTTATATCTCATTGCAAGCTCAACATAGAAAATACCACTTCAACTCTTCTTCATTTTGTGATGCCGTTAAAACTTTGAATTAAATTCATGCCTTAACCAACATCTAAGAACCCAAAGGAGGTTGTTAATCACAGATAGCATGAGCAGAACATGGACCATTCTCCTGACCATTTACAGGAGAATCATGATGGCTCTGTTAGTTAAAGATGGTTTCCTATATGGATGTATTTGACAATTAATTTAGTTTAGGCTGTGATACCCTCTTAAGTATAAATTGCCAAATGCCTATGCCAAAGAGGAAATAAAATAAAATATTCCATGTTAACTTTCATGTGAAAACTGATTTTCCACCTTCAATACGTCAACCACACTCATTGTATCTCTAGCTAAAGAGATCATAACTGACATTTTTATAGTTATATGTGAAAAGGTGACCACATGAGTGTTGTTACCTTGATTGTCTGGACCCCTGGGCATCAGCGACACAATATAAATCTGCAAAAGGGCAATCCAACGACGGTGGGCGGATCGCCTCTCTGATGATTAAGTCAGCAATGCGTAGTTGGAATTGCTTACCCTCCCCTCACAGGGGATCTTCCTGATTTATAGAAATTGGTTCCCTCCTCTCTCTCCGGAAAGAATCTCCTAATCTTAGGGATAAAATCTATGTTTTCTTATCAAGGACTAATTCTTCCTTATCAAGGATTAATCTTTCTAGAAGTAAGGGATTTGAAAACTAGGAAATTCGTGGATAAATATCTTTTGCGTATTTCCTACCTTCATCTATTTATCCATAACGAACTTACCATATGCAGAAGGATGGTCGGCTGGGGGACTTAAAACTCTAAGCGGGTTGCCTTGAAGCTGGCCTCTAGGAAGACACCCTGGCCCTCATAGACGGGCTTTCGG
Organism: Tetrastigma voinierianum; assembly: GCA_016808115.1. NCBI lineage: Eukaryota > Viridiplantae > Streptophyta > Magnoliopsida > Vitales > Vitaceae > Tetrastigma > Tetrastigma voinierianum. The sequence continues at coordinate 110,470 of JAEQBH010000502.1, forward strand.
ATTCTCCTGTCTAGGTAGTGCCCTCCGGTTTTAATATGGTAGGTGGGCTTGAGCCACTTCACATCGTGGGCAAGGCAAGCCTTGGGCTAAACTGGCCCTGGGCCCATTGAGTAGTGGGTCTAAAGACCATGGTACTTATAATGCACCCCTTTTCCTTGGTTGGAATTTATGCTTTTTAAGTTGGGGAAAATATTGTGTTTTAAGCCTCGAGTGTGGAAGGCTGAAAGGACAGGAAAATTAATGCGTACATCGAACGTGTCGGAAGGTGAAATGTGTTTGGTCACAAAGCATGTGGGTAGCGCACATTTCCCAATATGTCTGTGGTGCATGATGATCTGACGGCATATGTAATGCGCCTATTGATGTTTCACCCCTATATATAGGGGTTAGGCTTCGAATGTTGCCTTTTTTACTATTTCACAAATTCTTTCACCTGTTGCAATTTCTTTTCTCCTATGTTAGTGTGAACCGTTACTTTAAAGCAATCATCAGAGCCCACTTGACATCTTTCAATTTTTTGGTGATTACAAGCATCATTTGCATTGCCTCCGTTGTGTTTTTTATGTCTTCGTTTCTAGGGTATTTTGCTGTTTAGAAAGTTTTTGCCTCTTTTGAGGATGCGTCCATTATTCATCAGTGGGGTTTTGGTAATGAAGCTATAGGCGGTTTCTGAGATATCCCTAGGTTTGGGGTCATCCCATTAGGTCTCGTAAACCTTCTTGGTTCGAGGTTCTTAGGTTTGGTTATTTGTGGGTTGTCAAACCTCTAAAGGGAGATTTCTTTTATCTCTCCAGGGTTTTGATGCCTTCATTGGTTTAAGGTCCTCAAGTTGATCCTCTTTCTTTCTTTTTGCTTGTAGTATGGCAAGAGGTTGTGGAGACTTCTACCAGCTTAGGCTTCAAGAGGGGACCCCTGAATCGCCCCACAGGCAACCTGGCTGGGCTGCTATGTTTGTGTGAGGTGAGTTTATATCCTTTTGTCAAGTCCCTGCTAACATTAGTCTGGAGTTGTCATACGAGGGTCGTCTAACCGTAAGAGAGGCGTATAATGTCGCTTACTTCACTGAGCAGCTTGCACTGACTTCACTTCCCCATCTCTGTCGTTGGTGAAGTGGGCCTCGCAATTCACTCGTCACCTATTGTGCCTACATCCAAACGTCTTCGGATCTTTTGTGGTTGCAAGTAGAAGAATTTCTAATGTACTGGATATTTCACTGGTAGAGGTTTGTTTTATTTACACTTTGAAGCTTGGGATTGGGGGCCGACTATCTATGTCAACCCATAGCCCCTAGTTGCAATTTGTAACCGGGCTCCCTGACTCCCCTAAGACTGAGGCGAAAGGGGTTGTTTTAGTGAAAGGGCCATGGTATGAGATGTCAGGCTCTCTTAGGTTCCCATTTGACCTAAACCAGTCTCTCACGTTTCCAGGTTTATCTCAGCTTGATGGGGCTTGTTCTTTTAGAGATCGCCCACACTCTGACATGCCCTTTTTCTTAGGACTTTATAGGTAAGGGCAGGCGAAGCCGGCTAGTTAGCTGGGTGGAGAAGGCCAGTTTAGAGCGTATCAGTTGCTTGAGGATTACCTGCAAAGCTTAAATCACGAGCTCCTGGCGGTGAAGAACTTTAAGTGATAGCGCTAGCCCCTTTCGTTACATAGTCCCTATCATCCCCCGCTTGCTACCAAAAGAGCTCGTTAGGGGTGAACATTTTGCCCTTACCGACCTTTTAATGTCAATCCCGGGCAACTCCTCACAAGTGGGGTCCATTGAAGAGCCTCAGGCTAATATTGAAAAAGGAGCCTTGGTTAGCTTTGTCCGGCCCGATCAATCACCTTTGGCCGTACAGGACCTAGAGTCTGCCGCCCAGTCTGCCAAGAAGAAAGGAAAGATAAAGGCTACATAGGCGGCTAAAAAAAAAGAAGGGAAAGATCATAACCGAATAGACTGGTACACCTGGGCGGATTAGAGGGTTTATGGATTCAGTTATACCCAACCACTAAAGTGACTTTCAAACAGAGAAGAAGGAAGATATGTCTAGCCTTGTCAGTCGATTCGCCATTTACATAGTGGAGCTACGAAAAGCTCAAGGGGAGACTACTTCTAGCTTCTAAAGTATTTGGCCGAAAAGCGCCCAAAGTGGTTTTAGGCCTAGATGATGCCCGTAAGAACCCAAACAGCAGCATCATTGCACTTTTAACGAGCCTCGATGCCGTGGTCAGTTTCTTGAGGTGCTCTATGATGCTTCCAAAGAGGCTTGTGCATCGCTGGAGGATGGGGTCCCAACCGAGGGGCCTCCCAATGTTGATGGAGTTGTGGGGGAAGCTCCATCAAAGATAGTCGTTGAGTCTTCATTCTCAACCACGCTTGCAAATGTCGACCGCAGTTGCTACCAATTCGATTGATGCTAGGCTCGTATAATACATAGAGGGACCGCCCTTCGGCGGACACTGGCTCTCGGGTCTAGAGGTCATCGAAATCATTGACCGCTGGAGCCCCTTCAATAAGAGGGAGCCTTCGGTCGCGCACATGCGCGAATTTACCCCACTCTTCGAGTACCGACAGGTGGCTCGTGGCCGAGGGCACCATCCCCTTCCTTAGCTATTTGGATAGGAAGTCCTTCGAGCGCATGACCAAAGACGGGATGCTCATCCGTAACCATGACTTTAACAAGTCGACTGAGCTAGTATGTTTTGACTATTCGTACATGAAAGTGAGTTTTGTGTTGTCATTTTCTTCTAACATCTCCTCTTTTATAGGCTTTCACCGCTATTTGAAACATGGCTCGCCAGCATAGGGAATTCCATGCCCGGTTGGAAGATGCTGAGAAGTTACAGCTTTATGCTCAGTCGGCTGTTTCAAAGCACCAAGCCTTGAATGCCTCCCTGGCTAAGGCTAAATCTAGGTCTAAGCATTGGGAGCGAGAGGCTAAGGCTAGTGCAGAGAAGATTGCAAGGGCAGAGAAGGAAAGAGATGAGGATAAAAAGAAAGCCCAAGTAGCCCGGTTGGCTACCGTTGCAACAGGTGACACCAAGGCAAGGGCGGAGGATGACCTAGCTAGGGTCCAAGAAGCTTTGGCGGTTGCGGAGGAGGCCAAGCGCATGGTAGAGGCTGAGGCTGCCCTCTTAGAGGTAGAGTGGACGTCACTCCTGCTAGAGCTCAGGGCGGCTAAGGATGAGGTGTCCTCCCTCCACTCTCAAGTGGACAATGATAAGGAGGCCATGAAGGAAGACTACCAGAAGGCCCTAGAGTTGATTTTTGCTTATGGCTACGAATGTTGTGTGTTCAAACACAACATTTTTAAAGACCAACCAGAGGTTCCGAATGGTATGCTCGACTCCTTCGACCCGCTTCCTCCAGAGTTCTTTGCGAACCCCAAATGCCCCCTAGCCCCGACATCCATTGAGGTCACGACAGCAGAAGTAGATAAGAGTGAATCGACAAAGGAGCCTAAGAAGAGTGCTTCCGTTGGGAATCAGAGCTAATTTTTGCCTTTCTTTTCCCTCTCTCCCCCCTTTTTGTAATTGGCTCATTTGGCCTCCATAACATTTATGTAACTATTGATGCTATTAGCGTATTTATGAAATACGATTTTATTTTACTTAATTGATTCCTTTTATTTCACAACTCTTTTCCACAAATTCTGACTAGGATAGTTGCTAGCATAAGTAAGAAAAATAATGTTAAATCTTTAGAGCTAGAAGCTGGGTAGGGATCGCACACATGGGCCAAAATGTATGGTCTTGAAGTGCCAAGAGCTTAGAGCCACATCTCGTCTGAGCAGAAGTGTGCTGGGGCTACAAGTCTAGTCCTTTGAAAGTTCTAGCAGGCTTTAAACCACATATGGTCTTTAAAAGTGCCAACAGGCTAAGAGTCACATATTTGGTCTTTTGAAAGTGCCAGCAGGCTTTGAGCCACATCTGGTATTTTGAAAGTGTTAGTAGGCTATGAGCCACAGTATGTGGTCTTTGAAAGTGCCGTAGCTGTGAGCCACATCCGGCTCAAAGTGTCATAAAGCCAAGCTACATTCGGTCTTTGAAGTGCTAATAGGCTTGAGCTACATCTCGGTTTTTGAAAGTAAGAAGGTGCTTAGAGCTAAGACCGTTTTTTAAAGTGCTAGCAGGTTTAGAGCCACATCTAGTCTTCTGAAAGTTCCAGTAGGCTTAGAGCCACATCTGGTCTTTTGAAAGTCTCAATAGGCTTAGAGCCACATTTGGTATTTTGAATGGAGGCAGTTGCAAAAATTGAGAGAAAATATTATAAAGAAAATTTTATTAATAATACCTCTTAAGGTGCATAAATTTTATTAATAATACCTCTTAAGGTGCATAACATTCCACATTCGGGGCATTGACGCCTCGTCTAGTTTATTTAATGTGTATGCCCCGGCTGGTTGGAACTTCCCAATTTGGTTGGAACTTATTAGCTGTTGGGCCTGCCGTTTTTTCAAAGTCCCTTCTTAAGACTAGGTCCCCGACTTGGTATGCACATTGTCTTACCTGCTTGTTGTATAAGTTTGTTATTCTTTGCTAGTATGATGCCATACGCATAGCTGCTGCTTCACGGAGCTTGTCTGTCATATATAGGTCTCTAACAAGGGCTTCAGTATTAGCCTCTTCACGGATTTCCATTCGAAGTGTGGGCATTCTAATTTCTGTAGGGATTATAGCCTCCATCCCATAGGTGAGGATGAACGGTGACACTCTAGTTGTCTTATGGCTGGTTGTTCTATAGGCCCAAAGAACTCCAGGTAGCTTTTCTACCCACTTTCCCTTAGTCGAATGTAGGCGCTTTCTCAAAACCGTTAAGAGAGTTTTATTAGACGCTTTCTCTTAGCCATTTCTTTGTCGGGCATCGCAGCTTACCCCCGATCCCACTCCCGTGTCAATTCTCCGATACCTCATGAGGTGTCCCCTTTGATAAGCTTTTTCCACCATAAACTTATGGTCTGCACCTCGTCCATCTCTATGTCCATGATCTCTAAGGGAGCACCATACATAAGTAGGATTTGTTTCTTTGTGAGGGATCCGTCTAGATCGGTGCTGGCCATTTAAACTCTAGTAGGTCGCGAATGATGGGCAATAGCCTTTCATAAGAGACGTTCAGGGGAGTGAATTGAGGGCGCTTTCTATTCTTTTATGACTGATCATGGGATCACATTCGGTCCCTACTTTGACCGTCCTTGGATTCGGACGACTTCTTCCCATATGGCTTATTTCCTTCGACCGATGGTTTGTAATCATGACAGTGTGGGTTGTTGCTCGGATATTGTCCTCTAACATTGAGTACCAATCGGCCCGCCTGTATAATTCTTCCATTATTGATGGTGGGTTTAAAGACAGTGATTGGAAGAAAGGAGTAGTGGGCCCAAAGCTTCTCCTAATATTTTAGTGGACTGCATCCATGTTATACGACTCTATCTGCTAGACGGCTTGCCCAAACCTCCTTATGAAGTCTCGAATAGACTCTTTTTCCTACTTGAGAATTGTCTAAAAGGAGCTGATGTTCCCATTTTGTCTCACCGAACAAAGATATTACGATACGAATGCCCCCATAGTTCATTAAATGAGTTTATTGAGTTGCACGGGAGATTGTGGAACCATGCTAACGCAAGTCCTCGCAAGCGATCCGGGAACACTTTACACAATAGATGGTCATTACCGGCATTTAGAATCATCGCCTGATTATAATCGTAAAGGTCAGTAGAACCATCGAACGTGGCCAAAGCTGGTATGACAAACTCACGAGGCAGCTCATAATCAAGATGTGTTGCCCTAGGGGTAAAGAGGGCATGTCATCAGATATGGGAATTAAGGTCAGTTTACGGCATGTGGGTAGAACGCGTCTCAGACCAAAGCAGATGTACAAGCGTGCATTACGACGTGCCCGAGGGTAAAACTAATGGTGTCGCACCTGAAAATACCTATGTCTCCTAAGGGCCCAGAATCGGGGCTGGTTCTACCTCCCGCGCTTGTCTCTCTCCCACCTCAGGATGCGCCCACTTAATAGCATCAGAAGGCAGCGATGTGAAAGCCTCTCATGCTAATTAGCATTTTGTGCCTCTCGAGCATTCTTGGCCTGAGAGACTCAAAGATAGGAACCGCTTGAGGACAAATTTCATCGTTCATGGGGTGTCGAAGACTGTGTGATAAATGTGTCTTCCATTTTATTGCAGTGATCAAACACAAAGAACTTGATCACCATCTAGTACATCTTTTCCCAGATTTGGGCTTTTCTTCATCTGGGCTCGCAACTGCTCATTCTCCCACTGCAATCGTTTGGCGTGACCTTGTAACTCCTTCATTTGCCTTGCTTGCTCCTCATGTTTCCTCTCCATGCCTTGACGCCAATGGAGAAATTTATCTTCCATGATTGGATCTTTGATCAAGTTGGATATTGTAGACAATTCTAAGAATCAGACAGGAAAGCGGGGAACCGATAGAGTTCCAAACGACTAGGCCAGGTGACAATCGTTGAAGTCAACCTCGCAAATTAAACGACTTTTGTCTCGATTCCCATTGCATCTACGCCCAATTATCACCTTGACGCCTAGGACCCGGGCACGCGCAATGTAAACTCTGCAAAAGGGTGATTCGCAACGTATACAACCCGCTCCGAATGACAAGCCTGGGGCGAAAATATGAGAGGAATAAGAAGAAAGTATGTAATTGAATTACGCATCTCTCCTCGTGGGATCTTCCGATTGATAGAAAGTGATTCACAAACTCCTCCTCTCCCGAAAGAACTCAAATCTTAGGATAAAATATGTGTTTCCTTATCAAGGACTAATTCTTCCTTATCAAGGATTAATCTTCCAAGAAATAAGGGATTTGGAAACTAGAAAATGTGCGGATAAATATATTTTGCGTATTTCTCACCTTCATTTATTTATCCATAACGAACTTGCCATATGCGGAAGGACTCCACCAATCAAGACTTAAAACTCTAGGCAGTTGCCTCTGCTTCGTCTTTGAGAAGACACCCCTGCCTCAAACACGGCTCTGATTCTCCCGTCAGGTAGGTCCTCCTAGTTTTAATATAGTCGTGGGCTCCTGCCACTTTACATCGTGGGCTAGGCGGGCCTTAGACCAAATGGGCCCTGAGTCCATTGAGTAATGGGTCTAAAGACCATGGTACTCACAATGAGAACCCCTGGTGATGAATTGATGCACTAAGAATAACTAACAAAGAAATTGAATTATAATCCTCTATTTTGTCTATGAGATGAAAAGACAAGGGAAAGGAAACAAGCTTGGAATATTTTAGGACTACTCACCAGTTAATAGTAAGGATAACAAAATGTACATATAAGGAGCAACTAGAAGACAGTGACTAAGAGACCCTGCTTATTTATGTGTACACTGCTTGTCAAAAGAATCCCAACCAGAGATTTTCTTAAAACCAAGATGAGTGAATTAAGCATTGAGAATTCAGTATATGCCATGTACGTATGGTTATTGAGAGGGGTAGATACGGAGTCGTTTTCACTGAAAAGAAGATAGCACTATTTTGTTTTTTCCTGAAAATAAATTGAAAAAGTATTCCTGGGTTCCAATAAGAAGCTTGCTTTCTATGAGGTGGGAAATGGAAACCACAAGCGCAGAATCAGTTGATGAATTAATTATATAAGCCTACAACAGATTCTATAATTCAATTCCTCATTGACATGGGCATAAAAAATTTAATCTGAAGATTCTACATCAAAACTGGGGATTTCATGGATTGTGGGTGTATAATGTGCAACATTGAACTCAACATTAATATTAGAAAATGCAAGAAAGCAGGAGTCTACATTTTGAATGCTATGTTTATACTAAAAAGCATACCTCAACTAAGGACGATAGCATTAGAAGGACAAAGTTAGCATAATTTCAGTCTTTTTTCATTGAAAAGGACAAAAGTTTCTCTATGGTGTCTGAGAAGACAATGAAAAGAAAAATAATTTCTATAATAACCATAAGCCCTTTGAAAAAATCCAAATTCATTGCATATGGGTTCGAGTTTCAATCATGGAACACAAATGTTTTTCAGTAGAAAATTCAGTAAAATGGACGAATTAGGGGCATACAGAGGACAACAGCTAGAAGACATGATAAATTTCGTTGATATTTAAAGAGAAAGTGACAGGAGAAAGAGTGACTGGTATGGAAAGTTCTTTAGCATAAGTCCAGAAAATCAGAAAAATGATTTTCTGGACAAATAAGGAGTAGCCAGAAGACAAGGACAAACAGACAGCTAATTTCATGTCTGAATCTTCTCCACCTTCTAAAAAATAGGCCGTTAAGGCATGATATCATGAACATCACAACAGAAATTAGTATCAAACCATATGGACATCATTTGCCTATAAAAGCCATGCTCTTCTAACATAATTCAACACTCAAACTTTTTTAGATACTCAAGGCCTGGCTGACTGAAAATACAACATACAATGGCGCTTCAGACAATAATTTTATTGTCAGTGCTCTCTATTGTAATGCTCATTCTGGCAAGAGGTTCTGATGCTGGTGGAATTTCCATCTACTGGGGTCAGAATGGAAATGAAGGAACCCTGGAAGAGACTTGTGCCACGGGGAACTACGATTTTGTGAACATAGCCTTTCTAGCAAGTTTTGGCAATGGAAAGACTCCAATGATCAACCTTATATCAGATCCGTGCCAGCAATGGCTGCACTGGCTTAAGCTCAGACATTAAGTCATGTCAAGCAAAAGGCATCAAGGTATTCCATCAGATAGTACAAAACGCCTTCATCCTCGTTCCAATACATTACAAGCAAGTCGCGATTTACCTATGGAACAACTCTTGGGGGGCAGTCGTCTTCTCGTCCACTAGGTCCAGCTGTTTTGGATGGAATTGACTTTGATATTGAAGGTGGAACAAACCAACATTGGGACGATCTCGCCAGATACCTTTCTGGATACAGCAAGAAAGGCAAGAAGGTGTACTTAACAGCAGCTCCCCAATGTCCATTCCCTGATGCTTTGGTTGGTGGTGCCCTTAAGACTGGCCTTTTTGACTATGTTTGGGTTCAATTCTACAACAACCCACCTTGCCAGTACACTTCTGGGAATGTTGGAAACCTTGAAGATGCATGGAAGACGTGGACTTCAGATATCCCGGCCTCCAAGATCTTCCTAGGCTTTTCTCACCTGCAGCCCCAGCAGTGCAGGAAGTGGTTTCATTCCAGTAGATGATCTCAAATCAACTGTGCTTCCAGCCATCAAGGGTTCTGCCAAGTATGGAGGTATAATGCTGTGGTCCAAGTACTATGATGATCAAACTGGATACAGTTCTTCTATCAAGAGCAGTGTCTAGAACAAAGGATTGATCTCTGTTTCTTATCTGTTAATTCCTCTACTTGTATTACACCACTATTTCTAAAATATATGCAGATTTGTTCTTTTCCGTGTATTTTTCCTCTGTTGAAATATTTTTCTTTCCCACATATCTTTTAGCATTTATCATTTCTGAAATTCTAAGATTGATTACTCATTTGAAACAGTAGCTGGTGAAGAAAGAATGTTAATCTGGATGCTTAGGAAACCACAATTTCACTCATTCCAAATGCAACATGAAGCACAATAAAAATTATTCTTGCATGGAATCAGAAATATGTAGATTAATGGATTAGAAATCATAGCATTCAAGAATGGTGTGCAGCTAGTCTACATGACTAAGATAATGTTTCCTCAATTCAATACAAATTATTATCTCTGACCAAAACCATCTGGACACAGACAATCTGCATGTTTATGAAATTACAAGTTACAACCACCAATTACAGCATGAATTTATATGCACCTCCACAGGAAACAAAATAAACCTCTTTGAAGATTTGGATGAATACATGTTTGTGCTCCTTCAATTGTGAAAATCCGGATGTGTTCTGGAATTCCCAATATAAAAACTGTAATTACAAGTACTTCAAAATTTTGAACAAGGATGATTGCTGTTACAAACCCAACAGCCAAAGCCTTGGGGACCCGAAAATCAGTGAGGATGAAGAAGACACCAGCCTGGCACAGTGAATACGTGTCGATACTGCCGGGTATCATTGAAATCTGTCTAGCATGAGAACGGAGTACATCAGAGCCGTGTAGAAAATATTGTTGTTGCCGCGTGTCCTGAGTTCATTGGTGGAGTTTGCAACCTCCTCAACTTTATTATCCTGTAGTGGGAATGGAGAGGAGTGGATTTTGATTGCATCTTTTCTTTCCCTTCTGATATTTCAGGAGTTGAAGGCATCCTCGAATTCAATTGCCCTGTTTTTATGCACAAATACAGAAAGGCAAGTAGTAGGGAATAACAGAGATGTTTCGTGGTTTTTGAGAATGAAGAATGACCTGAAATTTTAAGGTGACTTAATTATAAGAATCAGTCATAAGATATATCCTTTATTATTAAAGAATAGACTTCCAGTTGATAATAAAATAATAACAAGAAGCAGAATGTTAGTGACAAACTGATGGACAGTAATGAAGAATACCAGGCATGAAAATCAGAAAGGTAACATTTTCATTTTTGAACAAAACCCATCATTGAAAAAGGCGCCTTCTCCATACAATGCCTTGCACAATCCTATAAATAATTATATGAGCACTTGGTCTGGTTGCTCCAGATTATCAAAAACCCTTTGATTTTGCTCTCTCCAAAATCAGAAAGGTAATTTGTCTGCCCATGACACAATTCTCACAACCACTAAATGATCTTGTTTTTAATCACAATTTAAATATAAACCTGGAGTACAGAGGTGTCAACTCGAAAAATGAGAATACTGCAATTTCATGGGTCAAACTTTGAATTAAATCTATGCTTTAACCAACAACAAAGAAATTGAAGGAGGTTGTTAATCACTGATAACATTGCCGTACCATATTTTTATACCCACTACCACGGGCTCGTGGTCTTGACGGCCCGTATAGGTTGTGTAAAATTAAAGTAAAACGTAGGCTTGGACGAGCAAGTTTGAATTCAATCTATGCTTTAACCAACAACAAAGCAATTGAAGGAGGTTGTTAATCACTGATAACATTGTGGGTACCATGGTCTTTATACCCACTAGTCAATGGCCAAGGGCCCGTGACGGGCTCCGTATATTAATGTAAAATGTAGGCCTAGACGAGCAAGTATAAATGTCGAGTTTACGTAATATAGTGGTTTGTCAAGTGTCGTTCCCACAAGGAGAAGTGTGTTGAATACCGGAATTGGCTCTCTTGAGGTATATCCGCCTATCTCGCTAGTAGGGTGTATTGCATCTCTGCTTCAACCTTGGACTCCGAAATGCTTAAATGTTTAAACCCTAATTGCCATACTCGGACCCGGGAGATCTCCACTCACAAGTTCACCAAGTGTTGCTCTACTCGGATCCCTAAGAATCTTTATCTTTAGATCTCAAATTCCCAGCAAGAGCATGCTAATGTTGGCCAAACACCACCATATAAATAAATCCCAGAAACAGAGCAAGTCAATATAAGATCCATTAATATACTGAATAAAACGAATGTAATAATCAATCCATATGAATGTAGCAAGGGTAAAATAAAACCCTAGAAATAAAATTAGAACATCATATTGTTCTAAACAATCATGTAGTTGATAATCATTAGGTGTTCAGGAAAGAAAGAAAATACAAATACAGGTGTGCACAAGATCTCTCAATCCAAGCCTATGTCGTCTTCTCCGTCCTCTCCCGTCTATCTTCCATTATTCCTCGCCTCTCTTTTGTTCTCTTATTTGAAATTCTAGTTGACCAAGTCCCAGCGACGTCGTGACGTCGTGTCGCCACGTTGGAATGTCACGACGTTAGGGCGTCGCCAAGTTGGAATGTCGCCACATTAGGGCGTCGCGGCTTTGGAACATTAAGACGTTAGGGCGACGCGACGTTGGGCTACTGAATTGTCTGACCTCAACGTCGCGACGTTGATGCGTCGCGAGTGTCGCGATGTTGGAAAGTCACGACGTTGGGGTTGGGATCTCCTATCTACTTCTTCAAGCCTCCGCACAGCTTCCAAATGCAGCCATTTTCACCTGAAATGCACATGAATCGGAGTATCAAATATAAGGCGATAACCACACTTATTAATATATGAAATGACTCGAAAACATGATAAACTGCGAATATATGATGAGTGTTTTGAGCACTCATCACAACCCCAAACTTAGCTTCTTGCTTGCCCCCAAGCAAGAAACAAACTCATAACACAACACACATGAAAAATGACACACCAAAACGCCTACGACATGAGTGTGATATACATGATGCCAAAAAGGAGAGTCAAAATGAACCAGACTAGCAATTCGAGACTTGTCCCTCTAAAACTGGGATCCTTAAGGTCGGTTCTCAACTTTCTAAGGACTTTAGCCGGGTCATGCCAGCCGACCAAGCAACTCAACCCCCAAGTTCTCAAACACCTTCCTAGAAATCTATGTGCATTTGTTTCATGATCTCCAACGCACACCTAGGTTCCAAAGACTTCAAACTTATGCCCACTACCATCCGAAAGACTCAACCATGGAAGGATAATACCACACCCTTTTTATTCACGTTAAACAAATCAGGCGCAGAAAGAAAACTAGTGCCTATAAATTTTAGCCGAAGTGTCCCCTTCTCAGAATCTGGATTCATTGGTGACTCCCCACCGGTTGGTTAAGGGTACTGGATATTTAGTTCCCCTCGAACTTCATCCCAAACATTCAACCAAACCTCAAGGCCTTTGACTATGGGAAGGGTCCATCCTATGTCCCATGTAGCAGACAGTGAAGTTAATGGCTCTCGACTAGTTGGCTTAGGGAATTAGGCTTTAAAAGGCCCCTTGGACTGTGCTTGGGATTTCGATTGGACGATCCCACTTATTCTAATCACACACGTCTTTTTGATATTTTTCTTGTTATTTTCTTTTTTTTTTTGGGCTCGCTGGCAATCCTCTTTTTCAAAGGTGTCCCATTACTTAGGTGTTAGAAATCCTCTAAGCTCGTAGAATCCTTGTAAGCAAGGTCCGGGGGCCTTGGTATACCCTAGAGATCACACGTGTGTGTGTGTGATAAACTACTTGGGAAATGGCTTCTTGAAACACACAAGGGGTGACTAAACTAAGTCACCCCAACCTTTCTAGCACACTATTTCAGATCATCAACCCAAGGGTCCCTTTTCATTTTATGCTCGCTCTTTCTGAAAAATTTTGGGATTTTGGATCAAAATGACCTCTCATTAGCAATCATGGCATCAACTCACACACAATACCTAAAACACACAATGTTGTGAAAACAACCTAAAACACGTAAACATGTAAAAATTGAATATAAAAGCAAAAATCAGAATATTCCCAAATTATACCCCTACGCTTTATAACATGTTTCGTATAATAAATTAAAGGTATATTTATTCTGGAATAAAATAAAGATAAAAACAAAAGTAGAATATGAGCAAGTTAAATTACAAATAATAAAGAAGATTAGAGGCTATTGTAAAAATAATTATAAATTGATTTGCAAATAGTAGAAGAGTCAAGGACCAAAGAGTAATAAAATAAAGATATTAGAATGAAATAAGGGATGAAAATTGTAGTTATATTAAGTATTTAAAGGAAAGAGGAGAAGTTTCATTTGATTAGAAAGAGAAATAAAAAGGGATAAGACCAAAATAAATATCTCATTGGTCTCTGAGAAAAGTGAGAGCAAATACTAACAAAAGAGAAGAGAGAAGAAAAGAAGAAAGAAGATTGGCTGTATGGAACTACTAAATTTGAATATGGATACATGTCTTGGGTTTGGAAACTCCCAATCTCATTTCTTGTCAGGGATTAAGTTGAGAAGAGCTCTAAGGGACCTAGGATATGTGTTTTAGGAAGGGTCTAGTTGCAGGTTGAACCAAGAAAATTCCTTATGTTTGATCATATGCAGTAGCCTGACCTTAGAACGAGTTTTTAGGTCCGAAATACAAGGAATTCCGAAGTGAGTCCTTCAAGTAAATTTTAGCCACATCAATGAACTTGATGTTAGGCTTTTGAATTTCTCGATTTGGACTTGTAGACCAAGTTATGGTCCTTTTTCCGAGGTCAGTTCATTTAGATCTGGTCGGGTCAGTTCTGCCAATTCGGGTCAACTAGCCGGACCTTAGAACGGGTTTTTGAGTCAGAAATAAAGAGAATTTGGAAGTAAGTCCTTCTGGGAAATTGTAACCACGTCCGTGAACGTGATGTTAGGCTTTTGAATTTCTCAATTGACCCTCAGAGACCAAGTTATGGTCTTTACTCCGAGTACCAAATGTAAGTGAAGGGGCCCATGTAGGTCGTCAATAGAGGTCGCCAGACTCGCCTCAAGAGCTCCACCATGCAGCTCAACTGTCTTGAAGAGCTCCACTCGTCATGCAGAGCTCAACTCGTCTTGAAGAGCTCAACTCGCCATGCGTAGCTCCACCGCTACGCAGAGGTCGCCGCCAAGACCGAAGCGTTCGCTACTTCAGCATACCGCACCAGTCGGGCCTCGTCAAGATCGAAGCTCGCCGCCCGCATGTACCGCCGGGCCTAGTCAGCTCGCCAAGATCGAGCTCGCCACTTCAGTACAGCCTGCCAGTCCGTGTCAGTTTCGCCAAGACTGAGCTCGGCTACTTCAAGCAGTAAATTGTCACCTGCGCAAACTTGCCAAGATCGATCAAGCAGACGACCCTCCAACTTCTAAGGTCATATCTCCTCCGTCCCGAACTCCGATTGGGTGTTGTCGACTCTATGGAAAGCCCATTGAGTCAAGAATCCATCCATATGCCTGAGGAAGATATTATATGTCAGACCAAGGTGTCATACTGAGCTTATCATCAGCAGTTTCGTCGTACCAGTCAGCTCGTCAAGACTGACCGCATGGACTCCTCCAACTGGAAAGTCATATCTCCTCCACCAACTCCGATTTGGTGTTCTTTGACTCCTATGGAGCTCCATTGAGTCAAGAACTGGTCCATATGCCTGAGGAAGATATTAGATGTCAGACTAAGGTGTCATACTGAGCTCGCTACTTCAGTGCCTCGCCGCCCAGTCGCCTCATCAAGACTGATCGCGGCATGACCTCCAACTTCGGAAGGTCATATCTCCTCCGTCTGAGCTCCGATTTGGGTGTTCTTGGACTCTATGGAAATCCCATTGAGTAAAGAATCCATCCATATGTATGAGGAAGATATTAGATTTCAGACCAAGGTGTTAGACTCCAGCTCGTCACTTCAAGCAGCAAATTTCGCCGCTTCAGGTCACCTCGTCAATCGACCGCGCATGACCTCCAACTTCTGGGCTGTCATAACTTCTTTCTGCCTCGAACTCCTATTCGAGTGTTCTTGGACTCTATGGAAAGCCCATTGAGTCAAGAATTCATCAATAGATAGCATGATAAGATTGGAACTCATATTAGTCCTGGAAAACATGAAAAACAGTAGGTTCTGTAGGTAACTATAGTTATTCATAAATAACTCATAAGCATACAGGGTAAGCATAGTTATTTATGCATACAATGAGACATGAAAATGCAAAGTTAAGTGACAATGATGGTACATATATATATATATATATATATATATATATATATATATATATATATATATATATATATTACCGAATGACAATAATTATTCAGAATATGAGATATACTAGCGATAAAATACATACGATCACTCATTAACTCCGGTAGAGGGATAGATGGGCATGCCTATTAGGAAAATAAGTCCGCAGTATAAAGTTCTGTTCTGCTCGTCGAATATCGAGGCCCCGTTTGTCGATGACATAGATCCCGGGTTGGGACAGGTGGCCCCCGCGAAAGGTCACCATCGCGCCATGCTTTATAAGATGATCATTGTCTCGCATAATGACAACAAGGTTCGCCTTTACGCCTCGCATTCACTTCTAAGGTTTATGCAGACATGAAACATAAAAGAAAATGACCGGTATATGCAAACGAAAGGTAGAGAATATATGACATGATATGAGAAGCATAGCATTCCTATGCGATGAAAGTATACAGTTACAAGAATAAGAAGTAAAGTACAAGATGACATGAAAAGTATATGAAGATGACAAGAAATGAAACTTGTTATGAAGAGTATATATATGAGAAAATGATAAGAATCAGAATCGTTATATGTGTTATATGCATTTGTATAGAAGCTGGTGACCCTTAATGGAGTGGGTCATCCAGTAGCTTATTTCACTAAGCGTGAAGCTTAGCACCCGGGTGTTCAACTGCAGGGCTGCAAGAAGAAACTGCAGGGCCGGCAATCCACATCAGCAGCCAAAGGCCACGCATCAATAGGTGCCCACCGAAGATTTAGGTCTATTTTCAGGATAATAAATTTTGTAACCAATGTAAATATTGTAAATGCTGAACACTTCCATATACGGAGCTTCAGATATTTTGTAATCCGTCGCATTAATATAATACAAGTTAATTGTTTAACATTATATGAATGAACTAGCTTAAAGTATTATATGTGAAAAAAAAAAAAAAAAATGACCCCTCACTTGACACCCTATGCCGAGTTGGGGGCGTCACAAAAACACACACAACCTAAACACAGAAAAACAAACTAAAACATAAATAAATCCAAACTGATCTCCCACTTTTCCCAAACAAAAACGGACAGTTCCTCAATGTCAACGAAAGATTAAGTGAGGGTGGAGGTAACTCCTTGGCATCACGCGGATTATCATGGTGGTGGTATATGCGCGTGAATGGCGCAGGAGTCGGGTAAGTCGGGCGCTGGATGGACTAATAGTCGCCAGATGGTCGCCAGTTACGCATGATGTAAAGTTCCTGCGTTTGCCCCCAGCTGTCCATGTCCCGGGCCGATGGAGACCCGCGGTTCGGTCTCATCCTGCGCACACATCGACCGCTGGTCAATAACCCGCCCTTCTGAGTGTGCGTAGATCGATGTGTCCTTCTCTGGATGGTGGTGGTGGTGGGGTCGGGTGGATGACTCTTTCATGCCTCTCCTCGACTTGTCGATCCAACCCGCATTTGTAGGCTCTAAGCTCGCCTCACCTGAGGCTCATTTCGAATCGTACATTTCCTTCCGGTCTTGGCAATAATCGACAGCGCTCAACAAGGCTATTCTCGAACCTTGTTTATCGAGGTTTTGGCACTTTTTATGTACTAATCAACTTTAATTAACCCAATTTTGCAGCCATTAAGGTCCCTTGCTATACTACTGACGTATTTTTGTGGCTATTTTTGTAGTTTTTGCAAGGTAAATGCTTAAAATTATCGAAATAACTCAAGCATGAAGAATCCGAGTTGAACTCAGTTATGAAGATTAGAAACCATAGGAAAGAGGAGCAGAACGTAAATGTGAGCCACTCGCAAAATTTACGTGGTCAGAAAAATTTTCGCAACCCGCAAAATTTCGCAAAGGGCTCATTTTGGTGTGCTCTAAGCTCATTCTCACCTGAGGGCCATTTCCTAATCGCACACTTCCTCTAGTCTGCACACCCTGCTGTCTTTCTTAACCATTATCGCCTTTATCGGGTGCATCCAAGCCTCATTGTCCTCTAAGGGCACCTCGACTTGCTTGCATAGACTATAGATGAGGAAGGGGTGTTTGAGATTCATTTTAGAATATTTGTTATAGAGGATTGCATTCTCTATAACTTGGCCGACATCAAATGGTATGTCTTGGATGATGGCATAGTTGAGCAAGGCCTTTCTTAGCCTACTTCACACGCTGGTCGCTCTGATGAGACGGATGCATGAAGTGATGCCATACTGGGGAATGCAGCTAAGTAGTTGCTCAAGTGTGCACCAAGGTTCTTTCATTATTATTTAGTTTCCACTCGCCTTGCCCTTTAGTCAACATCCTAAGAACTTCAGGATAGTTAGGGGTCTCGTGAAGCCTATCATAGGCTTCAAAGTTAACCGACTCAAGGTTATAGTATTGATTGATAAACTTCACATTGAAGTCTACCAAGACCCCATGCACCCTGACCCTTTTTAGTTCATGGGTGGCTAAATTGGCATAGAATTCTCATACCACCATTGTGGAAGCCGGCCTCGGGGGTTGGCATAGTGGCCTCCATCCCTTATTTGCAATAGTTTTGCGAAAGAAGTCATTAGGATGGTGAAACCCCTTCTCCTTGATGAAGGATCGGTTCTTGGAGATTAGGCCGAATTTCTCGGCCGCACTCACATTGACGAACTTCTCATGATTGTAATCATGAGCGCGCTCTTTACTTGCTCGGTTCATTTTTTAGCTTAATTTATGCTTTTTGTTCAACATTGGGAACTTAATGATGTAGGGGTTTGATGATCTTCTAGGCTTTAATAAAACTCAACTTGGCCTCCTTACACCTAGTGTGATAACACTCTCCCTAAATAGCCAATGAAATCACACTAATCTCACTAAGGTAAAATATCAAACACCTAGTGTGCACTATGTGAGATAGTGTTCTTGGCTCAACCCGCGGCTACCAACCACTCAACCACCATGTGGCCTCTCTAACACAGAACCAACCCACTAACCCTGCAATACAAACCGACCTACACCTGAACTTACCCGAAATCAAGATCATCGTAAAAGATATCAAATGATGGTGGAACCTCTAGGTTTTGGATCTAGAGGTGCTTTGACCTCGTGGGGATGCTAAACATGGTTGGCACAAGGTCGGATGGGGTTTTATGTCAGACCCGCAAAACCAGAGATAGAAAGCTGGGGGTTCGAGAATGGCGAACGCTCATGTTCATAGAAAATGTAGGCAACGCCGCTGGCTGTTCGAGCTAACGTCGCGATGTTCCCGAGAGTCACGTGTCCAACGTTGCGACGTTCTGATCCAACGTCGCGACGTTCCCGAGAGCTGTTATTTCCACTTTACCTTAACGTCACGACGTTGCAACGTTGCAACGTTGAGATCTAACGTCACCACGTTACAGAGAGGATGAATTCACAATTTTGATAAGACAATTTGTAAGTTAAGGTGCACTCCCCTATTTAGGTTCTGATCCTTATCCAACCCCGGAGCAGATTTCTTGAGCTATCTCTCTATCGCCGCTTCGATCTCATCCTGAAAACACACAAACAACAATGCGATTAGGCCAAGTTTACGGTCTCCGAGAGAATTTCCATCTCTAAAATAATAAAAAATATTCAAAACTACGCTAATGAATGAAAAACTTCCAAATGCTTGGGTTGCCTCCTAAGCAGTGCTTTGTTTAATGTTGTTAGCTCGACTTACCTGAATCTCAATGTCCCCGAGACTACGAGATTGCTCGCAAAACTCTATAGTACACCAATGCACTGCTCAGGGCAGATGGAATATCTTATCTTCCTCACCCTCAACTCTCTTGGTCTCTTTCTGTGTCTTGTAATGAGCTTATCCTTGTGGTTTACCAAGTCGCCTTGCATGATCTCCTTATGGTGACATTCCTAGATATCGTCATCGGGTTTGTCGTCCGGATGCTTTGTAGCTTGGAATACATGGAATGTGACCTCATCTCCTTGAACTCTCAATTTAAGCTCACCTTCTTGCACATTAATTTGAGCTTTTCTTGTAGCTAAGAAGGGTCTACCAAGTATGATGGGGATCGTATCATCTTCTTCCATGTCTAAGATGACAAAGTCTATTGGGAAAATAAACTTATCCACTTTCACTAGGACAATTTCAATTACACCCTATGGTGTTGGTAGGACCTGTCAGCCAATTTCAAATTTATTCTCGTCGGTTTTGCTTCTCCCAACTTCAACCTTTTAAACATTGAGAGCGGCATCAAGTTGATGCTTTCTCCCAAGTCGCAAAGAACTTTACCCGATACCAAGTTTCCTATATAGAATGGTATAAAGTAAAACCGGCTCTCGGATCTCAAGTTTAAAGCGGAGCTTCTTTCAAGGATTGCGGTTACACTCCTTAAAGTTAGGTGATAGTCTTATGCTCACCTAATTTATTCTTATTTTCTAAGATATTTTTCACGAACTTCACTTACTTTGGCATGTTCTCAAATGCATCCATAAAGGGTATATTGATATGTAGTTTCTTGAAGATATCGAGAAACTTTGCAAACTGCTTCTCTAATTTACCCTTCTTCAGTCTCTGAGGGTAGGGGATGAGTGAGGTTAGATCTTTTGCCACTAGCTTATCCCCTTTTACATCTTCTGGTAAAGCTCTATCGAACTCGCTAGCTGGGGTTGATCCCCATCTTTCTCGCCTATATCCACCGGGCCGTTTTCAACTCGGTTCGACCGTTGCTCTTTACTATCATTGGTTGGCTCAAAAGCATTTCCTTCCATTTTAGAGTTATTTCTTTGAAGTATTCCCTCCCGTCATTTCTTGGGTTCACCTTTGAATTGCTTGGTAAAGAACCTTGTTGCCTCTCAGTCAACAGAGTGGCCATTTGGCCCATTTGCACCTCTAAGTTTCTCAACCGCGCTACCTGGTTATTCAATTAGGTTGACTGATTCTGCATGTTTGCCTTTGTTTCATTCATAAAGGTTGTATGGAAAGTGAGCATTTGAGCTATTTCTTCTTCCAAATCTACTTTTTTCTCTTATGGCGATTTGCTCACTTGGTCATGGGTGCATACATTCCGATTGTTCCTCCATCAATAGTTCTCGATTATTCGACATTCCGCCAAATTCTTGCCTCTCGGGTTCTTATTCTTATAAAGTTACCCCATACGACCCTATTAGTCAGCTGATTAAATCTCAACACATACTGTGCCTGCTCTATTGTCATCTAGCCTGACTGGCATTCTGTAGTACTATGTTGTCCTCTACATGATTCACATATTTCCCAAGGGTTAGTACGACAAGATTTATAAGACTATCGCTTTCAGAATCATTCGTGAGTCAGGTAACATGATTTACCAAATTTCTTAGGACCTCTGTGTCTACACCTCCCACTACCTTCCTCGGTATCATCATGTCCTTAGGCCACTGGTTACTATTAGTAGCCATATCCTCTAGGATTCCATACGCTTGGTTGATAGTCTTCTTCATTAGAGCACCCTGTATTGAAGCATCTATAATTGCCCTAGTAGAATCACTTAGACCATTGAAAAAGGTGTGGACTTGCATCCATCTAGTCAGCCTGTGATGTGGACACCTCCTTAATAGTTCATGAAATCCTTCCCGTAAGCCAAATTTAAGTTCTCCCCTCCAACTGCCTAAAGGTAGCACTCGCACTAACTGCACCAGGGTGGAAAAACTGTTAGGAATTTCTACACCAAATTATTCCATGAGGTAATGGAATCTGGTGGTTGGCTCGTCAACCAATTTTAGCTCTATCACCTAGTAAGAGTGGGAACAATCTCAATCTAAGCGCTTCTTCTGTCACTCCATTGTATTTAATCGTGTCGCATATTTCAATGAAGTTTGTTAAATGCGTGTTTGGATTCCCACTTAGCAGCCTGTGGAACTGAATGTTCTGAAGCATTTGCAGGGTTATTATTTTTAGCTCGAAGTTATTCGCTTGAATAGGTGGTCTTCATATAGTAGATTGAACAATCGTAGGCGGTAAGGCAAACTCTTCTAGCAGCATAAAAGGGTCACCTGGCTGTATAAACGGCCTGGGAGCATAATTCCTACCATTATTCCCATTCCGTCCTCTCAGGGGTTTGTTTTCGCTTCCAGCCCCCGATCTGGTCTGAATATCCGTTCTTCATGACTACTAGATTTCTCTGGCAGTGTGCTTCTCTTTGCCTCTCACTATGCAGTACCCTCTCTAGCTCGTGATTAAATGGCAATAGTCACCCTCGACTCCTGTCATGATGTCTCATAGTAATCACACACAAGAACAAGACAAGCAAATTACAAGCACTTGTGTAAACATAATAAAATAAGAAAAAATCCAGAGTAATATCTAATTGTGCTATTGGCAATATCAACATGAAACTACTCCCCGACAACGGCACCAAAAACTTGAAAGGCTCCGTATAGGTTGTGTAAAATTAATGTAAACGTAGTTCGCACGCCGTAAGTTATACGAGTCGAAAGCCATATAATATAGTGGTTGTCATGTCGTTCTCACAAGGAGAAGTGGTGCAAGGAATAATGAATTGGTTCTAGGTTATTATCCGGACCTAAGATTAGTGTGAATTTGACTAATGTAAAGAAAATCTAATCCTTAGAATATTTAATTACTCAATTAATTGGCAACTAGGGTTTTGTTTCCCCTTATCACATTCAATGGATTCTAACCTAGATAAATTGTTCATTCAGTATATTAACAGATTCACGATGGCAGGTTGATCATGACTACGATATATCCTCTCTTGAGGTATATCCGCTTATCTCTCGCCAGTAGGGTGTATTGCGTCTCTGCTTCAACCCTGGACTCGAAATGCTTAAATGTTTAAACCTTATTCGCCAAACTCGGACCCGGGAGATCTCTACTCACTAGTTCACCAAGTGTCGCTCTACTCGGATCCCTGGGAATCTTTATCTCTCGATCTCATATTCCTAGCAAGAGCATGCTAATGTTGGCCAAACACCACCATGTAAATAAATCACAGAAACAGAGTAAGTCAATATAACATCCATTAAAATACTAAATAAAACGAATGTAATAATCAATCCATATGAATGTAGCAAGGGTAAAACAAAACCTTAGAAATAAAATTAGAACATCATACTATTCTTTACAATCATGGAGTTGATAATCATTAGGTGTTCGAGAAACAAAGAAAATACAAATACAGGAGTTCACACGATCTCTCGATCCACACCTATGTTGTCTTCTTCGTCCTCTCGCGTCTCTCTTCCGTTATCTCCCGTCTCTCTTCCGTTCTCTTATTTGAAATTCTTGTTTACCAAGTCCTAATGACGCTTGCAATCACGCAAAGCCTGCAAATGCTAGTGTCGCTGGCTGTTGTCGGTGAATTTGTTCGACTTAACGCCACGACTGAGGCCGCGACATGAGGACGTCACGGTTGTCGGGCCGGGATTCGATCCATTTCTTCAATCTGCATAACCCAAATGCCGCCACACTTGAAATGGCTAAGAAGCCAAGTATCAAATATAAGGCAATAAACTACAATTCTATTACTATATGAAATGACTCAAACATGATAAATCAGGTATAAGGATGAGCGTTTTGAGCACTACTGTCATCGGGTCGCCGCTCCATGTCATGAAACGCACCAAGCCCACTTACCATATTAAAACCATGGGGCGCCACCTAAACGGGAGAATCCTAAAGAGAGCCAAGTTGTCTTCCCATGGACTAGCTCAAGGGTGACCCATCTAGAATTTTAAGTCCCCCAACCAGCCATCCTATCGCCTATGCAAAGTTTGTTATAGATAAGTATATGAAGGCGGAAAATACGCAAAGGAAATTTATCAACGAATTTCCTAGTTTCCAAATCCCTTATTTCCCGAAAAGATTAATCATTGATAAGGAAGATTTAATCCTTGATATGGAAGAAGAGATCTTATCCCTAAGATTAAGAGATTTTCTTTCCTAAAATCAAAGAGACTGCGGAACCACATTCTATAAACAGAAGATCCCCACAAGCGGCAAAGCAATTTAACCGGTGCGTACTCTCTTCTTCTTCTTCCATCTTTTTGACTAATCATCGAGAGGCGCCGATGCATCGTTGCCAAATCTCCCTTTGGAGGTTTATATCAGACCGTAGATGCCCGAGGCTTAGGGATGATCAAGGCACAACAATCGCACCGCTTCGTGGGAAATCAACAAAAAGTCTCGTCTACTGTGTCAGAGGGCTCGGGTTTCAGCGATCGCCTAGCTGCCCTCCATCATCGGGGGATTCTAACAATTCCGCCTCTTCAACATCCGATTCGGCCGCCGCCGCAATGTCAAATCAACCGGATGATCCAACCGCTAAGATCAATTCTCCACATGTCGACACGAGATGGAATAAGAGGAGCAAGCAAGACAAATGAAGGAGCTACAAGGCCACATCGAATGGTTGTAGAGCGAGAATGACCAGTTACTGGCCTAGATAGAGAAAAACCGTGATCTTGGAAAAGGTGTACGAGATGGCGGTTGAGCTGCGCATCCAATCACTTGCAATAAAGGGAAGGAGCCCATTATCCTTAACGATGTCGATATACCCTCAAAGAAACTATGAGTCGCCTCATGAAGTGTCTCATCTGAAGTCTCTCACCGACAAGAATGCTTAGGAGAGCACAAAGGCCTTCACATCACCCTCGTCTTCACTGATGTCGTTAGTGGCCAAGCATCCCGCATAGCAAGGAGTGGAGACAAGGCGAGGCGTAACCACGCTCAAGCCCTAGAGTTTCAGACATCTGCTGTACGATGACAATAGTATTTCCCGTGGGTATGATGCCACAAATGTCGTTTGTACATCATGCCTTTGGTCTAGCCGCTTACATACCGCCCGCAAACTTAATTCGCAATCCGATGACATTCTCTTGCCCTGGGGCGAAGACATCTTTTCGACCATGAGCCAGCACTCCTCGCGGCTCGTCATACTAGTTCACACGCTCGATGGTGTCAGAACCCCTGACGCATCACATGCTCCATTATAATCAAGCCATGATCCTAAATGTCAAATGATTCACCTGTCATGGTAAGGTGTTCTCGCTACCGGCGGCCTACTTTTAAATTTGTCCCATACACTACAGAACTCAATAAACTCGTTCCATAACCATGGGATGTGATTCTGATCACAAAAAGATCTTTGTTCTATGACAAAAAGAGGAACATCACTACGTGACTATTTCAAAGTAGTAAAGAAGACTCCTTATTCAAGACTTCACAAGGAGGTTCAGTAAGCTTTTGGGTTTTATGGCAAACTCGTATGTAACATTCGAAATATACCTCTAGCGCTTTCTGACTGTTTGGGGTATATTAAAAGTTAAGGAATTTTCTAAATAAAACGAGACCCTGAATAATAATAGAGTTATGGGTAAGTAATTTACCACTTAAGGACCCAAAGGTACAAAGCCAAAATATAAATGTCAAACTAGAATTTAGATGAAGAGATGGGATTAAAGGCAAATAGATAAAAGATGGAATAGAGATAAGAGAGAAATGGGGGGACCAAGATGCAATTATGGAAACTTAAAGTAAAAATGGATTTTTACTTGGCCAAACATGGCCTTAACAAACATAAGATTTAAAGACCAAATTGGTCTCAATTTAGGAGAGGAAACCGTGGAGAAGAAAAGGAAAAGAGAGAAGAAGAGGAAGAGGAAGAGAAGAAGAGGAAGAGGAAGAGAAGGAGAGAAGTTCAAGCAATCAAAAAGGTATGGAACTACATGGGCTTTTAAAGCTTGGAATTGTTTTCCATACAATTGCATGGTTATTAGTTGGTTCCCAAAAACCTAGGGTTTTGTTAGGATTCTTCCTAACCCTAGAATTCTTAAAAGTAATCTTGGTAAAACCTTGAATAGGACAAGAAGCACATGAAACCTCCCTCGAGGTCGGGATTCATAGCTCAATGGCAAGTAACGAAGTCAGGCTTGTGAATAAACCCTAACTAATTTACATGTTAGGGTTATGTGTAGATCATAACCCATATTAGAGTGGGTCGAGAGAATTCATGAAGGATTTTTGAAATACAGAAGTATTGAAAGAAGAGTTAAGTAAAATTGAGGTTATAGGATGAACTGGAATGGCTTTGAGGTGTTTGTGGCGGAGGTAGGGTTGATTTCGGGTAGCAAAATATGGAAAATATGGAACAAAAATACACATTCTAAGATTTTCGGGAAGTCACATGTACCGGTACACCCTGAACATGTACCGGTACACCCTTCCGTATTCGAACATACCTAAGATGTCACACATGTACCCGCATTAACTGCCTGCTTTCCGCCACTGGGGCTAGATTTTTCCATAACTTACCATTTCTTATCCGATGGTTATTCAAGTGGCCAATTAAAATAGATTTCAAGGAAACCATCCATATGTAGAAATAGACATCGTCAAATTATGACCTAAGTGGCCCAAAAATCCACTATGGGGACCATGTGCAAAACCAAATTCTGGTTTCAAAGTTGAACATAGAGAAGTCCGGCTGTTCTCGACGTGAATCTGAGTTCCTAAGTGTCTGAACTGGTGATTCCAGTTGAATAGAACCCTTAGCACCTTAGCTTTAAATGAGTATATGACATAGTGTCAAAATATGAAGTTAAGACCCTTGAAAATGAGTAATACAAACTGTCCCTAGAAAAATCTTAAAATAACTAGTTGGCATAAAATGCTGGCAATCTTATTTGATTATCCACTGGATCAGATCCAATCTCAAGCAAACATCTCATGAAGTGAACAAGCAATGAGAGAATAAGGTGTGATTCTCTACAGACATCATAATTTGATAAGTATAAGGGAAGTGCCATATGAAATAGGCATGAAACAAGGAAAACATAGAAAATGCAATATATATATAGATGTGTTCATGAACATGAAAATGACATGAATATAGGATTATATGATAGATATACTTAATTGAATAGATAGAACATGCTAAGAACAAACATAGAATACGTAAAAGATATGAGTATATGATAGACATACCGAAAGGAAATGTAAGATGGAACACTAGGAACATATGATAGAAAGACATAAATGATAAGAACGATAGAGATAAGCAAAAGATGACAAAGATGAATTGAGAACATGTACATAAATGATAGGCATATATAAGGAAAATGTGAATGAGTAAAAGCCTATATGATAGGAATATAGAAAGGCAAGAATAGCTAAATCATGATAGAAATGTATAAAATGATATAAAGAGATATGACTATATGTAATATATGGGACATGAGAACCGTAATATGAAACTACAGATATGAGAATTAATACAGAGTAGTAATGATAGCAGATATGCATAAGCAATTATGATAATAATAGTTATTCATGCTTATGAAATATGTACGTAAATGTAATGTCGATTGTCCGCTAGACTGGTAGTGGATATGTGCATGCCCATAGGAAGATACGCTTGTCGCAGCATATTCATACACGTATATCGAGGCCCCGCTTGGTCATGATATAGATCCCTGAAAGTGGCCCCGCAAGCGTCACCACAGACAGAGATCGCTGCATAAAGGATAGTACCTTCAAAAATCGATAGCATATGACATAGGTCATCGTTCTATTGATGATACCGGTATTATCAGTACGTAGATCACTCCGCTCGCACGCTGATAGTACTCTCGTACACATAGTTTCCCGTATCCGCTCTAAGGTATTTGCAGACATGAAACCAAAAAGGAAATGATATGTATAGAAGATATGACCTTGATATGAGAAGCATAGCATTGCTATGCAATAAAGTAATGCATACATAAGAACAAGTAAGACAAGATAAATTGATATGAAAATAAGTATATGAACACAAGAAAGTAATAAAGTATACAAAGCACAATGTATATGATAGATAGAATATGAACGTATGCGACAAGATAAGTATGAATATACATGAGTGCGTATATGATATAAGCAAGTGACAAGGAATAGGCAAAGTATATGTGATAGATAAGGAATGATATGATATATGTAATAGTACATAGAATGTAATAAATTATGGAACCGACAGATGAAAAAGACATAGACTAAAGACATGATATGTAACTTGAAAACGAAAAGGAACATTTAAAAGACATATGATAAGCGTGAAAGAGGAACACATGACAAGGATAGAACATAAAGTACTCCAACAGAATACGAAAAGTATAAATAAAGGAGATGCTAAAGACATAGAACATGTAATAGAAAAAGATTGACATGCAATAGAAATATGTAAAGTACTCAAATAGGAATACAGAAAAAGTATAAATAAAGGAGATGCTAAAGACATAGAACATGTAATAGAAAAGATCGACATGCACAGAATATCGAAGGATAAGGAATTACGTTATAGAAAATGTTTAGATATATATAATGCATACGTATAAGCTTTCGCATGTACGCTTATCAAGGGTCAGTCTATGCTTATGTTCCCACTAAGCGTAAAGCTTTGCACTGCAAACCAATCCGTAGTACGTGTCAAGACAAGGATAGAAGATGTGACATTCCACATCAAGAAGCAAGTCGACTCGTAGATGTGTGCTCACCAAATATCGCCCCGCAATCTCCGATGTTTTGTAATAGAAATTGTACACGTATAAGTAGACGGACTCTCAGATATGTGTATAGATTTTACGGACACCACCCAAAGGGTAGTTCTTTTCAGATATATAAATGATTTTTGTTATTACATAAATTATTTGTATACTACAAGTACAAGTATCGCTCTGAGAAAGAACAGGTCAATGAGAGTCCCAGTACAATATATAGTATAGATAGTATCGCACTGACTTCGCTCTGATCCTGACCCGTCAGCCGGATCTGGGGCGGACAATGAGAGGGATGAGGTTAAAGCTATAATGGACTCTCAGTTTTACTCCAAGAGGATCATGTTAGAACCCGACTCATCTACTGGCAAAATTTCTCGAGCAATTCATATCCCGTCATTGCACTAATTAAAACCATTTTTACCACTATGTGGGAGTCAAAAGGGCTCATTGAATGAGTGAATTCGACCAAGCTTTTGCAACAATCAAATAATATCTTACCGAACTTTCAATTATAGCTAGCCCAAGGGCAGGTAATACAGCTCATCTTTATCTGACGATGTCAAAAGCCTCAGTAAGTGCAACTTTGTTCAAAGAAAACAAAAACCGAAAGCATAGACCAATATTATTCGTGAGCAAATCTCTATAAAAAACTCGGTATACCCATCTCGAACAAGAAACCCTAGCCCTCCGTGTGGCAACTAAGAAGCTTTGCCCCTACCTCCATGCACACCCTATCGTAGTGCTAACCAATCTCCCCTTGCAAAGCACCATACACAAGCCTAACCTATTATGAAGGATGGCCCGATGGGCGATTGAACTAAGTGAATTAGGTATTCAGTATAAAACTTGCCTGGCATTAAAGGGGTAGATATTGGTGAATACTATAGTAGAACTACCCCAGCCGGATGTGGACCAGGGTAACGCGATGGCGCTTCTCGCCAAACGGGAGCTGGAGTCGGCTTGCAACTTAAAGCCCCAATTAGGGAAAGAATAGAACATGCCATATGGCTAGACTTCCCCGTGTCTAATAATGAGACTGAATGCAAAGAATCATAGTCGGAGTCGACCTTGCAAAAGTCTATATACTCGGAAAAACTCTTCATATGCAGTGACTCTCAACTGGTAGTGGAACAAGTAAACGAAGAATATGAAACGCGAGACCAGCGCATGGTCAAGTATGAGAGTCTGGTCAAACAACGACTAGGCAGTTTTATAGCTTGGAAGCTCAAACATATCCCCAAGGGACTTGAATGAAATGATGGACGCTTTAGCAGCAATGGCCGCATCCATCCCGATAAAAGAAATGGTGTTCCTTTCTGTCTACTACCAGCCGACATCGTTTATTACAACCGACCAGGTGATTCAAATAGATGAAGCATGCCCTTCTTAGCTAACCCATATAATGCATTATTTGAGCTCGGGAGAGTTATCGGATAACAGGGTTGAAGCCCACAAAATTTAGGTCAAGGCGACTAGGTTTTCCTCAGAAGCCAATTATATAAAGCAAATTTCGACGGGCCGCATCTTAAGTGTCTCACCCCCGCCAGGACTATATATACCGGCAAACTCCATGAAGCGGATATAAAACCATCCAGGGCAAGAGAACTTTAACCTCATGTATCTATACAAAATGTTATTATTGGCCAACCATGAGAGCATATGCAACCGCTTACGTCAGAAAGTGCGACCGCTGCCAACGACAAGCCCCTATCTCAAGGACGCCAGCTCAAGATCTAACCATTATCACGAGCCCCTGGCCCTTTTCTTAGTGGGGATTTGATATAGTTAGACCATTGCCTATCGCCCCAACTTAGAAGAAGTTATTGTTGGTTGCCACCGACTATTTTAGCAAATGGATAGAAGCTGAAGCCTTCACCTCCATCAAAGACAAGTATGTTATCTAATTTATGTGGAAGAATATTGTCTGTCGGTTCAAAATACCTTCATCAATCATAACTGACAATGGGCCATAGTTTGATAACAGAGTATAAAGAAATTTCTGCCATGAGTTGAAAATCATAAACTTGTACTCAACCCTGCGGTACCCACATGGCAATGGCCAGGCGAAAGCATATAATAAAACTCTCTTAATGACTTTGAAAAAAGCGTCTACATTTGGCTAAGGGAAAGTAGGTAGAAGAGCTACCCAAAGTTCTTTGGGCCTATAGAATAACCAACCGGAAGTCGACTAGGATATCGTCGTTCGCCTTTAACTATGGGATGGAGGCAATAATTCCTACAGAGATTAGGGTACCCACACTTCGAACTGAAATCCCTACAAAATTCAATGCTAAAGCTGTCACCAAAGACTTAGATATGACATACGAGCTCCGCGAAGCTGCAGCTGTGCTTATAGCATCATACATACAAAGACTGACAAACCTATATAATAGGCACGTAAAGCCGTGTGCATTTCGAGCCGAAGACCTAGTCTTGAGAAGGGTCTTTGAAAACATGGATGACCTAATGGCTTGAAAATTCCAACCAAATTGGGAGGGGCCATACATGATAGTAAAAGTGGAAGCAGCCAGAACTTATACTTTAAATAAACTAGACGGGGACGTCAATACCCAGGATGTGGAATGCTATGCATCTTAAGAGGTATTATTAATGAAATTCCATTTAACGTATTTTCCTTCGATTCTTGGAATATTATCAGTCAAATTTTCTTTAAAGGTATTATAAATAAAATGTCCTTTAAAGTATTTTCTTTTAATTATTGGAATAGTTCCTATATCAAAGACCAAATGTGGCTCACAACCTGTTGGCACTTTCAAAATACCAGATGTGGCTCACAGCCTGCTAGCACTTTCAAAAGACCAGATATGGCTCATAGCCTGCTGGCACTTTTAAAAGACTAGATGTGGCTCACAACCTGCTAGCACTTTTAAAAGACAAGATGTGGCTCACAACTTGTTGGCACTTTAAAAGACGGATGTGGCTCGCTAGCCCTCTTGGCACTGGAGCGAATGTGGCTATAGCCCTGCGGCACTTTCAAAGATGACGTGGCTCTAACCTGCGCACATAATACTTGATCTCGACTAATGGCTCTCGGCTGTTGGCTAGGTAAGGCAAAAATGGTGTCTTTCCTGTTAGCCTATGTGCAAGCCTTATCGACTTCTAGTAACAATCCTAGTCAAGATTCATGAAAGGGAGTGGTGAAATAAAAATCATTAGTATAAGTAAAAAAAAAAATTTATTTCATAAATGCACTAACAGCGTCAGAAAATTACATATAAGTTTAAGCGGCCAAACAGGGGCGATTAATAAATAAATAAAAAAAGTGGGGGACTAGATGTTCCAGCAAAGTCCTCGAGTAGGAGGCGCTCCTCTTTTGTGCTTTCTGCCTTTTTGCTTTGCTCCACCTAGGTTGTTGTGGCCTCAGTGGGTACTCGGGCCGAGGGGCACTTGGGGTTCATGAAGAACTCTGGTGAGAGCAAGTCGGAGGAGTCGGCATCCAATTTGGAACCTTTGGCTTGTCTCCATAGATGTTTTGTTTGAACGTACAACATTCTTAGTCGTATGCAAAGATCAAATCCAGGGCCTTCTGGTGGTCCTCCTCTATGGCCTCTTTGTCCTTGCTCGCTTGTGAGTAGAGGGAAAACACCTCATCCTTAGCCGTCCTGACCTCCAACAGGAGTGAAGTTCGCTTAACCTCCAGGTGGCCAGCCTCAGCTTTCCTCTTAGCCTCCTCCGCAACCACCAATGCATCTTGGACCCTAACGATTTGTCCTCGCTCGACCTTTCGTCTGTATACTTGCAACCAACCAGGTATTGTGCCTCTTCTTTAGCCTCATCCCTCTCTTTCTCCACACTTGCAACTTTCCCTGCATTGGCCTTAGCCTCACGCTCCAAGTGCTTAGACCGAGCTTTGGCCTTGACCAAGGCATCTTCTAAGGCCTAGTGCTTGGAAACGATCGATTGAGCATATAGCCGCAACTTCTCAACATTTCCCAGCCTATGGTGAAGCTCCTTATGCTGGAACGCCATTTTCCGAATAGCGGTGTTAGCTTACAAAAAGAGAGGTGTTAGGAGGGAATCATAGCATAAAACCCAGGCTCAAACATTAAGAGGCCAGTCATACCAACCTAGTCGTCTCGTCAAAGTCATGGTTGCGAATAGACATCTCGTCCTCAGCCACACGCTAGTAGGATTTCTTGTCCATATAGCTGGGGAAGGGAATGGAATACTCTTCAGAACGGGCCACCACCAGTACTCAGAGGAGATTGGGGTAGAGTTCGTGCATATGTGCGGTAGAAAAGTCCCTATTGTTAAACGGGTTCCAACGGTCAATAATTGACTAAGCTTCATCTAGACCAGGAGCCGACGGGTCCATCGATGGACGACTCCACTCCATCGGCAATGATACGAACCAGCATCAGCTGTCCAAGTGTAACCTTGGGTCATCTAATTCTGCTGGTGCGGTCATAGTTGTCTGCGTGGGGGCGCAAACACAGCTCGATAAGCATTGGGAAGTCCCTCGGCTGGAGCCCTATCTTCCAGGCAAAGCATTAGAGGCTCATTCTGGAGAGTCCAGAGAAATTACTAACGGACTCTTCTCAACCTCTTTATTAGGACTAGACCATCTAAAATGCTTTCCTCCAGATACTTTAGAGCCGGGGGTAGTCTCCCCTTGAGCACTCGCAGCCCAATTGGGCATCCGCGCAGAAAATCCAGCAACGAGACTAGATATATCGTTCTCCCTCTCCTCAGCCGGATCACTAGCGATTAAATCCACCCACTCCATGAAGCCTTCTAACCCCACGCTGGTAGCCTTGATCTTTCCTTTCTTCTTTTTCGCCACCTATGGGGTAAGCTTCAAATCCTATGCCGCCAAAGGTGATTGGTCTGGTCGGACAAAGCTTACCAAGGCTCCTTTAGCGATCTCGGCTTGAGGCTCTTGAGCGAAACCCGCCTGTGAAGAGCTACTCGAGATCGACTTTAGAAGGTCAGCAAGAACAAAATGTTCACCCTTGACAAGCTCCTCTTGCGTTGGGCCCGGGAGGCGGGGGACAATGCGCAGAAAGTTGCCCAGCCCATAAAGTTTTGCGAGATAAGAAGCTCGTGATTACGCTCCGCTCGGTGATCTTGAGCGATGGTCCTGTACGATCTAGCTGGCCTTTTTCCACTAAGGCCGACCGGCCGGCCTCACTTGAGCTTACTTGCAAAGAGTCCAACGAAAGGGCATATCAAAATATGGGCGGACGACTTAGAAAAGAAAAGCTCCATCAAGTTGGGAAAAACCTGGGAAAGATAGGGACTGATTCAAGTATAATGGGAGACTAAGAGAGCCTGGTGTCTCATACCACAGACCTTTCACTAAAACTACCCCTTTTGCTTTAGTCTTAGGGGAGTTCGGGAGCTCGGTTACAAATTGCAACCCGGGGGCTATGGCGGAGCATAGACAGCAGGCCGATACTAGCTTCAGGAGTGTAAATAAAACAAATCTCTGCCAGCGAAATGTCAAATGGTAGAAAGTTTGCTTTACATTGTAACCCATCGGAATCAGAAATACATTCGAGGATGTATGAGTCGCGGGAGATGCCCTTGTGATGCGAGAAAATGATTCACAACGATGGGATGAGAAATTGAGCGCGACCATTATACCGGTAAAGTAAATGACATTATTTGCCACTCTTACGAGTTGGGACAAGCGCATCGTCGACAACTTCAAAGGCCATCTTGCTTGAGGACGATTGAAAGATCACCAGTCCTGCGACATGCGACCGGCGGTGACTGAAGCGACTTCGCGGTAGTCATTTCTGGAGATCCCCCTGCTGCGCCCGGTACAACTATTAGAAGTCTCTTCCTGACCTCCCGCCATTCTATAGGCAAACAAATAGTAAAAGGCGGATCAGCTTGAGGATCTTTAAGTAGTGAAGGTGAAAAGACCCTTGAAAAACAAAAGAAATCCCTCGTTGGAGGTTTGATTGTAAAAATCCGAGTAAATTTGATTTTTTTAGAAAAATGGAAAAAGGGTAAATTATCGTTATAGTATAGGTTGCAAAACTGGATTTTTTCTAAATCTCGAATGAAGAAGTGGACCTCACCGTTTGATTCGTCTCGTGGAATCTAGTTACCCAGACGAATTTCGTCGAATTCCGAGACAATAGGATTTTCACAATTTTCGAGACGGTGTTTAGTGAACCCCAAAAACGAAATTTTTGATAAAAATCTCGAAAGTGGAAAATAAATTAAGTAAAGTTCATTTAAAATGATTGAACTTAAACCATGATGAAATAAATCCTATCGTGGCAAAAAACGAACCCGAATGGGTCGTGAACACGTGGTGCGACGTGGGCCACATGTCTAGCTTAAGCATTAAGTTGAACAAAAGAGAATTTGGGAGAGAGGGAGCCCATTTTCTGGGTTGTGTGTGAGAGAGGAGAAAGAGAGAGAGAAAAAAGAAATCCAAACTTCTCTCTTCAATCTATGGAGTTTTGTCGATCGGCGTTCGTCGGGCTAAGAATGAAAGTTCATCTACTCGACGAGGGCTACGAGTGTGTATCGAAAACACAGGATTTCGCTGAGGATTCAAACAAGGAGTTTGGGAAATCAAAGGTTTTGGGTTTAGGAAGTGTCCACGGGACTTCCTAAGGCTTCTACTACACTCTAAGAGATAGGGATTCTTCCTACTTTGGTTTATTTTCCACCCTAAGGGTTGTTTGGCCAAATTTTGGGGCTGTGGGAATGCTGCCCTGTTTTGATCCTACACACTGGCCGGATTTTGGGACTGGTTTTTGGTTGGGAAATGGAGGG
This sequence comes from Tetrastigma voinierianum, assembly GCA_016808115.1. NCBI lineage: Eukaryota > Viridiplantae > Streptophyta > Magnoliopsida > Vitales > Vitaceae > Tetrastigma > Tetrastigma voinierianum. The sequence continues at coordinate 145,228 of JAEQBH010000502.1, forward strand.
AATTTGGACTCCGGTTCTTCATAGAAATTGTAGATGCATCAGTTAACTTGATGTTAGGATTTTGAATCACCCAAATTGGACCACTACAACTTAATTTATGCTCCATTTCATTCCCGAGAATGTCACAGCCTTGTTTTGACCCTACACACTGTCCAGCACTTAGGACTGGTTTTCAGTTGGAAAACGGAGGGAATTTGGACTTGGGGTTTTCGTAGAAATTGTAGTTGCATCAGGGAACTTGATATTAAGCTTTTGAATCACTCAAATTGTGTCACGCCCCTACCCCGCCTGGGCGAAAAGCGCGCGGCACGGAACTAGGACTCCTTTACCTGATTTTCAGATATTGGTGGGCCCATTTCATAAATAACTTCATAGTGAAATAAAACTTGTAATACTCCCACCATAGTGGTGATTAAATTGTCCTTTACATATAATCCCGAGTTCCATTTACTTGTACTTACACAATATGTATTATCTCCAAAATATTACATTTACATTACAAAACAGAATCAGAAACCTACATATGGTGGACTCCTAAAGTTGTGTTAGCCCTGGTGAATGCGGAATGCCATGGATGTCCTCTTCAGTACTTACACAGATGAAACACTCATGCTATGCTTATAGCTTAGTAGAAAAACATATAACATATATATAACCACTTGGGGTGGTCAACATACATATGACAAAATTGATTTATTAGAGTTTATGTATAACAAAATTCTATAATAGAGTTTTCATATAACAAAATTTTTATAAAGGGTTTTCATATCTCCCATAGGAGTTCAAGCAATCTTGTCTGGTACTTTTCGTAGGTATATCTGAGAACATAGCGACGATTACTTATGCTTTCTTATTGTTCATTATTCATATTCTTATCATATAAATGTTTTCCTGTATACACCGGAAATAATGAATGAGAGGGACACAACACAATAGGTACCTGAAGGTACGGTATAATCTTGTCTGAGACATGCACATACGTAACCGGAGGTGTCGTAGCACAATGCGGGGAAGTGTAGTCTGCTTGAATAGAGACGTGCACGCCCCGTAAGCAGAGGTGTCATAGCCTGATGGGTGCGTAGCAGGAGGTGTGGTAGTACGATGCGGGAGTGACATCGCGAGCGAGTGTGCTTGCCTGCGTAACAAGGTGTCGTAGCACAATGCAGGAGTGTCGTCACATTGAATAGAGATGTGTCTGCCCATGTAACAAAAGTGTCGTAGCACTAACAGGAGTGTCATGGCATTGATAAGAGGTGCCTATTCATTCGCTATTCGGTCTTAAGCACACATATAATTATATGTATTACTGATCACATTAGCAGTAAGGCGAACCACGATGTTTGCCCATTTCTCATCTCTTCGTCGGCTGGCAGAGTGCAGGCATTTTTCCGTCAATTATACTTATGCGAACACTTTCATTCAGTTGTTAGGATCCTTATTAATCCATTGGCTAGTTTTCAGAATTATCGGATGAGGAGAAATAAAAATAGGTTTTTCAGGTTTGCTTAGGCGGGCTGAACCTTTAGTGAGCAGAGGAGGAGACGAGGAGGGGAGGAGCCTTTGCCAAGGCGACGACCGCCCTAGCGGCGACCGCCTAGGCGAGAAAGCGACTGCTACTTAGCGGCGAGGCGGAATTTGGTGTCTTCGGGTTCGCCTAGGCAAACCGACCTTCGCCTAGGCAAGCACTCCTTCACTTAGGCGAAGAAGTGTCGGGTAGAAAAACATAAATGGTTAGTTTTGGCCTTTTTTACAGAAAATTTCCTTCCAAACCAAAACCAACTCAAACAAACTACAAAACTCATCTTATACCAACCAACAACATTTCTAATAGGATTTTTCCTACACAACTTAGACAAAGAGGAAGTTAGGTTAATTTCCTAACCCAAACATGGACAAGCATTTCCAAACATGAATTCCATACCAAAAGTTTCATACATATGGGTTCCATACAACATTTCCATACCTTGATTTCTTGAAGCTTAAACCTTTTCTTCTTCCTCCCTTCTTACTTGAACAAGGTTAGATCTCCAAAAGATGAGGAGAAATCACCCAAGAATGGCTTTTCTCCTTCAACTGTAGCCCTAGCTCTCCAAACACTAAAATGAGAACTCCTCTCATTCCAAGACCAGTTTTGATCTTATCCCCCAATTTGTTATAAGGCCTTGTTTGCCTCATACCTCTTTTTGACTCATATTATTGGCCCTTTGCATTTTAGTCCTCCATATCCCATCAATTTGCACTTCAAGTTATCTAAATTCCTACAATAACATATCATCTTCTTGTGTTATGAACTTTGGGTCCTCATTTTACAAATTACCATTTTAACCTTGACTCTTGTATTAATCTCGGTTTTTTTTATCATTTTTTCCCACTTTACACTTAATTTCCGAAAAATGCAAATTTTACTTACATTATACCCTAAATATGTAATAAACTACTAAGGTATAATTTTGGGTGTTACAAATTGGATCACTACAGCTCAAGTTATGGTCCATTTCATTCCCGGGACTGTCACAACCCATTTTTGACCCTACACACTGTCCAAAATTTGGGATTGGTTTTCGGTTGGGAAACAAAGGGAATTTGGACTCGGGTTCTTCATGGAAGTTGTAGCTACATCAGTGAACTTGATGTTAGGATTTTGAATCACCTAAATTAGACCTCTATAGCTCAAGTTATGGTCCATTTCATTCCCGAGATTGCCACAGCTTAGGATGTTATTTGCTTTTGTCCAAATTTTAGGACTGATTAGGACTGAATTTAGTGCTACTATGGGACTGAATTTGGGATTGTTTTCACATCCTGTTTAGGGCATGATTAAGGCCCCATGGATGGGTTGGTTGGTAACTGTTGTAAACTGTCTTGGGGCCCAGTTTTTGTGGACTGTTTTGTGGGCATAATATATGTCACACTTGGACTCGAGGATCAAGGGTGTTGCTTGGTTTTGAATAACATGCTTGGTGGTAGTTGTGTGATTAGATGTTGATATATGTGTGTATAAATATATTGACATGGAATGTGTGATTGTATGGAAATTATATGCAATTAAGATAATTGTCCATGACATGATGGTGTGTGGTTTGAGTTGTTCATGTAGCATTCATTATACATGTGGCGTGATATAACATGCAATGGCATTGCATTACATATGCACGGGGACATCGCATTGAATGGGTGTGAGTGCATGGTTGAAAAAAATCAACACTACGTTTAGTGTTTGATTGGGTGGGCAAGGTGAAGTGAGACGAAGTCCAACATAGCCGAACGGTTGAATAATGTGGTAAAGAAAACCTGTGTTGGGTAATAACAAGCAGAGATGGACACCCCCTAAGGTGAAAGACCCGTTAATTGTGGTTAAACATAATTCAAGCAGTGAAAGGCCATAAAAGTGTTGGAAGGCTTGCGAAGCCTGCGATGGGACCCCGAAAATTCGCTACCCACAAAAAGACACATGATTTTGTATACAAATGTTCATTAAGGTGTAACATCCAAAAAGATTTTGGTTTGAAAACAAATGAAATTGTTTTGTAAAATGATCATTGGATGTAATCCAGAAATTGTGGATTTTATCACGCATGGGCTTTGGCATTGTGTGATAGGAGTCGATAAGGACTCGGGTGTGAAAAGAGTTGGTAAGGACTCGGGGCATGGTACATGATTGAGTCTCATCTCATTTCATGGCTTGACATGTAGGATTCCATAGTAGAAAATTTATGTTTTTACTTGGAATGTGAATGTGAATGTGTGGAACATGACCATTGCATGTGCACTTAGGTGGGGAGTAGCCTTTGTAGGAAATATTCTCTACTGGGCGAGGCTCACCCTTTATAAGAAAACACTTCAGGTGCAAGGTGCACACTGGTGGACGACGCTCGTTCGAGACCGTAATTGTGAAGAAAGCAGGATTGTGGTTTTGATAGTTATTTTGTAAAATATATTGGAACAAATCGGTTTATATATATATATATATATATATATAATTTTTTGTATAAAGAGTGTTGTATTTAAACTCTTAAGGACTATTGTGACATAGCCTTGTATATTTTTTAGTATGGATAAATAAGCCCGGTAGGGCCACTTTTACTCATAAATGGACCCGATGGGTCATTGTGTTATATTGGGCCCCGGATGGGTCATGTTGTTGTTTAATGAAAAGGTTAGGAAATGGATAAAGCTCCTCGTACAAAGGAGATTTTGTCTAATTTTTTGTTAAATTATGGATCTTGTGAATGGGACATAATAGTGCGGTATCGAGTCACTCGATATCCACGAGTTTTTCGCACGTTGACGGTTGGTCAACGGACCCTCGAGTTTTAGGGCCTCACAGCTTGGTATTAGAGTTTAGGTATACGAACGCCTAAGGCTTTATGGGCATGGGTCTAGGACATGCGGTTATGGTACAATGCCTAGGTTTATGATTACACAGTTCTTTGATCGATCACAGTACCGACTGCGACAATTAGGCGTAGGTATCACGTTACCACAGGACTTGGTGGTTATGGGTTTTGACCATTGCATTCATTGTGCATTTCATGTTTGTACTAAGGGATTGTGTGTTACATATTGCGTGAATTATATACATGGTAGAATGTATATAGGAAAAGATGAACACTAGGGTTAGAGAACATAACCTTAGGGGTTCGAAAAATGAACGAATGGGATAGTTCGGGATGTTGAGGTCTATTAGTAGTTGGCACATGTACTACTAGTTAGACAAGGAGAGGGATCTCAAGGTCTATAGAGATCACCTCCGATGCCACTAGGATAAGGCTAGCTGCATTCCATCTTGAGGGCGAATCCCAAGTATGGAGGGATTGGGTCAAAGCCTCAAGGAACTTGGAGGCAATGACATGGGAAGAGTTATGTAGCAGGCTCTTCATGGGCAGTCTTCCGACACACCTTTCGACCTTGCAAAATCTCGGAGTTCTTAGGCGAAACAAGGCGATAGTGGTGCTCGAATGCGTGGCTAAGTTCACCGAATTAGCCTATTCCGCTAATAATTATATGGCCACAGACATAGCTAAAGTGAGAAAATTTGAGGATGATCTGAAATTGTCCATGCGGGGTAAAAGTGTGGGACTCCTCCTGCAAGACATGGACTTGATGGTCAAGACAACTATGGCCATTGTGAGTGGGCGGCCGCCACGAGAACATCTGAGATCACGGGTGTTAAAAGATAAGTGAAGGATTTGGGCTTAGAGTTTGAAACCTTGGAAAAGCGGGTTGCATGTGAGTTCTCCTCACAGAACTAGGTGAGGTTGATGAATATGAAGATTGTGAGTTAGAGATCTTAGGGCTCTACTCATTGGACCTGGGTGTGGACATGTCGGAGTTTGATGTCATCAGCCTTGGGATGGACTAGTTGATGGCACAGAGTGATCATAGATTATGTCCACAAAGAGGATTACCTCTTACACATCCAGACAATTTTCTTGTTTCTATATTCAAGGGGATAGCCATGATCCTTTTACCAGGCCATATACAACTCTTGGTGGCACGGGTAGTTGATGGCTTGGTGGGCAAGCCTTACCTTGGAAGACGAGGCGAGACAGGAGTTGAGTCTACCTAGGGTGGTATGTGAGTACAAGGACATTTTTTCAGATGAACTACCTAGATTACTCCAGGTATGGGTTCTGACTTCATATCGAGTTACACCACTGGTACATCGCCTATTTCTGTGACTCTACCATAGGAGTAGGCACCTTTAATTGCAAGAACTCAAGGTCCAATTGCAAGAATTATTGGACATGGGTTTTATTAAACTAATCACTTCACCTTGGGGTGCTCCGGTTTTGTTTTCCAATAAGAAGGACAAGACTCTTTGGCTGTGTATAGATTATCTACAGTTAAATAAGGCTACTATCAAGAATAGGTAACCTTTGCCATGGATTAATGATTTGTTTGATCAACTAAGAGGGGCGTAGGTCTACTCCAAGATAGATCACCACACCGGTTATCATAAGTTGAGAGTTAGGGAGGCAGACATCCCTAAGAGAATGTTCAAGACGCGGTATGGGCATTTCGAGTTCACAGTGATGCCATTCGAATTGACCCGATAGCCGGCGGCATTCATGGATCATGCCATGGTGTTCGGCCTGCAGATCGGTTCGTTGTGGTTTCGTGAGCGACATCTTGATCTACTCGAGTGCGAGAAGGATCATGAGGGACGCGAGGATTGTTCTGATTGTGGAGGACATCAGGTTGTATGTAGGTCGGCAAGTGTGAATTTTGGTTTGCGAGGTGAGATTCTGTACGTGGTATCGACTTCCCGGGTATCTAGGCAAGGAGGCAGTTATGAGTTAGAAGGGCCAGTGATGCGAGATCTGGCTGTTTCTTAAGTTGGCGGGCAGCATAGGAGGTTCATTAGGACTTATCTCGGTTAAACACTTTATGGCGAGATTGACCCGGAAGGAAGTCAAGTTTGAGTATGATGACTTGTGTGAGAAGGCATTCCGGGAATTGAAAATGAGGCTTACTTCAGCTCGTATTACGATGGTGCGGAAGAGACGGAGGTGCACGAGTGTATTGTGATGCCTCGAGACGGGCCCAGGATGTATTTTGTCTGATCAGGAAGTTTGTGGCTTATGGTTCTCTACAGTTAAAGAACCACAAGCAGAGTTACCCCACGCATGATATGGACTTAGCAGTCATTGTCTTTGCTTTGAAGATTAGGCGCTACTACCTATATGGTGAACAATTCGAGGTGTTTTGAGACCCGAAAAGTGCAGTATGTTTCACACATGAGAGACCTCGACATGGGGCACGCGGGTGGATGAATATCTGAGGATTATGATTTCGCTTTGCATTACCACCTCTGTAAGGCAAAGGTGGTGGCTGATGAACTAAGCCGGAAGTCACGGGGAGTGTTGGCTAGTTTAGCTTCCAGGAATTGCAAATAATAGAGACTGTGGGACAGTTCAGACTGCAGTATAGTGATCAGGCTCAGGGTACCTTGGGGAGTTTAGTGGCTACGTCTTTCCTCCTTATCAGAGTGAATGAGTCCCAAGGACAGGACACAGAGATATTGTCCATCGGGGACCAGGTACAGACGGGTACAAGTGACGAAGGCTGGGCTATTCACACGGATGGGTAGTCTTCGGTATAAGGGAATAGTTGTGGTTCCCCAGTTGGCAAATATGAGAGAGGAGATCCTCAAGGAGTTCCATTGCCTTCGTTTTGCTGTGCATCCAAGTGGTTATCGCTCGTATTATTGGAGTGGGATGAAGAAACACATTAGAGATTTCGTTCGACGATGTCTCATGTGTCAACAGGTAAAGGCTGAGCACCAGAGGCCAATAGGATTACTCTAACCTTTAGAGGTGGCTGAGTGGAAGTGGGAACATGTCACGATGGACTTTGTGACTCACTTGCCATGGACATTGCGAGGGCATGATGCGGTGTGGGTGATCGTGGACCGACTTACTAAGTCGGCACACTTTCTAGCTGTGCGGATGACCTTCACATTGGAGGATTTTGGCAGGTTGTATATATAAGAGATAGTCTGTTTACATGGAGTGCTAGTATCCATAGCATCAGATCAGGGATCCCAGGTTTACGGCTCATTTTTTGGAAGAGTTTCCAGAGAGCCATGGAGACATAGTTGATGATGAGCACATCCTTTCATCCCCAGACGGTAGGTCAGTCAAAGAGGACTATCCAGACTTTGGAGGACATGCTACGGGCATGCGTCCTGGATCTTAAGGGTAGCTGGGAAGAGCATTTACCCTTAGTGGAATTCATATACAACAACAGTTATCAGGCGAGTACACAGATGACACCCTATAGGGCACTATATGGGAGGCTATCTCAATCTCCAGTTTGTTGGATGGGGGTGGGGGAGAGACCCTCTACAGGTTTGGATTTGATTAGAGACACCTCCGAGAAGGTGGACTTGATACGAAAGTGTTTTCTCACGACTCAAAGCTATTAGAAGAGCTATCTTAGACGGATGGCGAGACCACAGGGGGTTTGAAGGTGGGCGATCATGTCTTCTTGAAGGTGATGCTAAGGAGGAGTGGTCGGGGGATGGAGTAGCGGGGAAGGCTGTCGCCCAGGGTATGTTGGGCCCTTGGTGCTCGAGAGGGGTTGGTACAGTGCTTGTCGGTTGGCGCCTCACCAGCTAAGTTTATCGAGTGTTCATGCTGTATTCCATGTCTCCATGCTCCGGAAGTACATCCTAGATTCGACTCATGTGGTGGATTAGGGAGAGCTTATGGTTGATGCAGATGAGAACTTCTAGGAGGGACCAATGCGTATTATGGATAACTAGGATCGAGGCTTGACGGTGTGAGGAATTTAGAAGGTGTTGTAGCGACACCGGGAATAGAAGAGGAGGCAACATGGGAATGTGAAGATACTATGCTTGCCAATTATCCTTTCTTGTTTAAGGATGAAGGTATGCTTTTAGTCATTTGGTAATTAAATGATTGTTGCATATACATGCGATTTGAATGTGTATGTGTGTGTGAATTTTGGGGACGAAATTCTATTAAGGGGGGAAAATGTAAAAACCTGGGCAAATTTGAATTTTTCCGAAAAATAGAAAATGGTAAATTGTTGTTATAGTACAGGTTGCAAAGCTGGTGCAAAAAAATCTTGGATGACAACCAAACCTCAAGTTGGATTTGTGCCACTTTAAATCCCCCAATTCTGCAGGCAATTTCATCTAATTAAAGATCAGTTGATTTCTGATTTTTAGGATGTGAATTACTCTGGTGAACCCAAAAAACGGGATTTTTGATAAAAATCTCAAAAGTAAACAATAAATTAAGTAAATTTCATTTAAAATGATTTGAACTTAAACCGTGATGAAATAAATCGTTTCGTGGCAAAAAAACGAACCCGAACGAGTCGTAGATACATGGCACGATGTGGACCACATGTCTAACTTAAGCATTAAGTTAGAACAAAAGAGAATTTGGGAGAGAGGCCCACTTTACGGGCTGTGTAGTGAGAGGAGAAGGAGATAACATATAAAAATTAGCTTTTCTCTTCCAATATGGAGTTCATCTCGGTTAGAATTAGTGGACCCGAGGCAGTTCATCTACTTTCGATGAGAACTCACGGTAGATGCGAAAACATGGGATTTCGCTCAAGATTCAAGCAAGGAGTTCGGGAAATCAAAGGTTTCGGGTTTAGGAAGTGTCCACATGACTTCCTAGGGCTTCTACTACGCTCCAAGAGGTAGAGATTCTTTCTACTTTGGCTTATTTTCCACCCTAAGGATTGTTTGGTTGTGTTTTTTTTTGCCCTAAGAGGCTGTTTAGAATTTGTGTTTTTACTTACACAGAGGCTGTTTGAGCGGAATTGCAGAGTACATTGGAATGCCCTTGTTTTGATCCTACACACTAGTAGGATTTTGGGATTGGTTTTCGGTAGGAAAACAAAGGGAATTTTGACTAAGGTTTTTCATAGAAACTGTAGTTGCATCAATGAACTTGATGTTAGGATTTTGAATCACCCAATTGGCCTTCTATGACTCAAAGTTATGGTCAGATTATTCATGGGCTACCACAACCTTGTTTTGTTTCTGTTCACCAAAAAAATAATAACAAGAAGCAGAATGTTAGAGACAAACTGATGGACAGTAATGAAGAATAGAAGGCCCATGTGAATTTCATCCATCTCTTTTACAGGCCTCAACATTGGCCCCAAGCTTAATTCTATTGAACACCACCCACTTGGGCCAACAATCGTTGCTAGGCTACTTCTGTCTCAGAGTTAGACATGACCCAATCAATGACAAAAGGAACGTTTGAAATTGAACTTGGGCCTATAAGGCCCATTTATAGATCTGGCTAAGTCATTTCATAATTTATAAAAAAATGTCCTTTCTCATTTGTATAGTAATACGATAAGCTTTGAAGTAATAGGTTGTTGGTTTTTCCATCATACAGTAACATTAACAATGAATGAAGCATACCTTGATCCATTCAACTATTCTTAAATTATTAGAAGTGTGGTCTTCACTGTACCTTAGCGCTTTTTGGGTCATACTGCGTGGTTTGCTTGATAACTTAATGACATACATTCAGTTCCTATGGAGAAAATGTGACGTCCTAAAACCCGAAGGTTCGTTGACTAACCATCAACCCATGGAAAACTTGTGGATGTCGGGTAATCCGATACCACCTTTGTTGTATCCACTACCCGAGGACTCATAATTTAGCAAATCGGACCGAGTCTCAGCTGTACGAGGGCTCTGCAAATATAACCTATAGGATATACAATAACATGACCCATTCAAACCCAATATAACACAGGACCGCATGGGGTCCATTTATGAGTAAAAGTGGCCTAGTGGGCCACGTTTATCTATACTAAAAAAAAAAAAAAAAATATATATATATATATATATATATATATATATATATATATATATATATATATATATATATATATATATATATATATATACTACTCTCTCTCAAAATATATTATTAGAGTCTATAGAGTTTAATTACAGCATATTATAAAAAAAAAAAAAACATGCTAGAACTAGTTCGTTCCAAACATCTTTACAAAAACGATTACAAAGCCACAACCCGGCTTTCTTCACAATTGCGGCCTTGAGTGAGCGTCGTCCACCTGTGTACTCCCTACACCTGAAATGTTTTTCCCATTGTTAACATATAGAGTTATAACTAGTTAGGAAACTTAACATGTAGAGTTATAACTAGTTAGGAATTCTAACATGTAGAGTTGTAACAGATTAGGAAATATAGACTATCCCTCATGTATATTTACACACGTTAATTCAATGAAAAAAAATACAATGAATTCTTTCCTCTAATTCTCTCTTGGTTGTTTCTACATGGTATCAGAGCCTAGGGTTTGAGTTTGAGAATTTTTCGGTAATCTAGGAGACGTCGGAGGGTGACGTTTGTTACCCACCTAGAGGGGCGTGGAGTCTCACGCGGCTATAGGAGGTTTTGGCCGTGTAAGCAGACGAGTTGCAAAATCCGGTGGTCGGATTCCAAGCGTGTGAAGCTCATGCACCGCCGCAAGTTTTTTGGACAATTCCACACGCGTTGCGCTTATGGGTGCGTGGGGGCGCGTGGGGTACTGTTCCAACCCCTGGCTCCTCCTCGGGGTGGAAATAAAGTCGTCTGACGGGGCCTGCAGTACACTTGGTTTTCCTGTTTGGTAGTTTTAGTACTTTTGTGTTTAATGACCCCTTTTTACAGGGTTTGCCTTGATTTTCAAAATCTGATTTAAAGTGCTCTCATCTGTCTTCTTTCAATGGTATCATAATGATGGTTGAAGGAAGCGGCTTGGCTGAAAGTGTGAATCTTGATGATGGCGAAATCGCAGAGACAAGCGGTCATAACTATTTGGAATAGAGAAAAACAATTCGAATATATGTCAGGAGCGTACGTATGGGAGTTAACCTCACTAAGGATCTGCTAGCCGATGATTCGAAAGAGCAATGGATGGAGGAGGGGATGCTCGTGCGATTCATCCATCCAAGTAATTCTATCGACGATGGGTACTAGGCCTTGTTAGTACTATGAATTTGTTAAAAAATAATGGAGTTATTTGGGTTTGTGTTTTCTTGAAATGGGAATGTTTCTCCTTATATTTGATATGTGTAAAGCATTCTATGTTCGAAGAAACAAAGATCGATCACTCTGAAATTTTTATGGCTTTCTGAAGATACATAAAAGAGCAATATGCTTATGCCCTTTAGTCTAGATGTCGAAATTCGGCCAAAGTCAAGAGAACATATAGCAGGTTATGGGATTTCTTTGCTCTTCATACGGTATGATTGACTAGGCCCGGTTTTGTCAGTCCTGAGATATCATCTCTCCAAGAGACCTTTAGCAGGATTCTTCGTACCGAGTTATCATCCTTTTCTTCACCTACCCTTGTATCTGCCTAGACAAACAGTGCTCTTATTGGATAGACCATTGAGTCAGAGAGGTAACGAAATAGAAACAGTGATCCAGGTGATAACACTAGAGGGCTTGGTTCTAGAGGTGTTGTTTGTTATTACTACCATAAGTCTGGCCATGTGATATGTGATTGTAAGAAACGATAGAATCGAAATCAAAAATTTCGATCTTTGCTCATATAACCTACTTGCGAGGCATCGTCCGGTCGGTCGATTCTCAATCACGGTGCTTGGGTTCAATTATATTATGACTCATTGAGATCTCCATCTACTCAGATTACTCTGTGCGATTCGGGTAAACTGAATAAATACCTTGCATCCTCTTAAATCATCAGAATGGGTCATTGACTGCGGAGCCACGAGATCACATGACCGGGTAACTCCTAGTCTTTTCTCTCTGCTTCCGGTCACAATCTTCACCTTCCACTGTCACTTTGGTAGATGGATCACATTCATGTGTTCTTGGGTCAAGCATAATTATGCCCACTCCATCTATTCCTTTGACATTAGTCTTGAGTTTACCAAATTTCTCTTTTAATTTGATGTCTGTTAGCAAGTTAACTCGAGCACTTAAATGTTATATCTCATTCTTTCTGATTTTGTCTCTTCGGGATCTTATGGCGACGAGATTGTTGGTAGAGGCTATGAGTCTAGGGGTTGCCATCATTGATCCTACGAGTCCGAGACACATTGCTTGTTAAGGTCGCTCACGCGTTTGAGACACATTGTCGGTTGGGTCATCTTTCACTGCCATTATTAAATAAATTGTGTCCTCAGTTTTCGAGCTTGCTATCCTTAGATTGTGAGTCTTGTTAATTTGCAAAACATCATCGCCTTAGTTATAATCCTAGAGTCAATAAATGAGCTAGTGCTCCTTTTGAGTTAGATCCCGTTTAGATGTGCGGTCAGTGCTGGTTGTGTCTGGCCAGGGTTTGATACTTTGTCACTTTTGTTGATGATTATTCACGAACCACTTGGTTATATTTAATGAAAAATCGCTATGAGTTGTTTTCTCATTTCCGTGCTTTTTGTGCTGAGATTCATACTCAATTTCATGTTTATGTTCAAAATCTGATAAGTGATAATGCAAAAGAATATGTTTCAAAATAATTTCAGTCCTTCATGCTTCAACATGGCATTCATCATCAGACTTCTTGTGTTGACACTCCTGCTCAGAATGGAGTTGCTGAGAAAAAGAATAGACATCTCCTTGAAACTGCCAGAGTTCTATTATTTCATATGCATGTGCCTAAACATTTCTAGGATGATGCTGTTTCCAGAGCTTGCTTTTTGATTAACCGGATGCCTTCATCAGTCTTGAATTGGGACACTCCGTATCACATCCTTTTCCCCAATAAACCTCTATTCCCTATTGAGCCTCGGATATTTGGATGTACCTGTTTTGTTCGAGATGTTCATCCTCAGGTATCTAAACTTGACCATAAATCTTTAAAATGTATCTTTCTTGGTTATTCTTGGGTTTAGAAGGGGTATCGGTGTTACTGCCTTAGTCTTCGTAGGTATTTGGTTTCTGCGAATGTCAAGTTTTTTGAGAATGTCCCTTTCTCTTCACCCCCGACCCACACTAGTCAAGGGGAGGTAGATGACCTGCTAGTGTATACTATTGCCTCCCTCGTGGCCCCTCATGTTCTTGCTCCAGTAAAGCCTCCTATCACTCAAGTCTACACTCGACGTCATAACCCACCAGTCTCTGGTCCTCCATTGGCTGCTTCGACATCAGATCTAGTTCCTGATGATGATTTCCCTATTACTCTTTGTAAAGGTAGACGTCAGTGTGTTCATCCAATTTCCTCATTTTACACCTATAACCAGTTGTCTTCTCAGTCCTATTCTTTTATTGCTTCTTTGGACTCTATTTCGTTGCCTAACACTTTTCAGGAAGTCTTGTCTCACCCTGGTTGGCATAGTGCTATGATAGAGGAGGTGGATGCTTTGAATGGGAATGGTACTTGGAACTTGGTACATTTACCTACTGGGAAGAAAACCATTTGATGTCGTTGGGTCTTTGCAATCAAAGTTAATCCGGATGGTTCAGTTGCCCGATTGAAAACACGACTTGTAGCCAAAGGGTACGCTCAGACCTATGATGACATATGTTCGGCTTTTTATTTCCCTAGCTGCCACTCATAATTGGGATCTTCATCGGTTTGATATTAAGAACGTCTTTCTTCATGGCGATCTTCAGGAGGAGGTATATATGGAGCAACCTCCAGTGTTTGTTGCTCAAGTGGGGATTGGGAAAGTTTTTCGCCTTCGGAAGTCTTATATGGCTTGAAGCAGAGTCCCTGTGCTTGGTTCGGTAAATTTAGCCAAGAAATTGAGAAATTTGGCTTATAGAAGAGTAAATTTGACCATTCCGTCTTCTACCATAACTCCAATTCATGTATCATTTTGTTGGTGATGTATGTGGATGATATTGTTATCATTGGGAGTGACTCTAGGAATCTTATCCCTTAAATCCTTTCTTCACGGCCAGTTTCATACAAAGGACTTAGGGATGCTTAGATATTTATTGGGTGTTGAAGTTATGCGGAGTAAACATGGAATCTTCTTATCTCAAAGGAAATATGTGCTTGATTTATTGTCTAAGACTGGAAAATTGGGAGCAAAGCCATGTAGTTCCCCTATGGCTCTGGGCGTACACCTTATTAGAGAAGGCAAGTTGTTTGAGGATCTGGGAGATGTAACGGACTAGTTGGGCTGAACTGCACCTTACAGTAACTTCGTCTGATATTACACACTTTCGGTCGATGTTGTAAGTGATATATCTTCCGTATTGACAATTGGGCAGCTGTAGAACATATTCTATATTACTTGAAAGGAACTTTGGGACGAGGTATTCTATATAGTAATCATGGGCACAATAGGGTTGAATGCTTCGCAGATAATGATTAGGCAGGGTCAAAGGAAGATAGGAGATCCACATCTGGTTACTATGTTTTTGTTGGTGGAAATCTAGTCTCATGGAAGAGTAAGAAGCAAGGGGTTGTTTCCCGTTCAAGTGCAGAGTTAGAATATAGAGCAATGACACGGTCTGTGTGTGAAATCATGTGGCTTCATCAACTCTTGATGGAAGTCGGCATTAAGACCGTGGTTCTAGCAAAACTTTGGTGTGATAACCAGGCTGTTCTTCATATTGCCTCGAGTCCTTTGTTCCATGAACGAACTAAGCATATTGAGATTGACTTCCACTTTGTTCATGATAAAATACAACTCGGCTTGATTTCTACAGGATATGTGAAGACGGGAGAACAATTGGATGATATTTTCACAAAGGCTCTAAGTCAGGACCGGGTTAGCTATTTATGTAACAAGTTGGGCATGATTGACATCTATGCTCCAACAGGGAAGTGAACATATAGAGTTAAAAGTAGTTAGGAAACTTAACATGTAGAGTTGTAACTAGTTGGGGTCCCAACATGTAGAGTTGTAGCAGTTAGGAAATACATTACCTCAGGTATATATACACATGTTAATTCAATGAAAAAAAATACAGGAATTCTTTCCTCTAATTCTCTCTTGGTTGTTTCTACACCCATAAAGGGTGAGCCATGTCCAATAGAGTAAACTTCCTACAAGGGCTACTCCCCACCTAAGTGCACATGTAATGGTCATGTTCCACAATTCACACATTCCAAACAAGATTATACAATCCTAGGTTGGAATTCTATGTGCCATGAGATGAGACAAGACTCAACCATGTACCATGCCTCGAGTTCTTACTGACTCCTATCACATAATGTCAAAGCCCATGTGTGATAAAATCCATCATTTCTGGATTACATCCAATGATCATTTTACAACAAAATTCATTTGTTTTCAAACCAAAAGTTTTTTGGATGTTACACCCCAATGATAATAGTTATAACAAAACCATGTGTCTTTTTATGATGCAAGAATTTTTCGAGGTATCACCACAACGCGGCCTTCCTACACTTTCACGAGCTTTCACCGTTGAACATATATGTATAACCAAAAATAACGAGGCTTTCACCCAAGGGGGTATCTATCTCTACTTGCTATTCCCCGAAACATTATTTCATTTTCATGTATACAACCGTGTGACCCTGTTAGATGTTGTCCCACCGTACCGAGCCTACCCAATCGAACACCAAATGCAATGTTGATTATAACCATGCACTCATATCGATTTCATGCAATGTCCCCATGCATATGCGATGCGATGTGCCATTGCATGTTATATCATGCCACATATAATGGGCTATATGGATGGCCTTAAAACCATACATTTCACTGCATACCATGAATGATTATATCAATCAACATAAAATTTTAACGATGTCACACATATCATGTCTAATATATTTGCACACACATATATCAACATCAACAAGTCATCTTCAATCAAGCAATGACATACTTTATCCTCTAGGCGGTGTGACATAACATGTCACAAATAGCCTCTGAGCAAAGCCATGTGATGGCATATCCATAAAACTCATCACATGTCAATACATTAGGACACATATTAACCTCCAATCAATTACCACTAAGCATGTCATTTAAACTCAAGCAATGACAACTTGATCCTTAAGACCAGTTGTGGCATAGAGATGCCTAGACCACAAGATGGTTTGAAGCTAAGTTAGGAAACTAGTCCCTAACGGTCCACGAGAAATGCGGACTGAGGCATTACAGGAGAAGCCTGGTTATAGTAGTCCCGAGGAATGGACATCGACGATGCAGCGAGGTCAAATTGGGTGATTCAAAAGCCTACATCAAGTCTACAGATGCAAATATAATTTCCATGAAGAACACTAGCCAAATTCTCTCTTTTTCCCAATCGAAAATTTGTCCCAATATCTGAACAGTGTATAGGGTCAAAACAGGGCAGTTAGTGGCAGTCCCAAAAAATGGACCATAACTCGAGTTACAGAGGTCCAATTTGGGTGATTCAAAATTCTAACATCAAGTTCTCAAATACAGCTACAATTTCCATGAAGGACACTAGTCCAATTTCTCCCTTTTTCTTGATTGAAAATCAGTCCCAAAATATCAGGTGGTATGTAGGGTCAAAAAGCAGGGGCGACTTGTGGTAGTCGGAAAATAAACTATAACAGGTTATGAGGTCTAATTTAGATTCAAAGGCTAACCTTAATTTCACAATTGCAACTACAATTTCCAAGAAGAACATTAGTCCAAATTCCCTTTTTTTCTAATCGAAAATCAGCCCCAAAATCTGGATATCATATAGGGTCAAAATAGGGCAATATTCCCACATTCCCAAATTTTTTCCAAACAACCCCTTAGGGAAAAACACGGCCAAGCAACCCCCTTAGGGCATAAAACACAACAAAACAGCCCTTAGAGTGGAAAATAAACCAAAGTAGGAATAATTCATACCTCTTAGGGTGTAATAATGTGGGTAGGAAGCTTCCCTAGCCCGAAATCTTTAATTTCCCGAACTCCTTGCTTGAATCCTCGACGAAATCCCGTGTTTTCGGTACCCACACGTAGCCTTGTTCGAGTAGATGAACTTTCATTCTTGGCCCGACGAATTCCGACAAGCGGGATCTACGTAGATAAGTAAAGAAAAGAAGTTAAGGTCTCTCTCTCATTTCTCCTTCCCTCTTTCAGTAAGCGTGAAAATGGGCTCTCTTAAATACAACTCTCTTTTTGTCGGCAAGTTTAAGTTAGATGGTGTACGATCACGCCATGTCCACTATCGATTAGGTTCGTTTGTATCGAAACAATTTATTTTAGATACGGTTTAAAATTCAATTTATTTTAAATGAAATTTTCTTAATTTATGTTCAATTTTTGAGATTTTTCTTAAAAATTCCGTTTTTGGGGTTTACTAGTCACCCGGCGTTCCGAAAATTGTGAAAATTCGTGACAAATTTAATGATCGTGGATAACCCCAGTTTCAGACGAATCTGACGGTGGATTCCGTTTATCATCAAAATCACAAAAAAGTTAATTTGCTTATACACTAACATCAATTTACCGTTCTGCCATTTTTTAAAAAAAATCAAATTTACCTTGGTTTTACAAAAAAAGAATTTAAGCAGAGAAGTTTGTTGATCTCACTCTCCCACGGCCGCGTGTGAAGTGCACTCGCTGCCTTTCGGCGACCTATTCTAGTTGAAAATTTTCTAAATTCATTCTTAACTTATTTTAGATTGTCTTGACCAATTTCGTTATGATCTGATCACATATTTATGGGGTTTGAGGAGGTAATCACCATCCCTAAGAGTGGGATTTGCAGAGATAATTCTTTCAGGATTTAAAAAAAAAAACAAAGTTATTATCCAGAATATTAAAAAAAAAATCATAAATTGCTCAGTTTTTAGAAAAATCCGAAAAAAAACATTCTTTGGAAAG
Source organism: Tetrastigma voinierianum (assembly GCA_016808115.1). Taxonomy (NCBI): domain Eukaryota; kingdom Viridiplantae; phylum Streptophyta; class Magnoliopsida; order Vitales; family Vitaceae; genus Tetrastigma; species Tetrastigma voinierianum. The sequence goes on from JAEQBH010000502.1 coordinate 163,487, forward strand.
ATCTCCTAGATATCTATCCAACCATATCAGTTTAACCCCATGGAAAAAACATTCGGTATTTTTAACATAACTAGTAATTGTACACGTGTGCAAGTGAGAAAATATAAAAAATAAATGTACAATGCATTGGAAAATATATGAAATAGGAGTCGAGTTAAAGGATGTTCATGTTAGATATCAGTACTGTAAAATAGAACAAACCAAGTAGCAGAGATGAACAACTAACACGTTCGATGAAAACAGTTTATAGAACCTAAATCAGTATGTGGAATTGTTTGCAGGAAAACTTAAAGTAATCAGAACCTGTTTGCAAATCAAGTCTTGTGTCGGATACAATCTCCTTAAGACAAATATTGCCCTCGCAGTGGTAGCCGAGAATAATGGCAATTCGTCTCCCATGATGAAATGATCTCCCAACAGTAAGAAAACACTTCCTTTGCATAACTCAGTCTCTCTCTCAAACATATGAAATGAATGAATGAATATGTATATCAAATGAGAGAATGTGTGGCCTATATATAGACCTGCTCATGACTATTCGGTGTTGATCGTGAAGAGAAATAGTCGTGTCACATTCGGTTCATGGCGGCGGCCACGGTCCTTCATTAATGGAGAAGAAGCGCTTATTGATCGATGGTAACGCTTGTCACAAAGCGACAAGCGTTTTGATGCAGGTGAGTTTAAGCTAGCTCGAGCCGGAATGGGCCGATGTGAGGGCGGGGCGGCGTCTTGTGGCGTATGTGGTAACAGAGCATGAGCTGGGTCCTCCCCTTCACAGGCGGGGTGCCCCTTGGGACCGAGCCAGCCTCTGGGTGGGTGTATATATCTCTTTAAAGTCTTGTTCCCATCCCAGATGTGGGACCTCAGGCTTTTCTGAAACTTAAACCTTTAGTTACCATTTTCAAAAGGTGATGTTTGGAGGCAATTTCTAATTCACTCCTTAATGGTTTTGGCTTGACTCAATATATAATCTTCATCTCCTCGTGGAGGAGAACACACATTCCCATGTGGACCCAGAAAAGCATTATGGGACCCAATGTAATTTTATTTGAATAGTAATTTGTTATTACTTTCGAACCCATTTTTCATACGATTGAGGCGGTTGTTAATGTTGCCACAGCTTAGCGCTTGAAGGGTGGAGGCGAGGCTAACCCTGACATCCTCGGGAAGCGAAATAGCCATCGAAGCATAAGACCTGAGGCACCATAGCACGATGGACATTCGCAGCAGAAGGCATAGCTGGAGTTACTAGCTAAGAGCCCTTTCGGAGTGGTGCCTTTTAAAAATAAATAAATAAATAAAATAACTCTTCATAATTTTTTATCTTTTGGACTTGTTATGTTTTGGATTATGTGACGGTTGAATGTTTATGTAACACCCTAAATTATACCTTAGTAGTTTATTATAGTTCAGAGGTATAATAAAAGTAAAACTTGTATTTTTCCGAAATTTAAGTGCTAATAGTGAAAAATGATAAGTTCGGAATTTATCCAAGAGTCAAGGGTATAATGATCAATTACAAAATAAGGACTTAAAGGACATTATGTAAGAAGATTATATGCTAATGTTTATGTAACACCCCAAATTATATCATAGTAGTTTATTACAGTTTAGAGGTATAATAAAAGTAAAACTTGTATTTTTCCGAAATTTAAATGCTAAGAGTGAAAAATGATAAGCTCGGAATTTATCCAAGAGTCAAGGGTATAATGATCAATTACAAAATAAGGACTCAAAGGACATTATGTAAAAAGATTATATATGCTATTATGGAATAAAGATAAGTGATTTGCAAATAGAACGAACTTTGAGGACTAAATAGCAAAGGGAAAAACTTAAGCAAAAAATGAGATTTTTGCCAAACACGACCTTATAACAAAAAGGGATAAGACCACCTTTTGTCTTATAGAACAAGGGAGTTCTCATTTGGGTTAAGGGAGAGTTAGGGCACAGTTTGGAAGAAGATAAGGGAGAAGAAAGGGAGAAGAGAGGAAGAAGGAAGAAGAAGAAGAGAAAAAAGAAGGGAAAAGCTAAAAAGGAAAGCTTTGAAGCTTTAAGGTTAGGAAAATCCCAACTTCCTCCATCTATGGTTATATTTTGATTTTTAGTTTGAAGTTTGGTTAAGGTTTGAGATTTCCTTCTTCTAATTTGTGTTGTAGTTTTGTTTTGGATCCTCAATGGAGGAGTTTGGTGTGAAAAATGAGTTAGGGTTCGTATGGGTCGGAGGTGTTGTCCATATTTTTTTTCTTTTCGACCCTTGCTCTTTGTCTGACCATAACTTGGCCATTAGACCTCCAAATTGAGTAATTCAAATTTTTGTGTAATCAAGACTTCTTGTAGAATAACTCCCAAGAAGGAAGTGTAATCAAATTCGGACCCTATGGTGCCCAGAAAATTCTAAAACCCAAATATAAGCTTAAAGGTAAGCTTCTAGGTTTATCCTCTGATTTTGATACAGTCTTGGTATTTGGGTCATAAGTTGAGTTTTACTCATCCAAATTGAGTGTTTAAAATTTCTGTGTAATCTAGACTTCTGGTAGAACATCTTTCATGAAGAAAGTATTGCAAAATTGTGTTAGGAGTGTCCTTTTCTAAGGACCATTTTGTGTAAAATGGATATGATAGAATTATAGGGAAGTCATGAAATTTCCTAGAACCAGTTTTCTTATCTTGGCCATAACTTGTCCTCGACTCGAATTGAATTATTCTAGTTGGGAAGAACCTAAGAGATAGACTTACAAAGATACAGAAGAAGGTGCGAGCAATTCTAACCACCCCAAGTCACATGTTTTTAAGACTGGAGTGAAGATACGGGTTTTGATTTCTTAACATGGGTAGGTTTTATATTTTTGCCATAACTTAAATTATAATTATTCAAATGAGATGATTCCAATTTTTATTGAAAACATATTCATAAAATTACAACTTTCATGAAAGGAGGTTGGGTAAAATATGTCTCGTTTGTTTCCAGAAAATTGTGCAAGTGAAGGTGAAAAAAAATATGTTTCTGGGTGGGAAGAACATTTCCCATAATTTGACCTCTTTGGCAAAAATGCATTTTTAATGCATGATAGTTATGATTTGAACATGTTGATATGTATGAAGAAATTAAGGTCATAAGAATTGACTTGGAAAATAATATGAATGAGGTTAGACCTTTGTAAAATGTTTTGAATCACACATAATTGTATGTCTGCTTAAGACCGGATAATGAATAAATAAGAACTGGTGCTACGAGACTCCTGATCAGTGCTTCGACACTCTTGATTAGTGCTACAACACTCATGTTTAGTACTTTGGCACTCATGTTTAGTGTTTCAGCACTCTTGTTTAATGTTTCGGCACTCCTGATTAATGCTTTGGCACTCCTATACTGTACTGTAGCTACGGGTACCTATTGTACTGTGTACTTGTTATTCATTCTTACTGGTCTATGCAGGAAAACATTTATATGAAAAGTACATGAATAAGGATCAGTATGCTTATGAAAATAAGAATTTATGATACATCAACATACTTCTATACTGTACTGGAGTGTGCCATCGAGTACTTTATGTTCCAAATTGTATGATATGTACTCCTACGAGAGAGATGAATATGATGACCTGCAAAGGTATATATATATATATATATATATATATATATATATATATATATATATATATATATATATATATATATATATTTATGAACCTCTAGCGTAAGAAAATGGTTAAATGTAATTCACACCAAAATAATATTATGCTTGTTCGCATTGAGAATATTTATAAATTGGTTTTTGTTTTTTTATGTATTTTCCTCACTAAGCTATAAACAGCATGAGTCTTCAGTCCATATAGATCTTTGAAAGAAGTTGTCAAGGACATCTAAGCGTTAAATCGGGGGCGACACAACCTTAGGAACCCCCTTTGTAGGACCTTATTCTTTTTGTAATAGAAGTGGTTGTGTAATATTTTTGTTATAGTGAAACTTGTATTGATATAAGTAAATTGTTTTTGAGACTCAAGCATATGTACATGACTTTTTAAACATCACGGTACCATGGTGGTAGTTTTACTTGGTTATATATTTTGTAGTCTTGAATTTTTATAATTCAGACTTCCTTGTGTTGTTCTTAATTATTTGCCAAATGCATGGCAAATAATTATGGTGTCCCCTCACTTTGTATGCATGCCATACAGGTCTTAGCTCTGTATGGCGTCCCCTCACTTGCCATAGTTATGGGGTAAGGTAGTTATAGTTTATATTTGATGAACAATATGTTAGATCATAATTATAGCTGCTAGCTTACACATTCGGATAAGGGCCCTTCTTGGGAGAGGGGCCTTATAAATAACTCTCAATTTTGTTTTTGTTTGACTATGTTTGATAGTTTAATTTATGTTTCACTCTCAGATCTTGTTTGTGCTTGCATATCCGGCTAAGTGGTTTTTTTTGCTTCCATATCAGATCTTCGTAGCTTGTATTATTTAGGCTTTAATTTATTATGCGTATGCTACTGTAGGATTTATTTTGAAATGCAGCTTGATTCGTGCCTACTAATGCTAATTGCCTTATTTATTTATTTGTTTCTAGTTATATTTCATTTTGTTATTCCTTGGAGACGTGATTCCTACTATCATTCTCTTTTCTCATATGTTAGTATGGAAAGATCATGTCACTGAATTTTGTTGTGGCTTGTTCAACAGCAAAAGCCACTCCCCTGTGGGTTGTGAGGCCACTCTCTCGTCAGGGAAGATGAGAGGACCAACACTGGTCTTAGAAGTACCAGGGAAAAGGGGTTTGCTTGTGAGCTGGCCTAGCCCATTTGGTCGGTCGTGGGTGGTTTCTTATTCGTAGTGGTTGGCTCAACTCTTGAGGGATCATGAGCTATGTTTCGAAGGTTGGGATCAACATGAAAGTTACGTGCGCATGCGGGCAACGATCTAAGTAGAACAATAAAGAGAGCTAAAGCAATCTGTTTCAAACAAGGATAGGAGATCTACTAGTTGCAGATGGACATTTTTCTAATTGGGTAAAGTATATATTCAATGAGAGCTCTTCTGAAATATTTTTCCAGAGGGGAGAGTCAACTAGCTTTACACAAAGGTTCACCATCTCTTTCAAATGGGTAGCTCTTATTCTCATCTTCTCCCCTTCTTCCTCCGCCATTAGTCTCCTAATTGTCCTCTCTATCTCCCCTCTCCTACCATTCTCCAATAGAAACCTAGCACTCATCCCTTATCGTATTGATGGGCCGCCTGCACCGCCTGCTAATGTATGATCATTGGTCGAATAAATCATTCATCATAGGTCAAAAATCCCTCCTCTGATACTAATGAATCAAAATCCCTCCTTTGGAAATTTCCATTCTCAGCTTCTTCGAATCGTTTCTACCATCGTTCCTTGTCTGCCTTAATGTTTCGCTTCATCAACGGGTGGAAGAGAAATGGTTGTCTATTTAACTGCCTTCTTATGGTTAGTATTCTTCATCTATTTCCTTTCTCGTTGCATGTCGTCCTTTTTTAAACCTTCATGTTGGGCTATATATCGAGCTCATCAAAAACCCATTCGGCTACTTTAAGCAATTTTTAGGTAGTAATGCATTTTGGCTTCACGTCACGTTAGTCAGTTTTGGAACAACAATAGGAACCGTGGACAACTCGGCATTTCTCAAAGGTTACTTAAACTTGTCGTAATATTAGGCATTGGTGTCTTTTTTTTACCTTGTCATTCCTCTTTGGATTGATGATCTTCGAGTTTATTTTCGAAGGAAACGAGAGTTTATAGTACTGTTCCTTGAAGCTGCTATAATCATGATGCTGGCTGTGAACTTTCACCTCAAGTTGCCAGAATCCGTTAGAGGGATGGTTTCACAATTTAGTGTCGCTTGTTGTTTTATATTTGCTGCAGGTCATAGATTCTTCCATTGACTTGGGATTGATCGATTACCTTGTCATGTACGGTTAAAATTGGCCATTCTCGATCGTCTATTTGTTGAGTCTTTTTCTAATCCCCCTCAAGGGTTTAGTTTTGGACATGGTAAAATTAAATAATATTGTTTATGTTAGATTATTGTTATATTTATTTTGTAATTTCCTAGGATTATAATTTGTATTTTCCTAGGGTTGTATAGCCTAGCCTATATAAGACCTCATCTTGTACTTGTAATTTACAATTTTTAATATATAAAGACTGAGTCTTTCTTCGTAATTATCGAGAAGGTTCTACGATTTTTTACTACTCTCACGATTTAGGCATTACAGCCATTGTATAGCTTCTTTTTCCGGCGAATACCACTGTTTGCCATCGTACAACTTGTTTTCCGTAGTGTAGGCGATCATTGTTTATCCCATGCGTGCACATTGCCGTGACCGTACTCGTTGCCGTGACCGCGCCCATTGGCGTTGTCCGTCATCCGGATTGACTCCCATGTCCTTGATTATTGGATAATGAAATTTGACTAGGTGCATTTAGATTTATTTTCACGTCCTGATTCCATTTTTGCTGTTTTTTTTTTCGATTTGGAATTTCGATATGCTAGGTGATGAGATTTCTTATCCGATTCATTTTATTTTTAATGGAGATAATTTTCTTACGATGGTCTCCGAGAGCCATGCGTAGTTATCTCAAAGGTTACGAGTTTAATGACTTTATGTCACGGTGATCGTCTATTCCAAAACAAGTGGACAAGGCGATTACGCCTATCTGGATTCGGATTGAGGATTGGGAAAGTGCTAATCATCAGATCATCACTTGGTTTCGTAATACATCTATTCCATCAATTATTGTTGTATGAAGATGGATACTTGCATATTTTGTTAAAATTTTGTATGTTTACATATAGAGATTAGTATTTAGTTTACATATTATTTAGTTTATTTACTATGAATAGAAATTATTTACATAAAATATGTCAAATTGATTTATTAACTGATTTTTTGTTTTTTTTGGTAAAAACGGGAATTTATATGAATTTTCCACTTGATGCCATTATGTGAAAAATATCATTTTTCACCTCCCATTTGGAGTGTTTTTGGGGATAAATCAAAATATATTTGGAGAAGGGCTAGTCACAACTCTAGGAGATATCACACTTCCTATGCAAGCAAGGTCATTCACCTAGTAGGTTTTATTCTCAGTTGTTGAAGACCTAGGGCCATACAATTGCATAGTAGGTAGGGCCTGGCTACACCCGATGAAGGTTGTCCCTTCAACATATCATCAAATGGTCAATTATTTAACCAACGCGAGGCAGGTCAATCTTCTAAGCACTAGTTGGCCGCACAACAATGCTACCAATTATCCATATGGGAACAGAGAGAGGAAAAGGGTTAAGATGGTCTTCCCCTTGGGGATCACACTCTCGCGTAGAAACTTCTGACTACGGCTTGCCTAGGTAAGGGGCGAAAGAAAGGATCGATTAGTTGTGGATCCTCACAGAGACAGTAGCTGAGGCAGTAGGAGAAATTCACATATGTTGGCACCACCATTATCCGGCGAAGAAAAACATTCTGATGTGTATTGTTAGGGAGCATAAATGTATTCGCTGGAGTCACTCGGTTCATATTGGGATCGACGTAACGTTGGCCTCTCATAAACTGAACATTATTGCCATGGCAAAGCCTATTAGGAAGAAGATAAGGTGCTTCCACTGAAATCACCATCATATCAGATTATTGAGAATAGAGGTGAATGATCTACTAAGTCTGGCGGGTTTATCGGAGGTGAAGTATCTAAGTAAACTATGACGTAGTAGTTGTCCCGAAGAAGGGGGGTAAATGGCGGGTATGCGTGGACTACACAGACCTTAATGAAGCATGCCCAAAAGACAGCTTCCCCCTACCATGAATAGATTAGATCGTTGATTTCTCTGTTGGGCATGGGATGTTGTCATTTCTGGACGCCTTCTCCGGCTATCACTAGATTCAAATGCACTTGCCTGATGTAGAGAAAACGACCTTCATTACTTCGCATAGGCTATACTGCTATAATCACGTGCCCTTTGGTTTGAAACGTTAGGCGACTATCGAGGCCCCAGTGACGAGATATTTCGGTCACTGATTGGCAGGACAATGGAAGTCAATATTAACGATATGCATGTCAAGACCAAAGAACGCCCCGATCATATGAAGCATCTGCAAGAAACTTTTGAGTTGTTGTGCACGAACGGTATGAAACTCAATCCCCTAAAGTGTGCATTCGAATTCAGTTCGGGTAAATTATTGGAGAAGCTGGCCCGGCGGCTAATCTATTGACTCATAGCCTTTATGGAATCTCAAACTCCTACCACGGAAAATAAGTGCTAGCAAGCGCGGCGGTCTATTAGCGGTCGAGGGCGATTCATCTCTCGTTTACAATGGAATTTAGGCCAGTTTTCCTCTAAAAGGGGTTAAACGAATAGGCTAGGATAAAGACGTGACCCATTCCCTTATAGCGATGAGCGGTATCTCGCGAGCGCCAGTGGCTAGCCTCGAGACATGTGAGCCTTTCTATCTTTACATGGCTATTTCTAATGTTTGATGGTGCGACTTTATTGAAGAGAGAGGAGTAGCACGAGCGGAAAGAGCTACATATTCTTTAAAAGCAAGTCCACTATCGTGACACGATATAAGCGTCTCGAGCAAGCGACATTGGCACTCATGGTAGCTTCCAAAAAACTCCGCCCCTACTTCCAAGTGCACCTTATTAATTACTATATTCTGATCTTATACGAGAGCAGCACTATACATAAGCGGTATGGTGAAAGGCTTTCGATGGGCAATCGAGTGTGAGTTCGGCATTGATTTAAAGCTGCGCTGAGCGTTGAAGGAATAGTCTTGGCTAACTTCTTAGCATATATTCCTCAACAAGAAATGGAACTGCATGTACCCGCCAGGACTCGAATGTGATGGCGCTTCACGACAAAACTAGAGCCGACCTGTGGTCAGAACTTAAAGCCTCAACCGGAGAAGTCATAAAGCAGGCCATACGCTTGAATTTTCCCGCTTATAACAGCAAATCCGAATATGAAGTGATCATAGCTGGGCTCGATCTCACAATCTCCGTGTCCTCAAAAAAAATCATTAAAAGAAGTAACTCTCAATTAGTGGTAGGGCAAGTAAATGGGGAATATGAAACAAGAGACCAACGTTCTAACACCCTGAATTAGACCCTAGTAGTTTTATTACAGTTTTGTAGTATAAGAAAAGTAAAATTTGTATTTTTCGGAATTTAAGTGGTAAGAGTGAAAGAGGATAAAGCCGAAATTAATTCAAAAGTCAAAGGGTAAAATGGTAAAATGTCACATTGATGACCTAAAGGTCATACCACCAGAATATGATATATTAAAGTAGAAATATGATAAGTTGATTTGCAAATGAAAGAAATATAAAGGACTAAAATGCAAGAGCTAAGACATTACGCCAAAAATGTGATAAAGCCAAACATGGCCTTAGGCCAAATTGTGGATAAGACCAAAAATTGGTCTATGGATTGAGGAGAAGATATTTTGGTTTTGGAGTTAGGGCATTCCGGTGGGGAGAAGAAAAAAGAAGAAGGAAGAAGAGAAGCTCAAGAAATCAAGGTATGGAATACTAGTATGGAACCTATATATATGGATTACTTGTTTGGAAACTATCCTAACTCCCTCTTTGTTTATGTTTGGGTTAGGGAAAACCCTAACTCTCATTATAAAGGTGTTTTTGGTTTGTTTAAGTCAGTTTTGTAGTTTTGTTTTAAAGTGGTTTGTTTCTGGTTGGAAAGTGTCTGATGAGAAAAGGGCAAAAAGGCCCCATTTTTGTTTCTGCTCGACACCCTTACACCTAGGCAAAGGAGTGCACGCCTAGGCGTAGAGCTCCGCCTAGGCGAAGGTCCCTACGCCTAGGCAGACCCGAGACCCCTTCCGAGAAGTTTATGCTATGCCTAGGCACTACAATTCCAGTTTTGTTCTTTCTTCGGTTAATTCTAGAATTCGTTACTCTTTTGTTTGGACTTTCAATGGAAGATAATAAGGCATAAAATTGGATTAATGAGGATCCTAATAAGTGAATGAAAGGGTTCGTATAAGTATAAAAGTTATATGAAAAATGTTCCGAACCTCACTGCCTACGGCGAAGCGATGGGTAAACATTGTGTCTTACCCCTTATTTGCTAATGTGATTAAAAACAATATAATAAGCTCAATAATACATATAATTGTATGCCTACTTAAGACTGAATAGAGAATGAATAGGCACATTTGATCGCTTCTTCAAAGACTCGCTAGTGGTACGACACTTCGGCATGGGCGCAGCACGCTTTATTGGGCGCTATGACACCCTACTAGTGCCGACACTTCATTACGCAAGCACGCCTCGCTTAGCGTTATGGCACCCGCGTGCACGCTCTTATTTAGTGCTTCAACACCTTCGCTAGTGCTAATGTCACTTTTGTTACTTAGGCGTGCACGTCTCTGCTCGCTGTTGTACCGCACGTACCTATTATGGCCAGGTCCCTCTCATTCATTATTTTCGGTCTATAGGAAAACATTTATATGATAAGAATATGAATAACGAACAATAAGAAAGCATAGGGAATCAATTCTATTATGTAATGTACCTATGGGTACCTTTTGTACAAGATCTTTGTTTTGAACTCCTACGGGAGATATGAATTTCGTTATGAGAATTATGTTATATGAAAACTCTGTTATAGAATTCTGTTATACGTAAACTCTAATATATTCATTTTGTTATATGTATGCAGATCACCCCAAGTGGTCATATATCTGTTATCTGTTTCCTACTAAGCTATAAGCTTAGCAAGGGAGTTTCATTAGTGTAGGTACTAAAGAGGACATCTAGGGTATTCCGCATTTGCCATGGCCAACACAACAATAGGAATCCACCTGATGTAGGTTTTGAACTTTGATTTTGTTTTGGAATGTAAATGTAAAAGTTTTTGGTAATAGTGGAATTTGTTTATGTGCAAGTAAATGAGACTCAGGAATATGTACAGGACAGTTTAAATACCACCACGGTGGTAGTACTAGAAGTTGTATTTATGGATTTAAGTTATTTCAATATGACGTTATGATTTATATGACTGAAATGGGCCCATCAATATTAGGAAATTAGGTAAAGGAGTCCTAGTCCTATGTCGTGCCCCTCTCTTTGCCCATACGGAGGTAGGGGCGTGACAAGTGTATGACCAAGTATGTGAGTCTCATGAACCTACGATTGGGAATTTTTTGTGGCTTAGCAGTTGGAGCATGTCCCGAGAAGATCTAATCAAAGACTGACAGTTTCTATTGTCGAGTCGAAGGCCCCTACCAATAAAGGAAACAAAGGTTCCTCCCGATATCGCCCGTAGTCATCGATCACTACAACCGGGTGAATGAAATAAATGAAACAGGTCTTTCTTGGATAACTCCAATAGCCCTCTATTTAAGTTTGGGGGAACTGCCGGATAATAGAGCTAAAGCCCGTAAGATCCAAGTCTAGGGCAACCTTGTTCTCATTAACAATCGCTTGTATAAATGGTCCCCGGGCTACTTCTATCTTAAATGCCTCACTCACAACAAGGACAATACATATCGCGTAGCCCACAATGGGATATGAGGAAAATGTGATAAGACATACGACGCACATATCGGGCAAGACGCCGCACATAGAGCTCATACCCAAGGCTACTATTGGCCGACCTTGCAGGTGGATGCCACCGCCTATGTTAGAAAGTGTGACCGCTGCTAGCGACAGGCCCCCGTCTCAAAACTCCCGGCCCAAGATTTAACAACCATAACAAGCCCTTGGCCCTTCGCTCAATGGGGTATTGACATAGTTGGGCCATTTCCTACCGCCCCGGCTCAGAAGAAGTTGTTGCTAGTTTCCACCGACTACTTCAACAAATGGATAAAGGCTGAAGCCTTTGCATCCATCAAAGACAAGGAAGTTGTTCAGTTTATATGGAAAAATATTGTGTGTAAGTTCGGGATACCCCAATCAATTGTAATGAACAATGGGCTCTAGACGATAGTCTGCATATAGGAACTTCCTCGCAGCCGAATTGAAAATAAAAACCTATACTCCACCCCGCAGACCGCAAAGAAACTGCTTGTGCAGTATGCCTCACAAAACACTCCGATCAGCTTTGAAAAAATGCCTACATTCAACCAAAGGAAAGTGGGTAGAAGAGCTACTAGGAATATTATAGGCCAACAAGACAACCAGCTGGAAGCCGACGGGGGGATCACCATTCGCCCTCACATACGGGATGGAGGCTATCATCCCCATGGAAATCGGGATGCCCACCATTTGAACGAAAATTCCTGAGGAAGCAAACACTGAAGCCATATGCAAAGACCTGGACATGGATGATGAACTTCGGGAGGCGGTAGCTATACGCATAGCATCATAATGAAGAGAGGGTCAGTAAGCTTCGCTTTCAACTAACGCAGTAAACCGCATACATTCAAAGTCGGGATTTAAATTCCACAAGGGTTTTGAAAACATAACTAACCCAGCGGACGGGAAGTTCCAAGCTAACTGGGAAGGACCACACATTGTGGTTCGAGTAGGGACAGCCGATTCTTACGCGTTGAGCAGGCCAGACGGGACTGCTGTTCCCAGAATATAGAATGCCATGCACCTTAAGAAGTATTATCAGTAGTGTATTCTTTGAGGAAATTATCATCAATAAAATATTATCCTTTACACATTTCCTCTTAAAACCTACAATTACTTCTTTCTAAATAACCCAATATGGTTATTATCCGACTGGTGTCTAAAAGTCCATATACAATTGTTGTCCAGTTGGAAACTAAAAGACCAGATATGGTTATTGTCCGGCTGATATCTAAAAGTCCATATATGGTTGCTATCCGACTGGCATCTAAATATCCAGATATGGTTATTGTTTGGATGTTTAAAAGTCCAAACACGGTTGTTGTCCGGTTGGCATTCTCTAGACATGGTTGCTGTCCTGCTGGAATTTTTGACAAACATGGCTCATGCCCTGTTGACATTTTCAAATCTCATAAAAATGCGCTAAGTGTCGCCAGAGATTACAAATAAAGTATATATGTATTAACAGAAAAACGGCCCCACTTGCAGAATTTCCTAAAATAGCCGAAACTAACATATGAAAGAAAGCCCTATTCCTTGGGGAAAACACCTCCCTCCGAGTCTTCAATCGCCCGCCTTGACCTTACTTCGTCTCGTCTCGACGTCCGTCGTGGGCCAGGGACACCTCTGGGTCGACAAAAATTCCCAGAGGAAGTGGGTCAAGGTGAGTCGCATGCTAATCCGGATCTCCTACGGCCCCGCAAATGTTGGCCTGAATGTGCAACAACCATAGCCCTAAGCAAAGATGAACTCCAGAGATCCTTGGTAGTCTTTCACCACGTCTTCCCTATCCTCTTCTACTCGGGCATGAAAGGAAGACACCTCACCTTTGACGCCTGAGCCGTTAGTGCCGACGCTTGCTTCACCTCTAAGCAAAGATCTCGCCTTTAATTTGCGCCCGCTCCTTCCCAAAGGGGCTAAAGAATTTAGGGCCTTATCATATCAACTCACCTCCTAGCTGCACCTCCCGCCGACGAGCCACTCAACTGGGCCGCCCCGGCTCTCGCTTTAGCCTCGTCTCTTTCTTCTGACCCTGACACCATGCTCGCGCCATCTGGCCTCTCTCCTAATGCTCTACCAAAGATTCCGCTCGCCGTATAGCTACTTAAAGTCCGATGATGGAAGCTTTACCACCTGGCATAAAGATTTAGTTTTTCTGTCATCTAGCAGGATCAAACTCCTGGCATGGGCCATATTCCGTATGGTCAGCCATGACTCCAAAAAAGGAACACAGGAGTTAAAAGGTAAATTACTACGCAAAACTCGGTAAAGCCATGGCTAAAATCAGCACTTACCAATTTAGCCGACTGAAGGAAGCTCGTGGCTGCATTTAGCATTCCATCATCGCCCATAAAGTTGGAAGGCTTCTTTGTACATATAAACAGGGAGCAGGATGGTATACTGCTTTGAGCGGGTCGACATGGGTAAAGGTCATGCATGTGCGTAATCGGATATTCCTTCTAGTTGAGGGGGTTCCAGTGGTGGACAATTTTCAGCATGTCCTCGAGATTCAGAGCCACCGTATCCGTCGAGGAGTGAACCCTCTCTAGTGGCGGAACATACAAGCAGTCATTTTTTGCTTGGTCCGACGTCGATGGACTTAGGAAAGGGTGTTGGAGCGGTAACTACCTCGAATGGGGCACCCATTCCAACCTCTTCAACATTTGAAGGGCACGCAGTCGAAACCCCCTCCTCCAAAGTTGTATTAGCCTCATTAAGGCAAGCCCCCAAGGCCAACTAGTCATTGGAAGCCAGATTTAAGGTTTCCACCGAGACCGTGACCTAGTCCTTTTGAGCCCTCTCATCTGAAGGAGACCGCCTAGGTCGTTTCTTTTTAGAACTAGATGTGGCCTCACCCTCTAGGGTCGCAGGCCATTTACACATTAGTGTAGCAAACCCGGCGGTAAGACTAAACATTTCTTCCTCCTACACAGGGTTCACTGTCGACTACTCCCTCCTAATCTATGAAACCTTCTAACCAGGCTCTGGCTGTCTTTGTTTGTTGCTCCCTCGTCTCTCTCTTCTTGGTCAGTCGGGGGGCAGGTTGTGGACCTTGAGGCTGAGTAGCACGAGCAGACCTCACTAAGGTCCTTGTAGCGGCCTCTATTTGGCCCTCTTGGTCAAAAATCACCTTAGAGAAGCTACCTAAGACAAACTTGAGGAGATCGGCAAAAACAAAATGCTCCCCCTCAATGACCTCAACAAGCAACGAGCGGGGAATGATGGGGATAATGTAAGGGAAAAGGCTACCGCCCAACTCTCGTAAATTCTTCACCGTCAGAAAAAGCTCATGATTATGCTCTACCTCCTTTATCTCAAGTAATCGCCTAATGTTCTCCAAGCCAGCCTTCTCAATCCAGCTTACCAGTAGGCCTCGCCTGCTCTTGCCTTAATGACATTAAGAAACAGAGGTACGTCAGTACATAATCCACCTAGTAGAGCATGAGTTGCGACCTAGCTAAAACAAACCTGGGAACACCAAGGACTGAATCACGTCAGCTGAAGCCCGAGAGAGCTGCCGCCCATACCAAGGCCCCTAACTCAAGACAACCCTTGCCTCGGGCCTGGGGGAGTAGGGAGCCCGTATACGAATTGAATCCTAAGTTATAATATTATCGACAACTTGCTCCGCCTCCCGAGCTTTAGCATGTAAACAAAACAAATCTCCACTATGGAGATATCTAGTCTGTAGAGAAGGATAAGCACACTACAACCCATGAAAATCCAAATCGCGTTCGGATGAATAAGCACAGGATGTGCCCGGGAGACATGTAGAAACTGTTTCACCAATGATGAAACGGGGAAGTGAAGCCCAGCTACGAACTGCTCCCGGGTAAAGTAGACGACGTTATCCGTTTCTCCTACAGTTGAGACAACTGGGCCGTCTGACAATTCCAAACTAATCCTATCGAATTTGCGAAGGGATTCCCAACCCTCCATGACATGGAAGACAAGGGTGCTTTGCGTATATACCTTGATGGGCCATCTCTCGCGCCCAACCCGATCGGGTGGAAGCTCTTCGACCTCCGCCATTCTCGCAAGCATACGACAAAAAGAAAGAGGGAGATCAACCTAACAATATCCTACCAAAGTCGATAGTGACTAAAACACCTGAATTCTTTTACAGTTTACTGATGCCCCCAAATTCCTGTGTGCATCCCAAAACCCCACGTGCAGTTCCACCCCCGAAAACCTACCGGCGACTGAAGAATGCACGTTAACAAAGCAAAGCAACTAACAACCAACAACCAAACAACCCACACAAACGAAATCGAAAGCAAAGCAAAGCCCACAAAGAGATGAAAAACGATCAGGATTCTCCAAATGGCTCATTCGTTGAGAACTTCAAGAGGCGCTGCACTGCGTAAAGCTTCAAGCAAAATATTACTCGAGCATACAAGAAGCTTCGCTCAACCCCTACTTCAGATAAGGTAAGGCATGTACAGGTGCATTAAATGCGCTGATGGATCAGCCACAATATCGGGAGACATGCTCCTTCCCCCCAACGTTTAGTATTCACAAAATGTTTCACCTTCTAGGGCACAGAAAATCAAATGAGCCCTATGGGCCTAGATCAATATGATTGGTGGGCCCCTAGGCTTGTTCATCAAAATGGCTCGGGCCTATCAACCAAGCAGAGCCCAACGACCAACCCTATCTAGGAAATACGAAAACTCATCTCCGAAAACCAATAGAGGCTTCTCAGGAGCCAACTTCAGATAATTAGCTCCTTTAGCCGAGATACGAAAAAGGAATGGGAAATAGAAAACTCGATGCATCAATATGCCCAAAAACCCAATTTTATTAAAATATGCCAAAATGTGTCAATAGTTACATTGAAACTAAGACAACATATCCAAGCAACCTTGGTGGATCCCTTGCGAGAATATCCAGGTAAACGTACCAGGTTGATTACAATCAGAAAAGGCAGAGAGGAAAAAGGAAGAAGAAAAAGAAGAGGTGAAAAGAAAAGGAAAAGGAAGAAGGGAAAATCAAAGACCAAAAAGAATCTGCATTATCCCTTTGAAATTTCCCTTCATCTTAGCTTTCAGACCCTGCTGTCAGAATCCCAAAAGGCGCAAGACAGGGAAGCACGTGAGTCTCCAACAATAAAACTCTAAAAAAAGGGCAAGAGCATAATCAAAGCTCCTCGTCTACGACCCTACGATTCACGCAAGTGCCCAACGAAGAGCTCTTAAAAGGTGATGTTGGCATAGTTAGGCCTCCCATATGGGATTCCTGATGGGTTAACACAAATGTCGTCTTCAAACACATAATATCCATAAGTGACAAACGGTTGTAGAGACTTATGAAAGTCTCCACCCACCATTATTCCACCTCATTGTCCCAAAGAAGAATTCACGATAGAGGGATAAGCCAATCTAAGAGCAACCGCTGAAACTTCCAGATTTCGCTTGACCACCATCATATTTATCAGTGATATCTTAAAGGGCATTAACACATCATCGGGAACACAAGATTTCGGCAATATGCACACGTAACATATGCGCATTAATCACCTCCAATTTCCCAAACTATGGACCCTGAAACACACGTATTTTTCCTCACCCAGAAAACATGATATTATAGTCGAAAAAAAAGGGGGGCATTGTGAGTACCATGGATTTTGGGCCTAAGACCCACTACTCAATAGGCCCAGCACCTGCATGGGCCCATTGCCTGATTCAAATCCCAATATGGCCTAAAATAGCCTGTTACATAAAAACCATACGGGAACTATTCAGACGGGAAAGACCTACATCATGTCTGAAGTCCCGAGTCCCCTAATTGGCCATCCTATCGCTTACAGGATATTTATCCATGGATATCTCAATCCAGTACATCTCAAAACAATAATCCTAAATAAGGGAGAATTGGTCTTTGATAAGGTATCGCTAAGTTCATGATATTATCTCTCCAAGAATCAAGGAGAATTGGTCTTTGATAAGGAAAGAGAGATTCTATCGCAAAAATCACAAGATTATCTTTCCAAAAATCAGGGAGAATTTCGAGTATAAAATAGAAAGACTCCCTACGATAGAAGATTTGCAATCCTAACTGCCGAACTTCATTCTTCTTCTTCTTCTCCATCCTTTTGCTGACTTAAGCATCGGAGAGGTGACCGACACACCGCTATCGAACCCCTTTTTTGCAGGTTTACATTGCGCCGCTAATGCCCCGAAGATCAGACGATCCAGGTAACAACACAGCCTGTGTCACCTCTTCAGATTGTTCTCACCATATAAGCTAACTCTGACCCCATGTCTTCAACTGATACTCCATCGGTCTAAGGAGACGTCTAAAACTCTAATAGACGGGGTCTCACCAACCTTGCTATGCTAAAGTCCCATGAGAGTAATGTGCCATCACTTGTGCCAATTCTCACCTTCTAGCGTGCCTCCCCTCCCATAGGTAGCTACGACATCCTAAGATCCAAAAGTACACCCACAATCCTGTGCCCTCTTGTTGTAACTTCAGTCCTCTTCCCAAGGCTTCCACAATTTCTCTCTTATATTCGGGAGTTGTACACTTTTTAATGACCAAAATTCCCTAAACATTCTTATCACACAGATGTTCACCACTTCTCTCGTGGTCCCTATTGATCTCTTCTATTTGTAGTACTTCAACACCACACTAAGATCATAATCCACTAGCCATCAACGAGGTTTTCTTCTGTAGTCATTCTCTAACTTCCATGTGCTCCCATGTGAAGCTTCCTGATGGTTTTGTTCTCTTGGGGAATTCATCTTCTCCCCCACTCAAGTCTAGGCCGATCCCGACTTCTTTCATCTTTACCTTCGTTCCCCTTGAAGGACTTAGAGCTTCTCCACTCTCTTAGAGACTATATAACTTTCTCTCAGGCTCCTCCTAAAGTCCACTTTGCAATCTACTACTTCAATAGCTTATAGTAATTCACACATCAGTTGCCTCTTCTCAACTTCATTTGTGCCCACCCTGTAGGCTACCTTCAAAGTCTAACAACCTGTCTATCTCAAACACGTTGATATCCACTATCAAATGTCAAACTCCTTCATTTTCTCTCTAATACAACCCTTCTCCTCGAGATTCTTCAAAGACTTTATTGCCATCCAGGCAACATCTACAGGAGGGATTGACTCATCATTCCCTAAGGATTCCTCCTACGATCTCGACATAAAATCCCAATCCTATTTTGCATCCTTGTCTGTCCTGATTCTCGATCAAAGCATAACATTCCCTTTCAAATCCATGGTGTCGGTCGCCTCTCGATCCTCTATCACCATGTGCACCCTAGTGCTAAGGGACTCACTCAAACACCAAGATCCTAACCCCACAAGACATCTCTGTTATGTCATCCGGAGTAGTTCATACCTCCCCCCTAAAGGTTCTACACCCGAATAGCTTTCAATCCATAGAACCTGACCTTCCAATGCTTTTCAAGTGAAACTGCCATTGATAATCATCACAAAAACATGCTGATATGAACCCCATCTCATGGCACCGCTTCTATTGATAACTCACTTCTCTCACCTCTCTAGGCCCATGAAACAAGTGTTATGGTGAAGCTTCAATCTCTGTATCGCTTCTGATCTATAGGTCGCATCCTCTTCTCAATCTTTCAGGGAACTCTTTCCCAGCCTGCACACTTCTACGTGCATCCATGAGCTATCTCTTGCTCTCCCAGCTTTATCTCTTACTTCAAGCTAGGTCTCTCGTGCAACTATGCACCATAGGACTCCATACTTAATCCCCATTTACATATCGCTCAACTACTCTTGTCACGAGGGCATAGCATAGCTTATCATGCTTCTACCTCCTAGTGTCCAACGCATCCAATGCTTCACTAGGACTCTACGAGTGGCTACTCGCCCACTCTTGCTTTTCTCCATTACGAGGCCTTTCATCTCTTGCCTCTTATCTCACAAGAGGTACTTGATCAATTTCCGCTCCTACAACTCACAACCCCGCTTGCTACCTCTGATCATGCACTCTTTCTGGTCATGTCTTTCTGCCTCCTTTCCTCTGTCTCACATTAGCCTTTCTTTGACACGTACCTCACTCTCGAGCCTCAATCAGTGGAAGTTATCTCTTTTCCTCCTCCACTCTTGAAGCCTATCGCAGCCCCAAAATGGGCAAGGTGTCATTCATATTTTCTCTGTTATGAACCACTCGAGCCCCAACCGGGAAGTTATCTCTTTTCCTCCTCCACTCTTGAAGCCTATCGCAGCCCCAAAATGGGCAAGGTGCTTGGCTCATATTTTCTGTTATGAATCTTATGATTGATATTTTCAGTTATATGATTGATATTTTAAGTTATGAGAATTTTATGATTGTTCCGTGATGTCCAAGAAGTCCTTAAATTTTAAATAAATGAATAAAAATGGTTTAAAATAGTAAACAAAAATTCTTGAACTTTCACTACAATTGCATTTAAATATTTGATAAAAATAACTCATTTTTAATATATGAACTTTAATTTTAATTGTAATTGTAGCCTATGTCTAAGGTTTAACGTTTTAGTTGGTTTACAAGTGAACTTTTACAATTTTTGCATTTAAATGCTGGATAAAAAAATATTTTTATTTTCATTTTTTCATCTAAAAATAATTATATAAATAGTATTAGAATAATAATTGTAAAAGTATAAAATAAATTTTTATAGAAAATAATATATTTTGTCTATTCGGGGTGGGTGGTCTCAGTAGAAATTTATATTTGATGTTAGTTATCAAATTTAAGGTGATTATTTTTATTTCACCTATAAAAATTCAAAAAAATTTAATTTTAATTTACTTGTAACAGTTTGTAATTAGTAATCAGTATTATTCTAAATGTGGAAATTTTCATTGTGACGTGAATGAAACTGTTTCAGAAAATAGCAAGGAAAATTAATATTATTCTAAATGAATAAATTTTCTTTGTGACGTGAAATTGGATATGTAAGGTAAAAGAAGAAATAATTCTAAGAGTAGCAATAAGACTTTCAATTTATTTATTCAATAATGGTGTGGAATTGAATAAATTACAAAAGCACACTAGTTAAGACAATCATCATTTCTACTCTCATGCTAACTAAGCATGTACTACTCTCTCATAACAAAAATCTACTGCCAATATTGCCACCGCCACCACCAACGCCGCCTCCTTTTCCAGCGAGGAACCGCCTCCCACCACCACCACCTTTATGCCAACCTCCAAAACTGCCGCTTGCGCCTCCACCAGCACTACCTCCACCGCCAGCAGCTGCGCCACCTCCTCCAGCCTTGCCACCTCCAAATCCTCCCCATCCTGTATGCCCACCACTGGCACTACCTCCACTTGCACCACCACCGCCACTTCCACCTCCACCAGCCTTGCCACCTCCAAATCCTCCCCATCCTGTATGTCCACCACTAGCACTACCGCCACTGCACCACCACCGGCACTTCCACCCTCCACCAGAACTTCCACCGCCAGCCTTGCCACTCCAAATCCCCTCCCATCCTGTATGCCCCACCAGCACTCCACCGCTACTACTGCCTCCACCCTTGCTACCACCTCCAAATCCTCCCCATCTTCCCCATCCTCCCCATCCTCTAAACCAGCCGAACGTGTCCTTCTCAACTTCCCGCCCCTCTGCTATACCCACCACCACCATCGCCAGCAAATAATTCAAATTCCATAACAGCCACACTCACATTTCAACAACTTCC
Source organism: Tetrastigma voinierianum (assembly GCA_016808115.1). Taxonomy (NCBI): domain Eukaryota; kingdom Viridiplantae; phylum Streptophyta; class Magnoliopsida; order Vitales; family Vitaceae; genus Tetrastigma; species Tetrastigma voinierianum. The sequence continues at coordinate 184,719 of JAEQBH010000502.1, forward strand.
CCATCTTTCCAAGGCTTTTCAGTTTGCTTTGCATCTGCTCATCAACACTCCATTCCAATCCTACTTTATACACAAACTCACCACTCTCTCTCTCATCCGCTATAAGGCTGCCACTTTCTAGTATATGTTTGACTCAAAATGCCTATGACCGGTTTGCTTTTATTTTATTACTCTCTCTCTCTCTCAAAAATCAAAATGCTTGCATCTCATTTTCCTTTTTCTTACTACAGATAACAATGACAAATTCAAAAGTTATTTGCAAAAAAAACTGACCTAAAAAAAGGACACTATTTTCGGCCCCTAAAGATAAAATTATAATGTGGGGATGAGAAAAAATCCATAGGGGAATTGAGTTATCATTCGGAGCATTTATCTTTATATATTTAAGAGCATTTTTATCCAAAAGTGTGACATCTTTAAGGTTATTTTTACAACAGGTCATTTTAAAAAAAATATAGTTTTAGGAATTTTACCCTTTAATCCTATTTCTCTTTTCTTTTTCTTCTAAATGATCAAGTCATGCCATGAGATAATCTGATTCTACCAAGTCAAACTTCGTAATTATGAGCTATTAGCTATGAGTCAATGGTACATGTTGCATTCATCCTTCATTTCTCACTGGATTGATTAGTAGTTTTAATTCCATACCCCCATTCATCAAGCAAATTAAAGAAAGATTAAAAGCTATCAACAACAGAATGGTCACAAGCATTTCCTAAATATACTATTACTGAATTTTTCTTAAATCTATTAACCTTTTAAATCTCAAAAAAGTTAAAAAGATAAATAATTAGTTGAAAAATTTATGGTTATGACACAATTCATATATGTAAAGATTGAGAACTTAAATTATCAAATATTTTCATTATCAATTGACTTGTTAAAAGCTAGCAACGACATCATGATCACTGGCATTCCCTAAAAATACTATTAAATAAAATTTCGTAAATTTATTGACTTTTTTCCCCTCATAAAAGGTTAAAAAAGGATTAGTAATCAGAGAACTTTATGTTTATGACACAGTCCATGTATCATAAGATTGAGAAATTTTAAATTATCAAATATTTTTTAAATGAAACTTAATTAATTATAATTTGTTAAAATACTTTATTTATTAATAATCTTATTCATTTCCATCTCCTCAAACTAATCTTTACTTTCAATCATATCCATTCAACAAATCCAAAGAAAAGACAGACAATAATTGTTCGGGTTTTGGGTGCTTATGCAAGCTTCCCTACAAATACTATAACAAAAATTATCTTAAATTTATTATTTTTTATTACTCTTTTTTTACCTTTTATTTTTTCTTAGAAAAGTTAAAAGGATAAAGAATTAGTTGATTATAATTATAATTTCCTTATCTCTAATTATATATTTAAATTAATTTAATTGATTATAGATAATTATAAATGAGAACTAATTAGCTTTATCTTTTTTATCCATCAAATATATTATAATATTTTATTATTTTAATTATTTGAAAATTTTAAATTTGTTTTCTAAGTTTTAGATATGTTTTTATTTAAAAATAGATATAATTATTAAAAATAGATATGTACTATTTAAAAATAGATATGTAATTATTTTTTATATTTATATAATTATTTTTAAGATGATAAAAATAAATAAAAAAATATTATTTTTGTCCTGCGTTTAACACGCCACGTTGGATGCACGGCATCGAGTTCGGATTTTGATTATTCTCGTAAGAGTACAATTGCAATCAAAATTAAAGTCCATATATTTACAAATAATTATATTGTTTTCAAATTTTAATAAAAGATACCATTCTCAAAAAGCATAAAAGTTTTTATGCAAATTTGAAAATTATGTTAAATGACATAAATATCATTACCTATTTTTTTCTTTCTGTAAATTTACTCAAAAATTCACACCCCAGAAATATTATTGATTCTTACATTGTGTGATGCTCTGGGTAAACACTCAATTTTACTACATATTGTGTGAAAAGAAAAATAAATGAAAAATTTTTAAGAAAAAGCTAAACAAAATAAAATTGTCATGATTAAGTTCCCTTTGACAGAGATTTGTAAAAATGTTTCTAGCGCTAGAAACACTTAAAAGTGATTCTAGGCTTAAAATAAAGTGTTTTTTTTAAAGAAAAAAAAATATGATTGGTAATATTTTAAAAGTCGCTTTTAAATATTTTTTAAAAAGACTGAGTGTTTTTTGTAAGAACTTGAGAGGTGTTAAAAAAAAACACTTTAAAATGTTTCTAGATATTTCTAAACCTATTTATTTATTCTTAAAATATCTATTTCTATACTGTCAATTTTTTTTTTTAAATTATTAACTTTTTAATACAATGTAGGCGACCCCTCCCCTCCCCATGTCCAGTAATTTTAACGTTAACGCTCTAACCAATTGAACTAAGTTTGTGGACGTTTCATTAATTATAATTTGTTAAAATATTTTATTTATTAATAATCTTATTCATTTTCATTCTCAACTATCTTTACTTTCAATTCCATATCCATTCAACAAACTAAAGAAAAGACAAAGAATAAGTGACTGGTTAAAAGCAAGCAGCGCTAGGTCTCGACTTTTAGCTCAGGCCGCTGAGGTATACATGAACCTGTAGTAAGGACCTGCAAAACAAACAAGACACTAGCGGTGGTGTGCCGATCGGCTCTTCGATGCTTAAATTAGACAGAGAAATAGAGAACATCAATGTCTGTTTTTCAATGGTGTATTTTCACATACCTTTTTGTTACCATTCCTCCCTTATTTATGAAGAGGAGGATGATACACTTTTTATGAAAAGTTGGTGATTCATTTTCGAAATGGAAGGGAGGAATGGGCTTTATTTACGCGTCAACCGTTTTTCCTTTTGGATAACCAAGTCACCCGAATCTTCCGCCTCAAGGATCATTTGATCATCCTAAGGGCTAAGCATGTGCGTGGTTTGCGGGATGATGTTCTTGAGCCATGAGGGATCAATTGGAGAAATCATTGGCTAGCCATCTCTTAGAGATGTCACCATAAAAGAGGATGCGCCTGAATAAATCCGAGGTCCCATCAGTGGACTGAAATAATCCTGAAATAGGCCTGTAAGCCGTGGTTCAAGCTCATATGTCTGAGGATACTTGGGCTTCGGCGGCCTTGGATCCGTCCAGGCCTTTCCCCGGGCGGGATACAGCCAGTGTCATGGTACTCCATACGCCCCCTTTTCTCAATGACTACTTCCTTCCCCACCGGAAATAATGTGATTCTTAATCAGCTAGTCATTGGTAAGGGGGGATCGTTAATGCTTGCATGTCCCAACGTGCACGTTTATGGGGGATTTTCTATTTTTGGGAACACATTTAATACCGCTTTTGGGGTTTCCCACAGGTTTGTAACTTCTCTAAAAGGCTACGGGGTAATGCATTCTTTTGTACTATTGCTAGTTTTGAGTTTTCGGTGGATGCGTATGGCTAGACGTTGTCGGATGCTGCCAATACCGGGATTTTCCAATTGCTCTTGGGTTGAATGTGATGTTGATAGGGGTCGATCGGCAGCTACAAGGAACACGCTGGAGTGTGCTAATTTTTTTTTGGAGGGATATTTTCGAGCCTTATATTTCCCCTTGGGTGGTGCGGAAACTCAGATGGAATTTTATATATCCATGTTCAGCGATAAGCCCTCTCAGATGCCCCCTTCGCTTGCATCATGGAAAGATGTCAGAATCAACCTACCAGAGGCGCCGGATTTTTCTTTTTCCATCTTCTTAGCTTCCTTCTTTCAACTTTTTCCTTTAGGCCCCATGTCATTTTTCTTCCAATCTTTCTTCTTTCTTAGGTCTGCTTTTACCTCACTGGTTGTGTTGTTATAGAATCATGAACACCTTGCAATTAATGAAATTGTGTTTTTGAAATTTCAAGTGCTCATCTTATTTTTCTCAGTCTTGATAATCAACGCAGAACATTGGGCAATGCAACTCCTTAGGACAAAGGTTATGGAGTTTAATGAATTCTAGAATGGATCGACCTTTATGATTCCTGACTGGACCTAGCTGTGTTGTTCGGCATAAGCTCATCCATTAGGGGGCAATATGGCCCCGGCCTGGGTCAATGCAACCCGGCCCACACTTGTTTCATCGTGGCCCCAATAAGGTGCGCCTGGGGTGGAAAATCATTTGAGTGGCAATGAGTTTGCACAAGCATTTAATGCACTCATAGGTGCTAGACGCCTTATACTTAGGGAGTCATAATTGGATTTCACCCGCTCCCATCATGCATACACCATTTTATTGTTTCTTTTTCGTTCAAGAGCTTATGTTGACACATCGCGTGTGGCTGCGTATGGTTTTGTATATAGTATTTTCAAAGGCTTATCTTCCTATCTTCCAAGTGTTTTGTTTTTGTTCCAGCTACCGATATTTTCGCGACAAGAATGAGGGAGGGTGTTTTCCGGACACGCTAGAACCGGGGGTATTCTCCTTGTCCGATGGGTTCATGTGCGTTCCGCCTTTACCGCTTTGTATTCTCACAGAATTAATTCTTCTCTGTCCTTTTTGTTATTGTTCGCTTGCAAGATGGCGAGATGTCAAGAAGAGACTCACTCAGTCAGCCGAAGGTAGCAGGGCTTCGTCAGATCCGCCTTCGTAGCAACATCATTTCTTCGTCTACAGGAGTTGAGGTATTACTGCCAAATTCTTGATAATATAGATTTTAAGTTGTCGGACGGTCCAGCCGAATCCACTATCAGTAAGGAAGACGATGTAGTATATTTTACCCGGGAACATATTGTAGCCGGGCTTTGCTCCCCCATTTTGTCTCTGGTCAAGCAATTCCTACACTTCTCCCGAGCTCCACCTGCTCTTATCCATCCGAATATCATTCAGATATTGACCGGATGTAGCGTACTGAACCTCCTTTACCAACTGGATATTTTGTTGGTAGAGGTCTTCTTTATTTACACCTTGAAGCTAGCACACGGCTGTGGTTATCCATGCCGACCCGCAGCCCCAATGCTGTACTTGTTACAGACTTCGAATCGCCTAAGAATGAGGTAAAGGGGTGTGATCTTGCTAGAGGATCATGGGAGGATGAGGACCCCTGGCCTCCCACCCCGCTTACTTTGAACCGGTCAATGTCATTCCCAAGTGTGCTCAAGTTGTGGGATTTGTATGTCGTTGTACGCCTATCCTACGTATTTGCTTAATAAACACTTTTTCGTGCAGGGAAAAGCCGAAGAGGTAGACTGGTAAACTTGGTGGAGAAAGCTGGCTTCAAGAACATTCAGAAGTTGCTAGAGATTTTTGAGTAGAAAAGGCATTACGAAATTCTCTTAATTGTGAGAAATCTTCGTGAGTTTAATCGCAATCCCTCCCTATATTGTTCTAGTTATCCCACACCCTCTTCCCATATAAATAGTAGAGGGCAAGCATTACGTTATTGCCGACCTTTGAATTTAGCCCCTGGTAGCTTGTCTCCAGCCCAGACTTATGCGACCGAGATGGTTGGTCGAGAATTGGTGATCAGTCTTCGGCCCGAGCAACCTTCTTTGGATAGAGAGGATTCCGGCCCTGCCCCCCAAGCATCTAAGAAGGTAAGGCGGGTGCCTGAACGGCGAAGAGTGCCTAGAGCGGGGGTGGAAGATTTTATCTCTGCTGCCCTAACATTCAGCCGCCCCTTTACAGCGAGAGGAACAAGAGGAAATCTCAAGATGGCTGACCTCGGTTTCATAACTCGACGCATCTAAGCTGCAAACGCAGCGCCTTTGCTAAGGCCGATGCTACCTCGAGGTAGCAGAAGTTGATCAACAACCCAACCAAATAGGGTTCATGGGGAAGGCCATAGTTGCTGTGGACTCGCCTCGGGATACTTGCGCCAATCGGCTTCGAGACCGTGCCTTGACTGGATGAGCGGTTCCCCTAACTCCGCGAGAATGTCCCGGGAGGGTATTCCGTTGCATTGCTACCGTCCAAATAAGTGCCACGCCTTCCTAAGCCATGCTAGGTCATTGATCTCTCGACATATCGCTTCAATCTATACATTCTCCATTACAAAACAGCCCCTATGGAAGAAGTATCGGCTCGGGGCCAAGGTTCCTGAGATTAATAATCGTCAGAAGCTATCTAACCGGCGAATCCCCCAATAGCCTATGGAACAAATATATTCAGCACTACTTCGGATGGTGGTAGCTGTGCGGGCCGAGGGGAAGGGTGAAGAATATGCCGTTTCAGCCCCCCGCCACGCTGTGGCGAAGATCTCAAGCGTATTGAAGATGGCATGTAATCACTTTGTCCACAATGAGCCGGGTATCAGCCCATAATCGCGTATATTAATCGCTTTGGTATCACTGTCGAGCTATTGCTTTATTCTAATGCGTTCTTTTACAGGTTGTTATAGCTATCCGGAACATGACTTACCAGCATCGAGAGTTCCAGTCTCGGATAAGGGATGTGGAGAGGTTACTGCTCTATGCCCAATTGGTCATTTCTGACCACAGGGCGCTGAGTGCTTCCTTAGCTGAAGCGGAGTCAAGCTCCTGGGGCTGGGAGAATGAGGCCAAAGAAAGTATTGAAAAGATGGTCACTGAGGCAGAGAGATGCCGCTCGCGCCTATGGCCCATATGGATGCCATGCGGGGAGAGGCAGAAGGGCGGAGATCCAGTATAGAATGGAAATGTCTGCATTTGCAAGAGGAGGCTGAAGTAGGTAGAAGACGAGGCTAGCCGCTTGGCCGATGAACGAGTCTCTCTACTACTAGAATTTGGGACTTGTAAGGATGAAGTGTCCACTATATGGGCAAAGGCCTTTAAAGAGAAAAAGGCCTTGGAAGGAGGCCAATGAGGGGGCTTCGATGAATTTTCTAACTATAGAGATAATAGGTCAGCAGTACAATATTTGTGAAAGTCAACCCGAGGTTCCGTGATGGGATGTCGGATGTCTAAGTCTATCTCTAGGAGTTCTTATTAACCTCGATGCCCCCCCCCCCTCCCTGTCGTCCTTGCCTCGGCCGCATCCATCGATGTTCGTCCCGGTGAAGAGATGAACGCGCCGTATAAGCGTTCTCCTTGTAGTTCCCGAGATAGATAATAGTGAGGCTGCAAGCATCTCTCCTCGCCACCAAGGTTGGCCTAGAATGCTTCATGAATTCACCCGCAGGTCAGGAGAGTGAAAGATGATGTTTCTAGGTTAGATTTGATTGGGCTTATTTAGCCTTGTTCCTTTATCCATGTTTTTCCAGCCTGATTTTTTGCTGTTTTCAAACCAAGCTCACACAAAGCATGTAAGCATAGTAATAAAGCATGTGTTGTTTACTAATCTGATGTAGGTGCTTTATTTTTATCGAATCACATAATTAAGTTAATTTAGACGGGCAAGAAAAGATGTACCTTAAGTAGGACATAGATCAGTCCCGGATGAACACTCTAGTAAGCAAGGTTCATTGGCCCCTCTTCTACTGCTTCCTTACTTGGGATTCATGATGTAACATTTGGGCATCAATCATACTAGGCTGGTAGAACATCAACCTTACTCTGGCTTTGTAATGAACCGCTTAAACTATACCGAAAGCCTGCAGATAGATCAACCTTTATTCGGCTTTGTAATGAACTCACGTTAATCAAACCATACTGGCCGCCAGACATCAACCTTATCCGGGCTTTGTAATGAACCAGCTGGGTATCAACCATATTGGGCCGGTAGGACATCGACCTTACCCGGACTTTATAATGGAACTTTAGGCATCAACCTGTGAGTAGGTCGTTAAGATATCGACCTACCCGATTGCAATGAAAAGTCGAGACGGGAACAAAGTAGAAATTGAATCATTCTTTATTGATAGTACCTTTGAGGTATAACATTCCACATTCTAGGTATGTTGCCCTGCCTATTTTATCTAATGCATACGATCCAGATTCGTCGGCCCGTGTTACAATATACCTGGCCCCGCCACTCGATGGAACTTTCCGATTGATGATCGCACAGAGCTCGAAAAACTTTGTGATCAGTCCTCGCTTAAACGCCTGGCTTCGCTGTCCTGGTTGTATAGGTTTGCTAGCCCCATGCAGATATGGATTTAGTCGCACGCACAGTCAGTTCATAGTCTAGGTCTTCTAATCATAGATCTGGGATTCAACTACTCTGCAACCGGGCCGAAAGGCATCCTGGAGCCAGGCTGGGACTATAGCCTCCATCCCATAACTAAGCAAGGATATACTCTAGTTGGTCATGGCTGTCATTCTATAAACCCAAAGCACTGAGGAGTTCATCCAATCGCATTTGCCTTTGAATAGTCTAACCGCTTTTGCATATGGCCAGGTCAGGTTTTATTAGAAGCTTCTGCTTGGTCGTTGCTTTGCGAATACCGCGAAGTGGAGTATAGATTCCTTATTTTCAATTCCTTGCAAAAGTTCCTGTATGCCCGGCTATCAGATTGAGGATCGTTGTCTAATACAATTGATCGGGGTATACCAAACCGCTAGACAATATTCTTCCAAATGAACTGAGTGACATCCTTATCTTTAATTAATGCGAAAGCCTCAGCCTCATCCACTTGTCAAATAATCAAGCACATCAAAGAACAATTTTTCTCGAGCCAAGGTGGTAGGGAGTTGCTCGACTATGTCAATTCCCATTGAGTGAAAGGCCAAGTGGGCCTGTGAATGGAAATTAAACTCGAGTCAGGATCTCAAGACATACTAGTCGCTGGCATCGATCACACTTGCATTTAGTCAGAAGGCCGTGATCTCATGGTTGGCCAATAATACCCCTGAGTATGGGCTATGTGTACCAATGTTCTGCTGCTTGGATGATTACCACATATCTCTTCATGCACTTCGGCCAATACATATTGTCCTTGTTCGGTAGTTAAGCACTTTAGGTATGGCCTGTCTAGGGACCGTTTAAACAGCTGGGTCTGCTAACCAAAGAGAACTCGGGCCGACTAGGATTTTGGCCCTCAGGAGCTGTCTTTTCAGTTTCGGAGTTCTCCCGTGTTGATATACTGCACTATAGGGTCCATCCAGGAAGGGGAGACCTCGTCCACGTGACTTAACTCGGGTAGTGATAATTGAAGAACTGACCGATAGATGGGCAGTGATGTTAAACTACTGTACAAAGGGGTCGCTTTCTATTGCAAATTCCTAGGATGTTCAAGCTTCCAAGCTAAAGCACCAGCAAGAGCTTGATTATGGATACATACTCTACCATCCGTAGGGTCTCCACAACCTATATTCTTCTATTTCACCGCCTCTACCACCAACTGAGAATCACTTCTCGACCGTATCCGTCGGTCGACACATGTGAGCTGCTAGTTCAATTCCGACAAGGATGGCCTCATATTCTCGACATTCGTTGTCGAGGCGCCCGAAGCCTAAACGGATACCTACCAATCTCTTCTCCCCTAAGAAAAGATTTAAGTTTCAAACTGATGTCGACTCTGGTTTACCGAGATGCCCCGTCTACATTAAGGGTCCACTAGTTCAAGCTGCCCGGGCTCACTCCGGATTGGGGGATTTCTGCTAGAAAATCGACCATAACTTATCATTTTTTTAGCCAATCTTGTCTTTATACCGACACCGAATTAAGCCAATCTAATTGCCCATCGAGCCATCCTCCGAAAAATCAAGCTAGAGTGGTGCTCAAGAGGAAGGCTCGCCAGCGCAATGTGGGGTGTGCTTGGGAAGTTTGGGCAAGTAGTTTCTTCAAGTATACCCGGTGAGGGGCTACTGTCGCCTGCCGAGATGGTCAGACGAAGCTTTTAAGGCCGCCCAAGGACTTTAATTAAAAAAATACCAAATTTCTCGTCTATTCTCATCTTCCTTGAATAGGGCAACACTCACTAAGACATCTAAAAATGCCAAGTATATGAAGAGTGTTTCGCCGGCTTCAAGACTAGTAAGGACTGGAGGTTCTGCAAGATACTGTTTGATAGCTGTGAGGGCTTCATCACATTCCTCATTCCACCCCGCCTAGTTGGGCCCTTTGAGGGTAGCAAAGAACGACTTTAGACGATTTGTAAACCGAGAGATGAATATTCTGTGGCGGTCAATCGGCTACCAACTGTTGTACTCTTTCTAGAAGGGAGCCGTGGACTCCAAATAGCTTTAAGTTGCTGAGGTTGGCTCTATACACCTTCGAGTCATCTGAAACCCAAGAATCGACCTGCATCTAACCCTCGAAGGCGCACTCGAGGGATTGAGCTTCACATCGTATGCCCTTAGATTTCAATGCCTTCGCGTGTGTTTAGCATGATTCGGACGGTCCTTAGATTTTACCAACATATCATCAATGTACACTTCCATGGTATTTCCCAATAGAGGCTTGAACATCTTTGTCACTAACCTCTGGTACGTTGCCCGGACATTCTTTAAGTCAAACGACATCACATTGTAGCAGAATAGCACGTGCGGGGTGATGAAGGTTGTTTTTTCCGTGTTTGGCGGATGCATGGGTATTTGATGATATCCCGAGAAGGCATCCAGGAATGACAACATCCCATGCCCGGCCGACGCATCAACAATCTAGTCTATCCGGGGTATGGGAAATCGTCTTTCAGGCATGCTTCGTTGAGATTTGTGTGGTCCACGCACACTCTCCATTTTTTGCCTTTTTTCGGGACTACCACCACTTTGGCCAACCATTCCAGATACTTTATCTCCCTGATGAATCATACTTTCAAAATATTATCCACTTCTGCCTGAATAACCTGATGACGATCTGGGTGGAAACGCCTAACTTTGGCTCTAACCTACCGGGCCAAGTGGATGACATTCGCCGGTGAGAGGCGTGGTACGGATTAATGCTCGCCATGTCTACTTGAGTCCAGGCGAATACATCCATATTACGGAGCAGAACCTGCTATATTTGTTCCTTCTCTGCACCGGATAAGAGGGAACTAACATATGTGGATTTATCCGGCCCATTTAAGCATGTTGATTTCAGGGGGTCTATGGCCAATCACTCCCTATCCTCTACCCTTACCTGGGCGGCGAGATGTAATTGCTATTCTAAGCTCTGGGCTTCGAGGGCCGGACTCGTAAGAGCTGGCTTTTCTCACGCCCGCACCGACAATTGCAAAGACTGCCAAGTTGGGTTAGTTAGTTGCTTAGAGGTCAATTTGCTCCAAAGACTGGTCCGGAGAAGGTGATCATTTTGGTGGTGGTCGATGGCACGACACCACATGCAAATCGCTCGACAACAATGAATTGTGGTTTCAGCCTGTGTACTGATAACCGAAAAATAAGACCCGCTGACTACCGGCCCCGCTGACGGGGAGAGTAATGCCATCGTCATTGTGGTTGCCTAAACCGCATTATTCTACCAAATTAATCTGACCGCTAAAAGAGATGTTCATCTACCAAGGCTGTCAGTTAACCACGTTGCTAGTATTTAATCGATTACTCATACCATCAAAATCCATTAGCCCATAAAGTAAGTACGAGTGCATCGTGGTGTGGAGTTATGACCCTGGACGGGTTAATAGGGGGAAAGGATATATGGTCGTCGATCGGCTGGATTCAGCTCTTGGTTATGCAGGACGTGGATGGGTGTTTAAGACCCGAGAGCGTGTTGCACCCGACATCCTCTACGGCAGGTTGATCACCGATTGTCGGGTCGGTTCGCCCGGTATATGAACATGGTGGTCGTGGTTTAGGTGGGAGCTTGCGTTAGTGCTATTCTTTCCAGCGAAGTAGGGACGGCCTTAACCGTGGGCCGTCTCCGTTTCATATCTCCTCAGATGGTCGACCCTGATTAATCTTTCCACCATAAATTTAAGGCTTTGACATCGGTTCGTCTTGTTCCTATGGTCTCAGTGGTAATCACATCTCAAAGACTAATTGTGTTGTGCGGGATCTGACTGAATAGGTGTGCGCCATTTGAAGTCGGGGTGATCCCGGATGAGAGAAAGGAGTTTCTTTGTAAAGATATTTAGAGGTAAGCGTGAGGCTCCCTCTTTCTCTACGATTGATGAGAGCATTTCACGGTTTTTACTTTTGGCTCCCTTTTATTCGGTGACCTTAGTGACGGCTTGCACAGGCTATGATCATCACGGTTTAGGGTAGCGGAGATTGTCCTCGATGTTGAATACTTATCAGGTCGGTTTGTATATTCTTCATCGTGCTTGGTGGATCCCGGGGATAGCGGAGTTGAAGAATGGGGTGGTCGGCACAAGCTCCTTCGAAATTACGGAGAATTTGCATCCGTCTTTGTGGAATCAATCGTCGAGCGGCCCTCGAGAATCTTCCTAGTGAAATGCATTGGTGGACTCGTCCTCCGGCTTGAGAGGTGGTTTTGCGGAGAACTAATGTTTCATACGTCGAGAGGCGAGCACATGTCTTTGAGGCTCGTCACGGCCTGATTCAGGCGAGTTCTTAATAGATCTCGCGGGGTTTGTGGAACCAAGCCAAGGCTGGCCCCTTTGGCTAAGAACACTTTGCATAGTAAGTGGTCGTCTCCCACATTGAGTATCATGGCCTGATTGAAGTGCAGCATGTGGTTATATGAATCAAAAGAGCCATCATACACCCAGCAAAGATGATATGTGAAGCCACCTTGACGGTTTCATGCTTCAGAGATGTCTTTGGCCAGCGGGAGGGATAACATGTCTTCAAGTCCCTGGATAGCGATGGATGTAGGCATTTAGGGGGTGAGTGCAGCGCCAAAGGTAGGATACATGAACGGAAGTGATGGTGTTGCACCCCTAGGCCACGTGGGCACATTTTCGAGGGCTGCTCATTGTCGTCCTCGCAGCTGAGTTTCTCTTGAGTGCTCGGCTGATGCATGCGGCGGCGGAGTGTAGCGGGGGCCTCTTTCGTCGGCCTCCACGTTGTTCTTTAGGGATTGGTAGATGAAGGAGCGAAGAGCGCTAATTGGAGGATAACAAATGGATTGTGACTGCATTGCTGGCTTTGTCGCGACGGGATGGGCTCCTTGCCTTTGTCTGTTTGATCGGGGTGCGAGGATGGTTGCTCCCTCGTCGTTATCCTGCGATCCTCTTCCAGAATGAGCCGCAGACAATCGTTCTCTTGCGTAGATGGTTATACGACTTTGTCTGACCATCTGTTTGGCCTGCTCTTCTTGCTTCATCTCCATATCCTACGCCGTGAAGCCCCAGTCTTGGTGATTTGCTAGGTTGTTGGCCGTAATTACAGTAGGATCAGGCAGATCGAGCGAGTGGTGGGAACTCACAGAATCTTCGGGGTATGGGGATCTCTTGACTGACAATGAAGCACCATAAGTTCCCCGATGAGACTTTTTGCTTGGTCTTTCCCACATACGGCACCAATTGTGGTCTCTAGAATTCTCGGAGTCTATGGATCGTTGGGGCATGAACCTAGCGACGGGACTGCAAAACAAGCAGACAGACGGTGGTGTGCACTATCAAGCTCTCAGTCATAAGTTAGACGGAAATAGGCGTTAATGTCTTTTTTTCAATGGTGTATTTTCACATACCTTTCTATTGTCATTCCTCCTTATTTATGAAGGGAGGATGATCCACTTTATGGAAAGAAGTGGGAGTGATTCGTTTCCAAATGGAAGGGAGAATGCGCACATTTACGATGTGTTAGTTTTCCTTTGAGATGGCAGTCTTTCCCTTCCACCTCCAGGATCATTTGAGTCATCAACTAAGCGGTTACGTCGTGGTTTGTGGAGGATGTGTTACTTGGCTGGCAGAGGATCGGTAGAGAAAATCATTAGGCTGGCCGTCTTCGCCCAAAAGTGTGGTCGGCTAGAAGATGATGCGCTCGGGCGTCGTAGAGGCCTTTCTTTGTGGCCAGATGATCCACGAGTTGGGCTTGGGGCCTATGTTCGTGTGAGATGCCGAGCCGCTGTGGGCTTTGATCAGTCTGGGCCTTAAATAGGGATCTTTGGCCAAAGAAAGTCATTGTACGATAAGCGTTCCTACGAAATACAATTCACAAAATTATCTTAAATTAATTATTTTTTAGCACTCTTTTTTTACCTTTTCCTTTTTCTTAGAAAAGTTAAAAGGACAAAGAATTAGTTGATTATAATTATAGTTTCCTTATCTATAATTATATTTTTCAATTAATTTAGTTGATTATAGAATCTTAATATAAGACTTTATATTTTTATTCATCAAATATGTGTAAAATCTTAATATTTGGAAATTATTTAAATATTTTAAATTTGTTTCTAAGTTTTAGATATGTTTTATTTCAAAAAAATAAAATCATGTTTTAAGAAAAAAACCTCCACATGTTATATTTTTATTATTTTTATATTTATATAGTTTTAAGTTGTAAAATAAATAAATAAAATTTGTCCTGCGTTTAAAAACGCCACGTTGGATGAACGGCGTCGAGTTTCAAGGAGTCAGAGTCTGTTGGTCAAACTCATCAAAGTATAACTACAATTAAATTAAAGCCCATATATTTAAAAATGAGTGGATTTGTCAAAAAAATGAATTTTAATTTATTATTTTTTGATTGGAAAAAGAAAAAATAAATGAAAAAAATTTAAGAAAAAGCTAAACAAAATAAAAAGTGTCATTCTTAAAACTTATTTGCATACTTTGTAAAATGTTTCCTAGCGCTAAAAACATAAAAAGAGTGATTAACCTAAAAACAAGTGTTTTTAGAAAGAGAGAAAAAAATAGATTAGTATATTTTTTAAAGGTGTTTTTAATTTTTTTAAAAAATACTAAGTGTGTTTTTAGAAGAACTTGAGGTTTTTAGATATTTCTAAACCTATTTATTTATTCTTAAAATATCAAATTTTTTTCTTAAAATATATGTTTGTTTTTTCTTAAAATATATGTTTGTTTTCCTTAAGATGTCTGTTACCATCATGTTTCATTTGGTTTTAGAACAAGAAAAGGGGTTTAGGCTTCTCGCGAAAGAAGCCCTAAGATATTCTTTTTTTCTATTATATTTCTCTCATAAATTTTAAAGGAAATAGTAATATAAAACATGAGAAATGAAAAAATTGTCTTTTAGTTAGGAAAGCAGAGTATTTTATTGTATTATTATTGATAGGTAATAATTTATTATATAAACAAGTTACAATATAATAATTATTCTTATTAAGAAATTAGACTCTACCTCTTTTCTATGCACTTTAATACACTTTGGTTACAATATAGTAAATTATTTAATATTGGACCCTTTCTTAAGCCTTTTGAAATATTGGCATTTTCTTATGAATTAGGCGTTAATTTGAACAGTATTATTATTAAATTTAAGATTGGCTATGATTATTTTCCCCTTCCTACTTAGCTTTTCTTCTCCCTCAATATCTTTGGGTCGTTCTCCACCTTGTGATATACTCCGGCAGACCAAACAGTAACTCTTGTTGAGATCAAAAAACTACTTTCTTCTCTTTCGTGGCTTGTTCTATTATTTCCTCCAACTTCACTGCTTTCATCAAGGTTAAAGTTCCACCTTCCATTGTCGGTGTCGCAACTCTCAAAAGGTGCTTAGAGTTCCAGTTCTGCTATCATGGCCCATGTACTATTGTTCATGCTATTTTTTGTAGTGTAAAAAAAGTATTCTAATTTTAAAGGATAACGGGTACATTTGTGTGTGCAAAAATTTATTAAAATAAGAAATCATAAATTCTCAAACAAGTTAATAAAAGACTATTTTTTTGAATGTTTTCGTTCTTTTGTCAAGAACAACAATTTTTTTGTTTTTGAAAATAAAAATAATTACCTAGTGAATTGAAACTTGAAATGATCCAGAAACCATACCAAAATTACTAAAAAAAAAAAATGAAACAATTTCTAGGTTAATAGCATAATAATCGTCATATCTACAATTCAAATTCTTCAACAAGCTAGATAATCAATGAAGAGCCATAATAAGGCAGAAGACAACACAAAAAGATGATAAAACCTAATTATTTGGACATCACGAAAACAGATAAAATCTAAATATTTATGAAAGAACCATTTTATTGAGCAAATAAATGAAAGAAAGAGGGGTGATTTCAAGTTAAGAATGACAAAAAAATCACCCCTCATTGCTTGAGGAAAAGGGGTTGAAAAAGAACAAGATGAGAGAAAATAAGAGGAGGGGTGGCTAGACTAAAAGCCACTAAAAAAGAACAATGTATTTAATACTACAATAAAAATTAAAATGTATTTAATACCACTAAAAAAGGCTTACTTATTGGCCAAGTAGCCGATTTAAGGGTAAACTTCCATCTTGAGAATAACCCCATAGAATTCTATCTTTCATAGGACTCGAAGGAGTAGGAATTGATTTAATATCTAATAGCACATTTGGAGGCAAGATATTTGAAATGGAGTTAATATTCCACTCCTTAGTCTCCTGATTTATAAAATCATGAACTTTAGCATCTCGATTAATGTTTTGTAAATTATTATCTTCCACTAAAGGAGACAAGGCTATATAAACCCATGTTGTCAAAGATATATGACATTTCTACCATCCTCCTATGCAATTTTAGGGCTAAGCTCAATGTATTTTCTTTGATTAATAATTTCTTTCCACACCACAAAGTCTCCGATATTTTTTTGGGATACTAAAAAAGTTGTTATTTTTTACATATTTGTCTCTTATGATACTTGCCCAAATGCTATTATTATCTGTGAGGATTCTCCATCCTAGTTTAACAATTTAAGCTTTATTAACATCATCATTTTCCCTAATCTATACATAAATGTAGGTTTGCAAACAACATCCCATGCTACAAATGGAAACACTTTGGTTTCAGTAGAACCTAAATTTGGTAACCATAAGAAATTCATATTAATTCTATCTAAGTCTTCATTATTTCTTTTTATAAGTTTGAAGCAGAATCATCATGAAGTTGCCCACTATTATTCTTTTTGATTAAGTTGTTTTGCAACTCTAGTAAGTAAACGTGCTTTCCATGATACTAATTTTTTTTGAGACTTAAAAATCACTTAAGAAAATGTGCTTCTTTTAATTCTTCCTTGAATTATTGGGCAACCAAGATACTTGCTAATACCATGGGAATGGGGAATATTTAAGGCTTCCCCTAATCTTCTCTTATAGCTCTTGAATAATGATAGAAAATTGAGTTGAAGACTTGTAGAATTTACAAATTGTGCACAAAAAATTATGTAAATCTCTATTAGTACTAGAGCATAAGTTGTGGGGAAGCTTTAGCAAAGATATACAATCATACATGAACAAAGAAAAAATAATTCTAGGACCATTTCGGTAGGTTGAATTCAGTATATGATTTTAGGGTTTATGCTTGTATTAAAAAATTCTGCAAAAACTCATCACGAGAGAATGAAAATATAAGAGAGATATAGGATCTCATGTATACCTCTTGATGGCTGAATTTTCCTTCCCAGATACATTTATTAAAAGGGAGTAGGATACTACGGTAATGCATTCCATAATGCAATCAATCCATTAGGTGTGAAAGCCTAGTTTTGTTAGAATTACCCTAATAAAATTCTATTCTAGTCTATCATAGGCCTTTTCCATATAAAGTTTGATCCTTATATATCCAATTTTCCTTTTCCTTTTAACGAGAATAAAAGATTTCATGGGTTAGCATGATGGCTATCATTAATGATCCACCTTGAGCACAGCCCTTCAGAAGAGAAACCACTATATTAAGTAGATGTTTTACTCTATTAGCCAAATTTTATCTATAATTTTGTAACAGATATTGCAAAGGCTAATAAGTCTAAAGTGATTTGAGGTTCCTATATTTTTGACTTGGGTCAGTGGTAGAAATGTATTTATCTCATTGAGCATGTGACATGTTTACAGAAATACACCTAGTTGTTTTAAACATAATTAGGGTATACTATAAGTGCATTTTGAAAATTTTCACAATTATTATTTTGCTATTAAGAAAATTTGAGAAACGGAGATTTATACAAGATACAAAGGGAAAATTTAGATTTGTAAAATGGAGACATAAGGTCATATAGAAAATAAGTGATATGTCTATGTACAATTAGATGATAAGTGAAGGTGCAAATTAAGAGGCTCGTAAGTTTAAGTGAGAAAAATGGAAAATGGATTTTTAAAGAAAGCCAAACAAGGCCTTATGGGCTTTAGGGAATTAAAGACCAAAAGTGGTCTAAGGGAGCTCACTTTGAGCAAATACTGTTTTTGGGAGAGAAAGAGAGGAGAAAAGGGGAGAAGAGCTAGGGCTTAGAGAAGGTAGTTTTGGTTGGTTTCAACTTCCCATTTTCTTGCTCCTTTGTGATCAAACAACTTAGAAGTGAATATTTGAAGAGGCTAAGGTAAGAAATCAAACCCTAGCTTTCTTCTTTGTGATTTTTGATTTGGGGAAAAAGCCTTAACTTGGGTAAAGGGGGTTTTTATTGGTTCTAACCCACATTTGGAATTGTTTAAGTTGGATTCCATGGTGGGTTATGATTTACATGAGTTTAAAGGGAGTAATTTTGAGTTTATGGTGAAATGGCGAAATTGCCATTTACGACGAAGCCGCAATTCGATGCAAATTTACCAAAAATGGAGTCACCAGTACCCCATGGGACCGACAGTGATACTGAAGTTGCCGTCTATTCGTGTCTTTGAAATTATTCCACAGGGTAAATTGATGTCGTCGAGCATTATATCTTGTAGGAGTCCATAGGTCATTTCCACAGTGGTTTCCTAACGGAGCTGATCCTTAAGGTTATATCTATTGAATGTGTGAATAAGTTAAATACAGGGGTTTTGATTGATTGATTTGTTAATGTCGGTGGCTTAAACTATTTAAAATGAGAAGAGGCGAGAATGATAGGATCCTAAGGTTTTATTTCTCCGCAGCTAGGTAACACCCACCTCTCACTTACATTCTCATCTAAGAGCCATTGATGAATGGTCTTCGATGGGGGATATAACTTTAAAAGCTTTTGTAAGACAAAGAATAAATGAAAGATATCAAATGCTTGCTCAAACGATTTGATTGGACTCTTAGTTTGCATTTTGAATCAAGCCTGGCGTGTACGAAGAATCTCATTCACCGTTATCGAAGATGCCAAACTAAAGTTTTATAAATTTTAGCAAGTGTTTAAATAATCATACAAATCCCATTGGAAACACGAGAGGGTTAAGTGTTGTTACCTTGAAGGCGGGGTGAGTTTCCACCATTAGAACCACATCATGGGGTTTAGAACTCCATTAAAGTGAATTGATTCATAATTGCTGATTTAATAGTAAATGTGCGTTTAAAAGAAACAACACTTCAATTGTAAGGTGAGATATAAAAAGCGTGAGTCCTCGGCTTGAATGCCAAGTTATAAAACCAGGCGAAAGGTACCAAATGTTCAAAAACTTCGAGAATCGGAAAATAGCTCTCTCTTTGAAACTTCAGAAATATGAGAAAAACTCGAAAGTGAGAAGGCAAGAAACCTTTGGAATCGAACTCCCTTAATTCTCCCCTCCAATGGGCTTAAATACAACCCACATTAGTGATCTCAAAGTGGGAATCAAAAGACGAGTGTGCCCTTGCTCCAAGATCGAAATTCCTCTTAAATCCTGCAAAAATCGCGTGTTGGTACCAATACCAGTTAGTGTGGTACACAGTGCGAAGTCATTTTGGTTCTCTATGACACTTAGATGCAGTCCCGCTCCCGATTTGAATGCCGTTACCACGGCTCCTATATCTCAAATGCATGTAGGTACTCCCGGTATCAGTCAGAGTGTGGTGCCGGTACCAGTGTCTCTGATTACCTACTTCACTTTAGAAATGCTCGGGGCCTCAGCGTAGAATCTGGCGATGATGCGAGTGTCTATGGAGACCAAACTATGAAAATGTGCACGGATTGTCAGTCTTTGCACACACACATAAAAGGGTAGAAAAGGTCAAAAGCACCTATTTTAAGCCCAAAACAAAACATGGTAGGGGCTTAAAACCCTATATAATTGTCATTTTTTATGTATCCTTTGCCCCAAACCTACATCTTGCTAGTCCCTTTAGAAGATTTGAACAAGAAATACTTGCCTCTTAGAATATGGCTCAACAAAGTGCACTAAAGACGTCCCGAAGCATTCTGAGATTCTCAAAGAGCAAACATAGACATAGTACTATAACCTAATAGAGTATGCAACCACTAAGCTTAAATGAAACTCAACGGTTGAGTGTCATGGGCCAAGAAAATAACAAGCTATTCTAAGCAAGAGATTCTCATATAAAGAGGATCACGATTAAAAATAGGAATACAGTAAAATCCACCAAAAAGCTGGAATGAACTTCATTAAAGCTATAAACATTTCACCCTAACCAAGCAATCTAAGATGCATAGAATTCGATAAGGAACACCCTACATAACTAAAATCAAAAAGGTCTTTTAAGCTTGTAATGACGATGGGTTACCTGTGAATAGGGTTTCTGAAGCAAAATGAGTGTTGGCATGACATGTTTGAGTCTCTGCCCGTGCGACACCCACTTACATTATCGCGGTCTGCTTTGCCATTCGCCTCCTCTCTATCGAGAAAATGCATATTCGATACACGCAATCATCCCATTTCATTGAGTCCCTTCATCGGGAGGGGGTCATCTACAACAACGACCTCTCCTCGTAGAATGTGACTCTCAAGCTTGGAGAGCCTGTGGTCCAATTGCTTCTACTTCCCCAGGATACATTTAAACCATCCTTTTATTCTTCGCTCCATCCTCTTTAAAGGAGTTGTGCTCCTTCGAACCCGGGAAGTAGAAACTGATGATGATGGCTGAAATGGCAAATAGGATGTCTTGGCCCGGGGCCTTGTGGAGACGGCGGCTTTTACATCTTTTGCTTGTGATGGGCCCCGACTTAGGAAGAAGCAGCTTTTCTCTCTAGAGCCCCTTATCTGTGACTTCTACCAAGTTTGTAACTAAGGTCGGGGAAGAGGGATGTATGCAATTCTCGATTAGGGACCTTAAAATCCCTCATTATACACCATATTACCAAAGCGTAATCAATAAATTTCCCATTCATTACCTCATACAGAAACTGAATTTCTTCCTTGCTTTGTAATTTCTCCTTTCCCTTTGACCTGATCATATTGTGAATGACCTTATTCATCAATGCATATTCAGGCTTTAATT
Organism: Tetrastigma voinierianum; assembly: GCA_016808115.1. Lineage (NCBI taxonomy): Eukaryota > Viridiplantae > Streptophyta > Magnoliopsida > Vitales > Vitaceae > Tetrastigma > Tetrastigma voinierianum. The sequence goes on from JAEQBH010000502.1 coordinate 205,696, forward strand.
TCCCTGGAGTAAACTCTTTTCGCATAGAACCCCCCATGGATACCGGGTTGGTGCACATGGTATTTGCGAACAGATCTGCATCAAACCCTATAATAGTCCTCAGTAGGTAAGGCTTGTCATGTGAGGTAGGGCGAACATAAAGCAATGATTAAGCGATCGAGTCAGGGCTAACCATTAGTTGCTTCCCCGAGATTGTAGTCTCTAAAAGGGAATCCACATTCAGATTCTCTCTCAAGTTGGAGTAAAGTTCCTTGACAATGGACGGTAGATAACCTTTTACTTCCTCACTGACAAATTGCAAATTTTGATCCTGAATAATGCACGAATGGGATGATAAAAAGAAATGTTTCAATTTCATTCCAGCTCACGGTAGAAACCTGCGTCTTTCAGTGATTGAACGCGCGCTTTTTTGCTTGGATTAGGAGTTGACATAGCCTCGATATCTTCATGCCCGCTCTACTTTCTTCCTCGCTTTCGTGGGGACCTTCCTTTCCCTTCCCTTTTTCCTGATGCGTGACGTATCGGCCTTTCTTTTTAACATTTCGCTCCATAGAAATTTGGTGGCCTTCTACTTTCCATGTGTTCTTTGATCTACTTCATAAATATGGCTAAGATAGGAAATATTCTGAGAATGGCCCCACACCTGAGCAAAATCTCACTGCTTAACTCAGGCATTATTGGACTCACCCTTTTCCAAATCATTCAAAACTTTCCTCCATTACCTATCATAGCGAGGCATACCAACGACGAGAGCATATAAAACCACCCAACTTGACAGAAACAATCCATACCCGACCACGAGGAAAAACCCCGGTGAGTTGCTCTACAAGCGAGGGCGAGAATCCACTTACCCACGGTTCAACACTTTCAAGCTCCGTGTGCGAAGAATTGTTGATGCCCCGGGTCAGATTGATGGTGAAACTTAAGGAAACCGTTCGATTTAGGGTTTTCTTTAGTGAGAAGAGAAGTTAGGGTTAGGGTTTTTGTTATATAGGAGTTAGAGGAACAGAGGAGTTGAAAAATGAGAAAGGGCTTTCAAATGGCCCATTACGCGTAGGCGATGCAGAGTGCAAAGTCCATACCACTTTTCATTATGGGTATCGGTACCGAGGACGGCGTGAATGCAGGGTATGAATGCATCCCAATTCGGCCTCAGTCTCTTGAATTACTTAGGGTACCACTTTACAAAAATTTCCAGAATTCTCTACGTTTTGGATTTCAATGTACGCTTGCTTCTTGCATTGCTTTGAAACCCCCTCCAAACAGACTTATGCTTGCTCAATTGTATACTACACTTCCTCGACACCTTCACACTTACTTTGGAGTCATCCTTGCTCAAAGTGATCAAGAATCCACAGAGTTTGAGCAGGCGGCAACTTAAGGCTCCACAGGGTTCAAAGATGACTCGACATGATTTAGAAGTTAAAAGAAAATATGGCCTAAAATCATCTTTGACTATGTATGGATGTTTCTCGAAGAATAAGATGCATGTAGTTGACATGAGTACTAAAAAATGCATAGGTTGAGTAATAATCAATGAGGCTTGGAAAAGAAATCGGTGACTTGTGTAAATTATGAGGCGAGAATATTACAATCGAATTGACTCTGAGAATAGAAAATAATTGGGGAATATGGTCGAATATGAAAAAAAAGTTTTGTTTATACTGTTGTGTGTATGTTGCGGTGAAGCTATATAGGAGTGCATACATAAGGGGCATGTTCACATACATCAAAGGTCAGGTACCATACTCAAGAAAGTTGAAAATTGAAAAAAAATTGCATAGCCACTTGCCCCCCAAGAACCGCAAGAAATTAAAACAAATAGCATGCACTTAAATAGCTCTAAGCTTAGTGTATGCACTTACCATGAAATAAGCATTGCCCTCAATGCATTGAAGAATGCCCATCACAGACTATAAGAGAGGGCAAAAAAAAAAAAAAAAAAAAACTAGTTACATAAGTATTAGGACTCTCCTTTATAAAACACAAAACGGGCGAGATGAAGAAGTGTAAAGAAATGCATGAAAAGGAAAAGAAAAACTATATATAAAAAGGTAAGACAGAGATTACGTTGAAGGAACATCCCGGTAGAGCTGATCTACCAGTTCCTCACTACTCTCCTGGCTGTCAAAGTTCTCTAGAAATGGATTTAGCGATACATTGACTTTAAAGGTTTCCCATTTTTAAGTTCTCAATCTCAACTGTGTCATATGGGTGAACTACCTTGGCGTGCGAAAGAGTGCGGATCCATCTGACGAGGTTGCGGAAAGATGTGCAAGCGAGAGCTGTACAACAATACCTTTTGGTGAGGTTCAAAGGTCTTCCTTACAATGTTCCTGTCATGGAAGAGCTTGACCATCTCTTTGTAGATTCTCGAGCTCTCATACGATTCACGCCTCAATTCATTAAGCTCGTTCATCTCTGATCTCACACAATTTACTTGCCTTAGCGAATCAAAATTAAAGTTTTAATGGCTGATATACCATGCTCATTTCAACAGGAGATGACATGCCTTGCCATAAACTAGCCTATAGGGGACATACTAGAATAGTCTTAAAAGCAATACGGTAGGCCCAGAGCATGGATTAGTCAAGCAGGCCCAATCAGCAACGATTGGGGTAGCGGATTTCAAAAGTATTGGCTGATCTCCCCATTGTCTAGGATTCGGCTTGACCATTTGTTTTTGTGGGTGGTAAGGCGTGGAAGCTTTGTGTGTGACTCATACTTTTTTAACAAATTTTCAAATGAATGATTACAAAAATGGAGCCCACCATCACTAATATTTACCACAGAGCATTCAACTTGAGAAAAATATGTTCTTTCAAAATTTTAGAACAACCTTGTGGTCATTAGTTCTCGTTGGAATGGCCTCATGCCAAAACATAATCAGATTGCTAAATGTGTAAAAGTGCTTACAAGGGAAGGCAGCAGAGTGGCTGACAATAAGAAATCTCAATATTAAATGAGGTAAGAGGCATATGTTCCTTTTTGTGATCCCTCTTAGTGGTGACACCAAACACATGTTTTCTGAAGTCAAAGCAATCTTTAAAAGAGTAGGCGATAAAAATCGACTTGTAGAGTTTTGTCGACCGTTTTCTTGTGGCCTTCATAAGCTTAGGAATGACGGAAGGTGAGTACTGATTTGATCGTCATTGGATACACACCTTCTCATCTGAATAAATCGAATGATATTTAAACAAGTATGGATCGTCAAAGTGGTATTTTCTTATGTCCACCCAAATTCCTCTTTTTCTTTGAGGAGGGTCCATTAGGATGGAATTTGTCTATCCAACAGATAATTTACTATGTCCAATACCATGGGCGTGGAATGAGAGAAAAAGTTGCTCATCGAAAGATGTCGCTATAGAGCCAGAGCCTTCGAAGTTGTCTCTGGCCAAAAAGCGAGAAGGTGGTGGCTACGTTCTGAATTCGTTCTTGTCCTTAATGGTCTATTAAATTCTCTTGACATAGTAGGATGCCTAGTTATGGCAGAAACCCAGTATCTGCAGAGAGCGGGTATGACGTTATGATCGGTGAAAATGGTTATAAGGAGACCACATATGTGTAAGACTGAACTTTTATAGAGGCGAGCTACTATTAAAAACTCTTTTTCCTTGGTTGTATAAATTAGATTCATTGATCTAGAGTCTTGTTGGCATAATAGATCCACCAAAATGCTTTTTTATCTTCCTTTGCCTTAATACAACCCACATGGCATAATCACTACTTCACATGATCTCAAAGGAGGTCCCGATTAGGGATCGCACTTGATGAGTGAAAATAGTTTTGGTTTATCAGTACCTCACATACTTGTGACCATTCAAGTGACATCCTTAGCGAAATTACCTGGACATCTTGTAGTACTTAAAATATCTTCTGAACCTCCTATAAAATCTTGCATGGCCTAAGAATGATCGTATATCCTTAACACACTTCGGAGTGGGTAAGTTGGAGATCAACTCAACTTTTGCTTTATCTACCTCTATTCCTTCTCTCGACATTATGTGTCTAGCCTGATCCTTATTATTATTGAAATGACACTTCTCCCAGTTCAGTTCTTCTCCTAACACCTTTCCAGTACTCTCCTTAAATTTTCTAGACATCCCTCATATGAATCTCCAAAAACAGAGAAATCATCCATGAAAATCTCCAAGATATGTTCTATCATATCGCTAAAGAAATCCAATCATGCCATTGGAAGGTCCCTAGTGCATTACATAATCAGAAGCTGATTTCTTAAAAGCGAATGTACCCAGAGCGAGTGAGCGTGGTTTTCTCTTGATCTTTAGAAATTTATCTCAATTTGATTATACCACAGTACCCATCGAAAACGATAAATTCATGCCCTAAATCTCTCAAACGTTTGGTCCTGAATTGAAATGATCTTTCCTAGTAGCACAGCATTAAGTTTCCTATAGTTTATACTTTCCGACTGTGGTGACTTAGAGGTGGGAGTGGCTCATTGTGTTCATTTCTACGTTGACTATATTTCTTAGGAACTACTTGGGTTGGACTAACCCACTTGCTATATGCGATGGGGTAAATAACACCAACATCCAGTAGTTTTAAGATCTATTCTTAACAACTCTTTCATGGTAAGGGTTGATCTTGGCTGTGGTAATACAGGGGTTTGACTGTCTCTTACAAGTAACAGATCTACATATTATTGCAAATCAAAAATTTAATTCACCAATATCTAAATGGTCCATCCTGCTGGCGATTTTGTGGAGTTCGATATCTCCAGTTTATTCTCTTGATTTGACTCACAAGGAGGATATGATTCTGGGAAAGTATCTTACTTTACAGATGCATACTTGGATGCGAGTGGTAAGGGTTTCAATTCGAGCTTAGGTGGTTTCTCTTGGGAAGTGTCCACTCACAATCCTCAGTGAAGTGGCAATTTTTCATCTGGGTGCCATCCATTTGCTTCCATTACGCTACTTTGTCTTTCAGTGAAGTCTGAAACTCGGTCGGATGGTTACCTCATAAACACAACTTGGGTGTCTTAGACAAGACTTTAAGTCGTCATGTGAAACATGATCTACATAGTTATGCCTGACATATTCTATCATATTTACCTCACAAGCGTCCTTATCATCCCTATCTCATGATAACATTAGAAGATATTCGGATGAGCCGGTCGTATTGCAAAAGATAATGTCATTAGTCGCTTCCTACGAGTGTAGATGGCATTGGCGGTGGCGAAAGGCCTACCGAGAATCCTTTAGACCACAGGTCCATGATTCACCACGGGTTGAGTGTCGAGAACAGCAAAATCCATGGAAGTGAACTTATCTACTTGCTGTCGATCATCGCTATACCTGCAGATTTTTACCTTAGTGAGCTAGCTGAAGGGATATTAGTCAGGGTTCTGCTCTCTAACCACATTTCGACATATACAGTATGGCTGACAAATTAACACTTGCTCTGAGTCCCACTAGGCATGTCCCAATTTGAGTTTCCCTTTATGGAAATAGGTAGAACTGCTGAATCTTTCATTTAGAGAATAAGTTGATTCTTTTTAATCGAAAGGTGGATTGTTCGATCATAAAAGAGCATCTTTGTTGACACTAACTTTCTTTTCCTGATACACAAGTCTTTTCAAGAACTTGGGATGCGATGGAATTTGCTTTATGGTAATGGGAATGTTCACACTTAACCCTCTTTGAGCAACTCATGGATTTGAATGATTGTTCCAATTTCTTAGGGGCTCCCGACTATGAGGGTATAGAGCGGGAAGGACGCTATTAAGCTTTATCTTTTTGGCTCGACATCATGTACTCGTCACCAGAACATGAGGCTTGTCATACATCATCATCCTTAAGTGGTTCATTTTGAAAATCTTTTGTTGTTTCTTTGGAAAATTCTTTGGGCTGAATGGTTTTATCAATTGTTTTTCCACTTCGAAGAGTGGTGACAACCTTGCAATGTTCAAAGTTACATTGTTTGGACTTGAGATTCTAACACTATTTTAACCTTGAGGGTTTTGGGCGGAGTTTGAAGGAGTTTCCTTTTTCTTTTGAAAATTGCCATGAAGTGACTTGATTTAGGATCTCACATCATTGATTCGAGTCGGTGTTAGTGGTTGAGCCTAGACAAATTGTGTCACAATGTCCTCCAAACTTCTCTTATGTGGAGGTTGGTACAGCTGTTGATTTTGATTCCCTTGAGAAGAGGGGTGGAACCCTTGGTTAGGATTCGCAAGGAATCCTTAAGGACCTTGATTTTGGAATTGAGGGGCTTGATTTGAAAAGCCTTGGTTTTGGAAGTTTTGGCCTTGGTTATTTGGAAAGTGGTTTTGGCCTTCCTCATTCTTCCAACTGAAGTTCGGGTGCTTACCCCACCATGGATTATAAGTTTCAGAGTATGGAGAGTTGAAGGGCTTCTTTTGGTAATTAAGAGCATTAGCTTGCTCTATTTGGATTGCTCCCTTGACTTGAGGAAGGTTAGGGTAGTTAATAGTTGAATGAGTGGGGTCATCGTAAATGATGCATTACTCCTCCACTCCAGATCCCATAGGCACCGAAGGTATCTTGGGTACAACAGTCACCTCATTCACTTTTTTGAATTCGATGGCCTCTAACTTCCTAGTTAAATTGGCTATTTTCATTTACAGGTCATCATTCTCTCTTAAGTGGTGTATTCCTCCTCACAGCCCAGGTGTCTTTTTATGCACTTTAGCGAGTATCTAGGGGTATCCTCCCAGGGTTCGAGCATTTTCTTCTATTGTGTCGAAAAATTGACCTCCACACAGCACTTTTCATGGAACTCCCTGCACACATCATTTGGATGTATTGTTTGTTATTTAGGAAAGATCCTTGGTGAAAATATGCAACAATTTGTCCGACATCAAACCATGATGAGGGAGGGCGTGGGGAGATCCTTATATCTTTCCTATCTGATAGCAAAAGGTTCCGGTTTTTGAAAGATTTCGATTCTCGCATGAGTGCATTAGGCGTGCGGGGAAGAAATTTGTTCATAAATTCATTTCGCATATCTTTCCAAGTGAAAAGTGGAATTGAATGTGAGAGTGAAACCATATTTTGGCCTTTCCTTGAGAGAAGATGGGAATGAAGCCATACAGGTATATAGAGGCGATCACGCCAGAAAACCTTTGTAACATCATAAAAATCTCATGAATGGTGGGGGTTCTGGAATCGACCCACTTAATACCGAGGAAGACAAATCATCTCGACTTCTTGAGAGATTGGTTAGCCTCTTGAGGTGGCGAATACATGAGTTTGTTGTGGTTCTTTGAGGTTGCGAGGAGATCCTCGAAGGGTTCTTTCGACGATGGTAAAGGCCGGGAGCTCGATATTGATTATGCTGAAAATTAATATTTCAGCTCACATGCGTCGGGGTTCTTCGCGGTGCGGCTTCCATCTCACTTGTCGTGGAGGCTCATAAGGTCTTTGCGGGTTACTAGGTAACCCTTGGTCATTTGGATTAAAAAGAGTTTGTTGATTCCCGGGATGTTCCATTTAAGGATTAGGGTTCTCTTGAAACAAACGTGTTACTGTGGACTCTTCAAGATGTCTTTGAGGTAAAACTCTTACAACTCGGCTATGCTCGTCACGAGCCCAAATCGACATGCACCAATATTACCCAAACTGGACAGGTTTCCACCTCTATTGTCTACAAAAAAGAATTAAAATAAAAAGGTAGAGAATGTATCGGATTTGCAATGCAATTGCAAATTACCACTAGCTCTCTCTGGATCGACTAGAGTGCTCGCCACTCCCTGACAACGGCACCAAAAATGCTTCGTCTATTTCACGTGCTGAAATTATTCCCAAGCGTAGGACGTGTCGTCGAAGCAGTAAATCATGGAGCCTGAGGTCATTTCCACGAGGAGTGGTTTCCTAGATTGATCCTTAGGGATTGCTATCCGATGCATGTGTGAATAAAGTAAAATGGGGGTTTGATTGATTGATTTATTAGCGATTGCTTAAAAGCTATTTTAAAGCGAGAAGGGGCGAGATGAAGAGTAGGATCCTAAGGTTTGGCTCTCCACAGGCTGGTAACACCCACCTCTCACTTACAAAGTCTAGATGCAGGAGCCATTGATGAATGGTCTTGATGGGGATATAACTTTAAAAGCTTTGTAAGACAAAGGAATAAATGAAAGATATCAAATGCTTGCTCAGACGATTTGATTGGACTCTTAGTTTGCATTTTGAGACCCGAAACCTGACGATGTGCACGAGAATCTCTCGTTCACACGTTGTCGAAGATGCGAAACTAAAAAGTTTTATAAGAATTTAGCAAGTGTTTAATATCATACAAATCCCATTGAAGCTAAGAGAGGTTGAGTGTTGTTACCTTGAAGGCGGTGAGTTTCCACCATTAGAACCATATCATGGAGGTTTAGAACTCAAGAACTAAATGAGAATGATTAACAATTCTTTGGAACACTAATAAAGTAAATGTGAATTGGCTCAACACTTCAATTCTGAAGGTAGAGAAATAAAAACGCGAGTCCCTCAACGAATACCAAGTTATAAAAACAGCGAAAGATTACAAATGTTCAAACTCATAATCAAAGAAACTAGCTCTTATGCTGAAAACCACTAGAAAATGAAAAACTCCCGAAAGTGAAGGCGAAACCCTAGAATCCGAACTCCCTTAATTCTCTGCCGTGGGCTTCATCTGACCCATTGTGTGATCGGTAGAGTCAAAAGACGGCGTGCCCTTGCTCGAGATCGAAATTCCTCTTAAATCCTGCGAAACCCGGCGTGTTGGTATCGGTACCGAGTTAATTGTGGTGCAGGTGCGAACTCAGTGGTTCTCTAACGGCGCGGAATGCAGATTACCGCGACTCGGCGTATCTCAGCTTTGCATGCGTGGTATTGGTACCATTCGATTGTAGTGCGGTGCAATGCATCTCCCTGATGGCCCCTTCACTTTAGAAATTGCTTTCGGGGCCTCAGGCAATGCGGAATCGATAGCGATGATCTACTTGATGTCACGTAGAACCAAACCACTACGAAAATGTGAGATATCTCGAACTTGACACACGTGCATAAAGCGGTAGAAAAGGTCAAAGCACCTATATTCTACACAAAATGAAAGCAAAACATGAATTTAGAGGGCTTAAACCTATATATAATTGTTCTGCGATTTTATGTATGTCCGGCAATGCCGTCAGTGAATGCAGATTGCCCACTCACCGAAGAGTGATGCAGGTGCGGAGTAAAGAAAGTGGTGCAGTGCAGGTGCTTCAAGCGACCACGAGTTTTGTACCCTTGCATTGTTAATCTGGGGTCGTACACCCGATGGTATAGGAACCTAACCAAATGACTAATTAGAGTTGAGCTAAAGATAAAAAGCGAAGTGAAAATGCAAGTAATCTTGCAGCCTCGAGTTTGTTAAGCGAGCTTAATGCCCACATGAAAATATAGTAAGTTCCACGAACACATATAATTGTAGGGTACTGGGGCCAGTGTTGAATGACACGGCACCTCTGTTACGTGGGCAGGCACGTATAATGCTGGTACTCTACGATTAGTGAGGCGACACTCTCGGCCCAGGTGCTTGATTGCATTTAATTGCCGGTACTCTTTGATTAGTGTGGCGACACTCTGCGCTAGTGTAGACACTCCTTTGTGCCTCTCTGACACCTTATTATATAGTACCTTGAGTACTTATTGTGTTGTAATCTACTCATTTCTTATTCTTGTTCCTAGGTAGGTAACGGTTATATGATAAGAGTTTGAATAACGAATAAGAGTAAAAATGTGTACATCGTTACGTTGAGATGTACCCTCACAGGTACCTACATACAAGTGTAAGCTCTATAGTACCTACGGTATCTTGAGTACAGTATAAGCTCTGTAACTCCCTACGGGAGATACGAACAAGTATAAATTATCTTATAAGTACAAGTATACGTATAAGTTTGTTATATGAATTCATGAAAATTATGATATACGCACTATTGTATATCTATTCTTTGTTATATAATACTATAAGTGAGTATCGATACGTGTGTACATGTATAAGTCGCAAGTTTCCCACTAGCTATAAACAGCACGAGTTTAATCAGGTGTAGGTATAGGAGGGCGTCGGTGATGCCCGCGTCCCCATTGACGACACACTTGTGAGGGTCCATCACACCGTAGGTTTGCGGCACTGATTAATAAATGTAAATGTACCGAGTTTTGTAATAATAATATATAAGCCAGTGGGGACTTGGACTATGGTATTGATAATGTAAACACCATTACGATTGGTAGTTTATTTTGTATCTTTGTATATGATATTTTGATTCGGTTATAGACACCAGGACCTGATGTTTGAAAAAGCGGGTAAGAGTCCCGATTATAGTTTCACGCCCCTTCATCACTTTAGGGGGTGGGGTGTGTCATGACCATTATAAAAGAAATCTTTGACCATTTTACACACTAATTTGCCAATTATTTTACAATAATTTAGATAGAAGCTAGCTTGAAGATCATCGAGCCATTGGGAGTGATGATATGAGAAAGAAATTTTGTACAAATTTCTTCCTACATTACTTACATAATTAACTCAGAATTTTCTTAACTACATAGTCTGATAGTTTGAAAGATTGAACAACTCAATGTTAAATCTTGGATTTTCGGATGTGAATCTTTTGGTAAAATCATTAGCGAATACTTTCGAGATTTCGTCATGTTCATCAAACCAATTATTCTAATCGCCTAAGTGAGTCCAAACTTGTCTCGATTTTTGTGCCCACTTAATCTCCTAACATGTGACTAAGCTTTTGAGAAAGATAAGCATTCTCATTTTGAAGGAAAATATTAAAAGGGTATATCATTAAAGAACCTTGAATCTCATCTTCTTTTTTTTCTCCATTTGCTTTATATTGTCTTCTACATTTCCTACTTCAAGCTTATTCCAAGTTTTAACTTTTTGTCTTAACACTTGAATCTTTTTTACTAGCTGGAAGGCATTGGACCCTGCAAATGAAGTATTTCATGAATCCTTAACAACATCAATAAAACCCAAAATATGAAACCAAATTCCTCACATCCAAAAGATTTGGCTTTTAACTTTATGATTCTTTTGTCTAAATGTAAAACAATAGGTCCATGATCAGAACCTATGATGGGGAGGTTCTCAACCCTTGCATCCTTAAAAGACAAAAGCCATTGATTATTAATGATGACTCTATCCAATTTTACAAAAATGGACGAGGAGTCCCTTCTCTTATTAAACTAAGTGTAAGGAACACCGAAGGAATCTAGATCACTCAATTGGTAGTTATCAACAAATTTTGCAAAATTTTGCATCCTAGATGAGTTACCACTAGTTCCTCCTATTTTTCATGAGATTATGCTTTCATTAAAATGTGACAATTGCCTAAGGTCTGATAATTGGAGCTTTTGATATTTAATAAAGTATCCCAAATCTCTTTTTGTTTATGGTGTTGGGGGTATCCATATAAAAAGGTAAAAAAAACATTTAATATCAAGATTAGAATAATAAATCATACGTAAACATTCTATTGTTTTGAATCTGATATCCAAGAGGCGACATTGAGGATTCCAACATAGCCATAAACCCCCACGAAAGCCCTATGGGATTCCTGATATCAAAACACTCAGGTGAAGCTTAGGAAAAATATCAAAAATTCTTCTAGCATTGACTTTTGTTTCAAATAAATGCAAAATATCAGCAGTAAATCTTCTCATAAGTTTTTTTACTTGAGATACAAAATCAGGGCCACTTGCTCCTCTAATATTCCAAGCAACTGCTTTCATATGAAATACTCTGTTGGTTCAATGGCACCTTGCCCCTTTTTTTCTTCTTGTTTTCCTGCCTTTTTCATTTCCTTCCCCTTCTGGGAGGGTTTTGAATCTCCACGTTTAGTGGCATCCGCCTTTACAATTTTGTAAAATTCCCTTTCACAGATTCGGAGCCTCTATGGTTAGAGATTTGGCCCAAATTGGAGAAACCCTTACAAGGGTTGAAAGCAGTCTTCAGCCCGAGACTTAGTCTCTCCTTGGTTGGACAGCGATCCATGATCAACTTTTATCATGAATTACATTTTCCTACAATTTTTGGTGACCAAAGACATATACAAATTTATGACACTATTACCAAAATTGTGTCTATTCCCCGACTAATGGCGCCGAAAACTTATTTGCCCTTTCTTAGTGACATGGATCAAACACTTACGCAAATTTATGGCGTTATCACCCGAAGGATTGTTATCTAATCCCCCATCAATTTTACTTGACAACATGCATTGTGTTCCTTGGCTATTTTCTTCATTAGAGCATTTTCATTAAGTAAATCATTTTTTTGGTGGTTTTGATTCATTATCTTTGCAAATTGGTCGAACAAGTAGTAGAAAGTGGATTTGATCCAGGAATGCTCGATCCACCCGAGAGGATCTCGAATTTAGACCAACTACCACGACTATAATCTCTATCTATTTGGACTCGATGAAATGATTGGAATCGAGTTTGAAAGCCTTAAAATAATGATACTTAAAAGGTGAATTAATAACAAATGAATTGAATCTTTAAGAATAATCAAATTACAAATTTAGACTTAACGGTTATCTTTTAAAGGAGCATTGAAAATACGACTATTGTGAAACACCATTTCTATGATTGCAGCATGCGTTGTAACAGACCTGATTTAAAACTAGTCCCAGGAATATGATGGTGCGGTTGGATCTCTCGAGCCATAGTTCGTTATCTAATCTTCCCTTTGTTTCTCTCAAGGCGAGTGTTAGATAACTACTTTTAATCTAGGTTGCCTTGTTGCGGGTATTTTCTTTCTCGATACTTCATACCCTGACATGAATTTGCGAGCCTTAGCTCCCCAGATTAAGTCATTGCATGGGTTTACACTATCTTTGGTTTCTCTTCCCCTCGAAAATTAGAATATCATTTCTTTCTTGATTAGATCTTTTCATCTACGAGTTGAATTCACTATTCGAATCGAGGCGAACTCTGCAAGCTTAGAATTGATAAAAATGACCCGTTTCTCGTCTCCAAGTGAGAAGAGGATTTATCGGGTTTAATTTCACGAGGCACACTAGATCAGCCAAATATCATATTAACATACCTTCGAGAAATTGTTCATCACTCTCCGGGAATGCCTTCTGTGTCCTTTCGGAGAATATCACAAAATGTGAGCTTAGATGATGCGGATTTAATGGGTATGAGACAACGATATTGGGATCGATAACGAAAATACACAAGACCCAGTAGTGATTATAATGTGAGTTTAGCGTTAATGAATAAAATTATGCGGAAAGATAATTTCGACATTAAGCGTCGATTATTATTTGGGTTTCTAAATCAACTGGATTACACCATACAGCCTTCTTGATCAAAAAGCAAGCGTAAATAAACAAGCTGGTAGTTAAATTCCAAATTATGCGAAATTCAAACAACCGAGCCCAGTAATTTGTGAAATGAATTATGTCAGAAGAACAAAATTTTAAAAATATAATTCGAGATCAAATTTGAAATAAAGAACAAACTAATCTAAAAATAAAAAACAAAACAAAGAAAATTAAAATACGAGGGCCTTGACAACGAGATCTCTCTTTAGTCGCGAAAACCAGTTCGCCCGATGCTTAATTGCGTGTTATAGGGTTAAAGTTGTTTAATTTGATGCACCTCTTTTTGGACTTGATTCGCGGCCCGGTGGGTTGTTGATGTGACATCGATTCTTTGTCGCGACGCCGTTTGTCTTGGTTAAGTCGTAGAGGCTTTGTTTGGTCGTGACTTGTAAGTCATTATCTCTTCTGGGTGATGGCCGTGGCTTATTAATGATGCCATGACCTTCGTTACGCTTTACGTGTGGTGCCGCGAAAGCGGAGTGAATGGCGTCGCGGGGCAACCAGAGATTTATTCTGGTGATGTCGCGCGACCATAATGATGCTGACACCGCTCTAACCGGTGTCGCACATTTAATGATGTCGCGACCTCGAGTCTTCTCTCCCGATTGATGTACATGACGGTAGGTGTTATCATTACCTTCTTTTTTCTCTCTTTCTCTCATTGCAGCGCGTCGCGACCATTGAATGATGTCGCGACCTCCTTTCTTGACTACTGATGTCGCGACCTCTTCCGGATAATCGCGACGCAAAATCCGATCAATTGTTTATCTTTATGTCGCGGCGCCACAGCGTGTCACGACCTCGCGTCCTTTGTCTTTGGGTTTAGTGCATGCGACCTCGAGGGATGTCGCGGCGCAGTCTTCTTCTTCATCGATTCATTGTTGCTGGAAAAAAAAGAAAAACTGGGTTTACATCGCACCAGCTCTTTTCCTTCCATTACTCTACCTTACATTGATGGGTTTGTGGTGACCTTGATGAATTTTCACATTGCTATCAAAGGAAGCCCGACATCATATTCTTGATCCTTGTGCGCCACTGCTGCGAACTCCTTGACCGGTTATATCATTAATACTCCATCCACATACACTCCTTTCTGCAAAATTCCTCTTTCTCTTGAATTCCTGTATGCTTGATTTGGTTCGTTATTCCGTATTTAAAAACATAAATCGGTCTTTTTATATAAAAATCAATCGGAAAATGGTGAAAATGGATGACTTTAAGCTCATCAAACTCCCCCGAACTTAAAATTTTTTTTTTTTTTTTTTTGCTTGTCCCGAGCAAAGAAAAGAAAGATTAGTTTGTCCTCGAGCAAAGGACATTTTAATTACATTTCGCGGTTATAACGAATTTAATTGAAAGTATAATTGCATTCGTTTCTTGTATGTACAGCTTGAAAGTCCAGTTGAAGGTTAGTTTCTACTCAATCAGTGTACAAAACTAATTTGTTGAGTTTGTTTTTATAATAATCTGGTCGATTGATCCTGTTTGAAGAGTAGGTTGGTCTTCTTCCTCTTTTCTTGAGTAGGTCAGTTAACCACTCACGAGGTCAGCCGGCAGTTTTGATCCTTTTAAGATTTTCAAAATTCCATATGCTTGTTGTTCCATATTGATCTCCACTAATGAGTAAATCGACCTTGAGTCGTCCGGGTCTTTCGGGCTTGTAATGTTAGGCTTGGGTCATGGGTAGGATGGATGGAACTTTTAGAGTTAAGATTACCCAAACTCTTTCTTCTTTGCTATACTTCTTTGCCTTTTCCTTTTCCTTTAACTTCTTTATTTGATTCACAAAAAGCTTCATCCATAGGGAATCTTCTTGAGTCTCTTCTGTTTAAAATTGTTTGTTCAATTTCACATTTATACTTCTCATTATTTGGAACTTTCTGCAACCATTCGAGAATAGTCACCCAATGTTACGTCTTTTTAGGCTTTCTAACACTCTTAGCCGAACTTTGGGTTAGTAGCTCCTATACCGATTGGCATTAGGGTGCAGGTGTTGAAACACCCCTAAGAACTTAATTGTTCGAGAGAATTGAAGCCTGAAGACAAAACTTCTTCCTTTAAAGCTTTCTTTTAAATATTTGCTTATCCACCAGCTTTAGATTTTTTTTCTTTCTTCACCATTTGTATTTCTCTTTTAGTTCTCAATATACTCCCAAGAACTTTATCTATTCCTCACTCCCTTGTGTTCTTGGTAATCAGGTTCTTTCTCTTGGAGGATTAGTTATAAAGGATGGCTTGGGATTTTCAAATTGCTTGTTTTGAAGATAGGAAGTGTTTTAGCTCAAATTCGGGAACTAAGATTGTATGCGAGGAAACATATACTTAATGGTGTTTAGAATGGCTGTGCGGATGGCTGCATCATCTCTTGTTAGTTGTATTACTGGTTCGCCTTGATCAATAATCAAACAAGTTATAGAATTCTTTTTGGTTAACTGTGAATAACCCTAAGGATGTCCTTGACTCACTTTAGTTGTTGAGGAGTTACATTATCCAAGGTTCACGAAGTTCTTTGGCTTACTGTTTATACTTCAAACCCAAAAATATGTTTTGCTCCTTCAATTGTATAACTTTCCTTTAACCTGGACTTATCATTAAATTCAAGTCAATTATGCAATTTGTGTTTCAATTCAATTATGTGCCATTCTTATAATGCAATTATTTGTGTTTCATCCTATCATCTAATCAATTACCTCAAACTAGATCATATTATGATATATTCGGCATTTTCATTCTGAAGCTAGAGATTCCATTGTTATTCCTCTGTGATTAAAGAAAAAGTAAAACACACAATTTGACTTCAAACACATCAAACAAATTTCGATTTTATTCATGAGAATGTGCAAAATCTTGAGAACAACAAGATAGGAATGGAGGAGAGATTGACAAATCAATGAGAAGGTCTATTTTTTTCTTTTCTGAGGAGGAACAAAGATGTTTGGGGGATCCAGATCAAGGGTAGCCAGGTTGGGGTTGAACTTGGGGAACTTCATTTCTGTCCTCTTCTTCTTCTTGACATTTTCCCTTTCTATTTGTTCTTCAATAAACAGTTCATTGGTGAGATCAACTTTCTTATTCAGATCATCTTACCTTTGACCCAATGTGTTCATTGTGCGCTCCATTCACAATCTGACCTACAAAAATTTGGATAGATTATTTGTTAATCAAATCAATTTTCGGCCGAATATTTCTTCTATAAGCATCATTGTCATCAAGCACTTTATCTTTGTCCTTCATCTTCTTCTCGAAGTCCTGTAATAATGACATATAGAGGAATTTAAACCCCTTGATCTGCTCCTTTGTCTTGGCCTCTTGCTCTGAATCCCTTTCTTTTATGAGTTTTAGGGGTTGAGTCTAGATCATCTCTTGATTATTGTAGAGATGATTCATATGGCTAAGGCTATGATTTTAGTGAATCTCGATCTCTTTCCTCCATTTCCTTTTGAACTTTTCTTCTTGGTGCTACAGATCTTTTTACTCCTCCTCCTTTACCTTTCGACTCCATAAGCACCGTTTACTATCTTTTATAACTGACTCTTCTTAAGTACATTTCTCGTTTCACATTCGAGTTCCTCTTCCCCTTTGTTGATATCTTCTTTTCAATTCGACTTAATACATCTTCCATATGAATTTACTGTTGAGTGCTCCATTTCTCTTCTCTTTCTTCCAAACTTTTACGCGCAGAAATGAGCATTTCCATTATTTGATTATTTTCTGGGCTCCTCTAGGCTTTGTCTGATTCTTTTCAGAAATCCACAGTTCCTTATTGGTGGAGGCGACCGGTGGGGTGGTGAAATCTATAGGACTTCTTTCATATGCTTCCATGTCCTCTGCAAAAATAGAGGTGTTCCCTTATGGCTGTGTTTCTGGATTTTGTTCTTCTTGGTTTTCCACCATCAGGGTGTCCTCTTCTTGTCTTGCACTCTCCTCCTCGTCTCTGGGATCTGCTTCCACTCTGACCCCCTTCTTCTTTTGATTTCTTGGCCTTGTACGGTCGGGGTTAATGGTGTGAAACTTTGGGGCACTCTTTTCTTCACATGACTTCCCTTCACACCCATTTCTGATACATAACCTTGTGATGGTTCTTGGGTGTAGGATCGAACCCTTTTATTTCCTTCGTGATATTTCATTATTGGGTTTTCAATAATAGCTGACATTAATCTTATAGCCCTTGATTATGGCATAGAATGATGGCTTCTTGTTCTCTTACTGTGCAAACATGCTTTGTAGGAACCAGAACAGAAGCCAGAAAATAGAACCATACCTTTGCTTCTTCTGTCAGATCTCCCCTGTTTATAATCTTTTTCTCTCCTCTTCTCTAACCCCATTTCACCTTGACGTTTGCCAGCTTTCTAGCTATCTTTTCACAGTTTGGGTTGTCTGCTATCTTCTTGTACTTGGATCCATGTTTTTGACCCTCCATTCCATACATTTCATTTATAGTCTCGGCTCGTATGGTACCCAGGCCCCTCACGTAAGCTTAGTTCTCCTTTCTCCTACAAAGGTTGGGTAAAATTCTCTACATTCATAACGGTCTTTGTTTATGAATTTTCCCACCTTCTTTGCTCATAAATCAGAATTCCCCTTGTGAAGGAGATGAGTTAGTTGAATCCCTTTCTCCTCTGAGCCCCTTTCGACATAGTGCTTCTTCGATTAAGCGGCTTCTTAAGAGCATGACTACGTCCTCCTCTTCTTCTTGCTTCCTTTCTTTTCCCTTCCTTCTCTGTTCTTTGATGCTTGGTTGGACTTAGCTATTAAACGGCTGTTCTCCATTGTAGGTTCGGATGATCTTCCCCACGGTTTGGGTATACTCCTCCGTGATTTCGTTGATTTAGGATGATGTTCGAAGGTTGACCATTTAAATCGGAAGTTTTTTTTTTTAGGAAGTAGGTCGGATTTAGGGTTGCGAATCGAAAACCAAGGAAGATCACGAAGATGAAAAGTTAAGATTTGCTTCACGGAAGGAGATGATAATGAGTTTCTCAGCGGTTGCAATTAGGTGTGTGTAGAACATTTATTTCATTTATTTATTGGCAGCCGCGACAATTCATCTTTGCTATTGTGTCTTTTGTCTTTAAATTTAGGAAACGATTAAAGTACTTGGTATGAAACTTTTCTTTTATGTCGCGACATAATATTGTTTGTCGCGACATAAGTTAGCGTGGAGACGAGTCATCCCCAAAGTGCGACGTCAGCTGCGCGACATCGGGCATCTCGTGACATTGTTAAGTTATGCATAGCCTGCGTCGCTCTTTTGAAGGAATTACTCTTTGTCGCGACCCGATTGTGCATGCTGACCCGATTCTGTCGCGACACCAACGCTGATGTAACCCGCGCCCTTTTCTTCCTTGATGCGGTAGTCGCGACATCGACTTACATTGCGACGGTTTACATGCGGCGACATAAGTTTTATCGCGACCTAGTCTACCAATTGCCTCAATTTAATGAGCGAGCTGACTTTTCACTCTTGATTAATTAGCGATTCTCATCATCAAATAAACCATTTCCACCGACAATTAAGTATGCGCTACTATTAAATTTCACGGAATTTGTATAGGAAAAGAATGCTCCCTTTTCAAATAGCTCTCACGGCCAATTCTTTGGAGTTGTCAAGGATTGTTACTTCGCTGACCCTTGATTCTACATCTTTTAACCAATCATTCATTTAACTCTTGCAAAACTTTTACCTAATCTTAAATCAAAATTAGTAAAATCCATGATGAAATTTATTAAATTTAAACACCTGAGTGTAAATTATAACAAAGTAAAAAAATGATTAAAAATCAAGCGTGTGGATTGCCTTCCATAATTTGCTCCATTTTTAGTCTCTAGGTTGGACTTTTTCTATTGCCATTTGTTCTATTTCTTCAATTTTCTCCATTCGAGAGACCGAGGGTTTATCTTCGATTGCTTTTCCCACGGTAGTGCTTTAATCTTTGACCATTAACTTTGAACTCTTCTTGCTTCTTTGTTTCTAAGTGTCAACGCTGAGTGTGTGCTTGATACCATAATAATAAATGGTCCACTCCATTTGGACCCGGCTTTCTGAGAGAGCCTTAATGCAGGTTGAATAACAAACGATCTCACCTTGTGAATTCCTTCCTCAAATTAGACAGTCATGCCGTTTTTTGTTTTTATCCTTGTAGATTACAGCATTATCATAGGCTTCGTTCTCAAATTCTTCGATTCATTTTAGCTAAGTAACTGTCTTCCTTACTTGACTTGAAGTCGAAATTAAGCTTCTTGATGGCCCACATAGCTTTGTATTCGATTCGAGAGGTAGATGACATGGTTTGCGAAAACTGACTACGTATGGGGACATTCAGTAGGAGTTTTGAATGTCTGATCCTGTAAGCCAAGTCGTCATCAAGTTTGGAGACCAATCCTTCTGGCAGACTTCTGGAGTCTTTCAGGATTCTTTTAATCTCCACATTGGAAATCTCTGCTGTCCATTAGATGCAGGGATGATAAATAGACTCATATATGCTTCATCCATACACCTTTCATGAGTTTACAAATATTTTGTTTTGCAAAAATGGCTTCCCAATTGATGATTAGATTGATTTCAAATGCATAAAATATTCTTTGTAAGAAACTCACAAGTTGTATTGGCATCATTCATGGACGAAGCCCACTTCTTCCACCCATTTGGAAACATAATCACGCCGGCGGTATATATAGGTTTCAATTGATGGTGAATGGTCACATAAAATCTATTCCCGTCGTAATTTGCACCACCATTATACTTGGCACTAGGGGCATTTCATTTACACTCTTGATATTTCCAATCTTTTGGCATCATCACACAATTTGACCCATTGACCTGATCTCGAAGATAGTGGGCGATAAAATCCAAGATTAGGTACCTCTTGTAATTTGTTCTTTCTCGAAAATACACCCCAATATGGTGATACATGGCATTCATTCAAAATTTGTGTTGTTGGCACACATCTTCGATAATCATGTCGACTACCTCTTTTAAATAAGCGGTGGGTCATCGAATGTAGTACCTGCTTGTCGAGTCTAGCTTTCTTTTACGTTGGTATTTGAATTCACGAGGAAGGCCTCCCACAAGCTGTTAATTCACAATGTCGGCGCCACCGTGAAGTTGAGGTGGCACTTATGTATTATTCATGCGGGAAGTTCTGTGGTCTGCCTCCTCCTTACTACATTTCATTCCTTTCTACTACGGACAAGTGATCGGCTATCACATTGTCACACCCATTTATCTTTAATTTTCATATCAAACTCTTGCGTGCATGACCACCCACATATAAGTCTTGGCTTAGCTTCCTTTTTGACATCGGATATTTGATGGTTGCCAGTGTATTATGAACTATAACATGGGATCCCCAAAATGTATGGCCTGAATTTCTCACGAAGCAAACACTATGATTTAGCATCTCCTTTTCGGTTGTGGAATAGTTTTCTTGTGCTTAATTGAAGGTTACGCTAGCATAGTATATGACTCGAATATTTTCTCTTTTCTTTGCCCCGATACAGCCCCATTCTTGAAATCAGCATCACACATTATTTTGAATCCACTGATCCGATCAGATTTACGGCCGTGATAGGTGCTTGAACCCGTCGATCTTGATTTCTTGAAAGCGACCTTATGAATCATCGAAATTAAACTTTGTGTCCTTCTCCCGATGTCATAGTGGTGCGGTTATTTTTGAGAAGTCTTTGATGAATCTCATATAAAATCCGGCATGCCCCGAAAACTCCTTATCCCCTTCTTGTTGTGGGAGGTCTGAGGTTTTGTCATTAAATCTTGGATTGGTCACTTCTAGCCATGGCATAAATTTATGACCCGAAACGTACATACATTACCATGAAGATGGCATTTTTCCGATTTAGTGCTAGGCTGTTTGTCATTGCATCTTTGAGTCTTGTTTCAGGGTTATTCGGACTTGTTGTTATTTGGACCCATACAGCATGAAGTCATCCGTAAAATTTCCATAAACTTCCCTCGATCAAATCGAGAACAGTGGTGACATCATACATCATTTGGAGAGTAGCGAGGCATGCCGCGACCCAGTGGCATCCTTAAAGGCAAGGTACCATAGGGGCATGTGAATGTGGTATTTTCTTGGTCCTCGGTGCAGTGCAATCTGGTTTGTAGCTGAATACGATCGAAACAAAATGAAGTTGTCCTGGCTAATCACGTCCCGACATCGATCGATGAAGAGCGAAGGGAAATGATCTTTCTGGTTCTTTGTGTTCGACTTCACATGTGATGCATGTACTCTCCATCTGTCATTGTTCTTGTTGGAATTAATTCATTTCTTTCATTGCGGATCTTGATAAATCACCCTTCTTTGGAACCACATGGGTAGGCTAACCAGAATTTGTGATACATAGATAAAACCGACATTTAACCGTTTGAGCACCTCCTTCTGACTACTTCTTTCATTCTTTTGGATTCGAGTCTCCTTTGATGTTCTTGATTGGCTTTGCATTTCTTCAGTGATATTTTGTGCATGCATATTGATGGTACGATACCTTTAACTCTTGATAGACCAGAAGCTATAGACTCATATGATTCCTTGAAATTTCCCGTGACCTACGTTTCCTCATCAATTAAAAAGCAGGAAATTATTCTTGGTTACTCTTTGGCTGACTCAGTGTATACTTTAAAATGACTTGCTCATAAAACTAGCCTTCTTCTTTGGTTTCTTGATGAAATTCCTTTTCTTCATTTTGTGTTCTTATATCCCATTTTATTTAAAGACTCATCGCACTTTTCGATGAATGTAAGGCGGTGTGCGAGAAAATGAATCAAAACCTTGAATCTTTGGAAATTCACATCTCTTTTTCATTGATTGAGTTGGGCATTACAATCATAGTAAAATCATAGTTGTTGACATAGCCATCTTATTGACTTGATATCTTCCCTTTCTATGTCTAAATTCCTCGAGCCCGAGTTAAATTGAAGTCATTTTGCCCTGCTTCTCGACTACGAGTGAGAATTCCCTTCTGCATATCGATTAGAAATGCTCCAGTTGCAAGGAATGGCCTTCCGGCAGCGAGAGGACTTGTGAATCTTCCTCCATATCCGGTATAGTGGAAGTCCAGCAGGAAAAATAAATTTTCCTTTACCGGCTACATCTTCTATGATTCCTTATTTTGGGGTTATCGCCATTTGGGTAAAAGCAGGTGGTGGAGTAAGCTCCCCCCAAACTTAACTTCTTAGCGACGAGAATAGGGCATTAAATTGATGCGGCTTTGAGTCGCGAGCTTCGAAACTTCAGGCTCTCGATAGGTCGCGGAGGAATGGGGTGAAGGCTCCACTGGATCCTTCATCTTTTATGGTAAAGTCTATATTGATCACGACACTTTGAGTTCTGGTCAGTTCTGATTCCTTGTGATCTTCCTCTTTTCTTTCAGTGTGTCTTTAAAATTTTTGCATAAGAGTGGCATACGAGTCACCACTTACGTAAGGCATACGATCTCCGGCTTAAAGGTTTCAAAACCTTGAGAAGCTGTTCCTCATCTTTGATTTTAACGACCTCGTGGGAAATGGGAATGTAGAAGCCCGATTGATTACGGGTTTTCTTCTTGCTTCCTTCTTCTCTGACAGTTTGTTCCTTCTTTCTTTCTTTCTCGGTGTTTCAGCATTACAGGCCTTCCTCTCCTGTTGCTTTCATCTTTTTGTCTTTTCACGAGTCTTTCCCATATTTGCCTGTTATGGTCTTCGGATTTTTGTGCCGTGTCTTGGGAAAGGCATCTTTAATCCCAGTTTTGGGTTTGTGTGGGTTGCCACTATTTGTGTCTCCCGGGTTGGGGAGGCGTAGTGAATATGAAAAAATTTGAGGTGGTATTTGAGGCTTCGATTCTATGACTTTGTTCCATATGGAGGTTTAACGACTTCTTGTTGTCCCCAGTGAATTGCGACATTTGATCTTGAATGGATTTAGGCCCTCCTCGACTCGTTTCGTTCTATTTTCACCTCCTTGCTGCTCTTTGCGGAACCTTAGTGGTTCTTGATATCCACATTTGAGGATTAATCACGTACTGCTTGGGCCTTGTGGGGCCCCTCCACCATATGAGAAAATTTTCATGGTTCCTCGGTCTTGGATGATAGTGTCTTTGTGAGGTTAGGATTTGGTTTGAAGTGATAACTTCTGCAGCCCCAGTACTTAACCTCCTCAGCATCCTTAAAACAGTTCTTGATAGGTACATCAAACACTTCCTCTCAATGGTTCCCTCTCGGCCTCTATTTCATGAAGCCGTGTGCATCTTCCTCTCTTGCTTGTCCATTCTATGCATGATGGCGTCTCAAGCTTTGCCTCCATTAATGTTGCATCCGTCTTGCTCAGCTCATGACTCCTCTTCCTGCGCGATTACTCTTGAAAACTTCGATGGAGCTTTCTGTGCATTCGCCCGGATCCTCAGTCAGATCTCTTTGCCTCTTGGCACTCTTACGTTTGAATGCTCCACGACATGAAGCATTGATAAATACTTAGATGTATCATTCAAGGCATGATACACTATGTCAAGTAGGTCTTAAAATCCTATTCCATGCTTCGAGACATTTCAGCAACCTTTTGAATCTCTCCATGCTACATAAAGGCTCTCATCTTCCTATTTGGGACTCTGATTATCTCCCCTCCTTCTCTACGAGGTGAGTGATGGAAGAATCTACAGTAGGCTTCCTACAGCTCCTTCAGTGTCAGCCAGAACCATATGGTAGAGATTCATACCATGTGTGGCTGTTGTATCTCTTAGAAAATGGGAATAAATGCAATTTTATGACCTGCGTCTCACCCGTTTCAACTTCCTTTATGTTGCCGTCACGAGGAACCTTCGGTGCTTTCATTTGAGTCTTACATTGGGATGACCCGATGCTTGTTATTCTTTGAACCATTATGTCAGTCTTGGCTTTAGTTGAAGTTATTTGCATCAGCGTAGAATTTTGTCTAATTGCAAAGTATTCATCTGAATAATAGGTCTCAAAAGTCCTCCATTATGTCAGTGATTGGAGGCCTTAAAACAGCACATTCTTTGTCATGGTCCTGGTCTTTTGCCTTTCCCACGCGCCATAAGCGAGTTTCTCACCTTTTTCGTTTCGAAGCTTAGGTGTTCTCTACAGTTCGGTATCTGCTTTGGAATCGGATCGATTACTATTCCTATGCATTAAAGTTTTCTGAAATGAAAACATGCACTCATTAATAGGATTAGTCAAACTGACAAATATTTTTCAATATGGCTTGTTAAAGGTTAATTATTCTAAATAACCACTTGCTTGAAAAACTATTTTTGTTCTTTTTCTTTTAAATGTCGAATTAGTATTTCTTCTTTCGTGCGAATATTGATCACCCAAATTCTTTCGATCCGTGGCGCCATAAAACTTGTTTGGTGACGGAGCATATACAAATTTAAGACCTTATTACCAAAAGGATTATTATAATCCGACACTTGACGAAAACTTGTTTGGTGACCAAAAAAGACATATCTGAATTATGACACTATTACGAAAGATTTATTGTCTATTCCGTGACGGTGCCAAAGCTTGTTGCCTTTCTTGGTGACATGGATCAAAACATACGCAGAATTTATAGCGTTATCGCGAAAGTTATTATCTAATCACATCGATTTTGCCAATGACTTGTACATTTAATGTTCATAGCTATTGTATTCATTAAGAGCATTTTCATTAAAGTAAATCATTTTTTTTTTGATGGTTTTGATCTTTATCTTTACGCAGTGCACGGTCGAACAAGTAGTAAATTGGATTTAAGTCCCGGATACTCCCGATCCCACAAAGATCTCAAGGAATTCCAAACCAACTACCACGACTACCGATCTCTATCTTATTTGGACTCGATGGAAACCAGGTGGAATCACTTTTGAAAGCCTTAAAATAATGAAAACTAAAAGAATTGAATTAATAACAAATGAATTGAATCTTTGAAATAATCAAAATTCACAAATTTAAGACTTAACGATTTATCTTTTAAAGGGAGCATTAAAAATGCGGCTATTGTGAAACATCAATTCTGCAGTTACCTTTGTCGTTGTAATGAACCCACGGATTTAAAACTAGTCGAAGATATGATAGTGCGGTTGGATCTCTCAAGCCCACGGATTCATTATCTAATCTTCACTTTGTTTCTCTACGAAGACAAAATTAATTTAGAAAACTACTTTTAATCACCAGGTTTGCCTTGTTGGGTATTTTTCTTTCCGATACTTCATACCCACCCGGCATGAATTTGCGAGCCTTAGCTCTAGATTAAGTCATTGCATGGGTTTATATCTTGGTTTCTCTTCCTCAAAATTAGATATCTCATTCTTTCCTTGATTAGATCTTTGTATCTGGGATTAGATTCACTATTCGAATCCCCGGCGAACTCTGGCTTAAATTGATAAAAAGCCCGACCCGTTTCGTCTCAGTGAGGAAAGAGGATTTATCAGTTTAATTTCCATGAGCACACTAGATCCAACAATATCGGGTTAACATACCTTGAAATTGTTCATCACTCGGGAATGCCTTCTACGTATTGTCACTCGGGCCTCACGGAAATCGAGCTTAGAGATAATCCGGGTTAATGGTGAGACAACGTGGGATCGATAGCAGAAAATACACAAGACCCGACAAGTGATTTACAAGCGAAGTTCAACATTAATGAATAAAATTATCACGGGAAAAGATAATTTCGATGATAGTGTCGATTCGATAGGCGGGTTTCTAAATCCTTTGGATTACACCATCTGATAACTTCTGCGATCAAAAAATATTTGTAAAATAAACATTGATAGGTTCGAATTCAAATTTATCACGAAATTGAACAACCCAGACATTAATTTGAAGGAAATAGAATTACGCATTCGGCTAAAATTTTAAAGCTAACGTTCGAATCAAATTGAAATAAAACGAACTAATCTAAAAATAAAAACAAAGCAGAAAATTAAAATACGGGAGCCTTAATGACGGATCTCTCTTTGAAATTAAGCGAAAAGCTCAGTTCCTTCGTTAGCGACTGCGTATTTTATAGGGTCCCAGTTGGGCCACGAATTTGATACCTCTTTTGGACTTCAGTTAACTAGCCCAGTGGGTTGTTGATGTCGCGACATCGATTCTTTGTCGCGACCTTCGTTGTCTTCAGTTATGTCGCAGAGGCTTTGTTTGGTCGTGACTTGTCGTCATTATCTCTTGGAGCTGTTGTCGCGACAGCTAAATGATGTCGCGACCTTCGTTACTTGTGTCTGATGTCGCGACAGCTGAATGACGTCGCGACCTTAGTTATTCACAATTGATGTCGCGACCACTTAATGATGTCGCGACCTGCTTTTCTAACCGGTGTCATGACTTTTAATGATCTTCAGCGACCTCAGTCTTCTCAGGTGATAGCCGGCGACAGCTGGAAATTGTTATCGCGACCTTCTTTTCATTACGGCGACGCCAGCGACCATTGAATGATGTCGCGACCTTCTTTCTTTGCAGTGATGTAGCGACCTCGCTCGAGATGTCAGCGACATAAATATTCGATCAATTGTTTATCTTATGTCGCGACAGTGATGTCCCGACCTCCTTGTCCAGCATCGCTGGGTTTAATTAAGCCGACCTCGAAAGGGATGTCATTTGCGGTCTTCTTCTTCATCAATTCATTATTTACTTTGAAACGCCCGGGGAGTTTACAGCCAGCGAAGCTCTTTTGCCTTCATTACTCTTATTGCGTTGAGGTTTGTGGTCGCGACCTTGATATAATTTTCATTGCTATCAAGGCTTCACGACATCGATTCTTTGATCCTTGTCGCGCCTTTCTTCTTCACCAAACTCAACCGACCCGATTATATCATTAATCCTCATCCACCTTACTTAACTACTTTGCAAAAATTCCTCTTTCTCTTGAATTCCTGTGCATGCCAGTTTGGTTAGTTATTCCATATTTCTAAACATAAATCAGTCTTTTTATATAAAAATCAATCAGAAAAATGGACTGAAAATGGATGACTTTTAAGCTCATCAACAATCCATCTCAACAAGACAAGAAAACGAATAATCCTCACAAAAGTCCAAAAACCAATAATCCAAGGCAAGTGAAAATATCCAACAATATTATAGAGTATGAACAAAGCATGAATAATCATCCAATATCCCAAATATAAAATTTCATAATGAGGAAGACTTTCTATGGTACAAATGTGAGGTTCTCCACATGTCCTTGAAATTTGGACATGGGCACATGGTTAAGTGATACATTGTTGGGTTTAAGATGGGATACTAACCTTTAAGGGCCATCGATGCATCATAACTTATGGAAAAAACGAACTAGAAAGTAACTTTATAGGAATGGTAAGCCAAGGCGTATGAAATGGAGAACCATTAGCAAATGTCATAGGCAAATAAGGATAGATCGTTTACATGTATGTCTATGTTTGTCAATTGTTATCATCTCATATAGATTTGCAATAAAGATCTTTGCTAAAGTGTGTATTTGTTAGAGAGGCGTAACTTTAAAAACTGCTTGAAAATAGTAACTGCATTGAAATATGGGTTACAAGAAAAGGGGGTGGCTTTACAAAGGCCATGAGGTAGCTTTGGGTTAGGTTTATGGAAAGAAATTCTCTATAAAGAAGCTTCAAGCTCCTATTAAACTCGCACAAAAGCTTTATGAAAGGTGTGCAAACAAGGTAAAATTCTGGGAGGATGCGTGGTGTAGCGGGGAACCCTTTAGCGAGCTGTTTCCTATATTTTATGCGCTGGCTGGGTCAAAATGGGCTAGTGTAAAGGAGGTTTGGAGGCCTGCAAGAGAGCAAGGGGGTGGAATCTTCAGTCCAAAAGGCATTTCAATCATTGGGAAATATAGAGGATGAAGGACTTCATCAACTTTATTAAAGATAAAGAATTAACCCCCTTGAAGAGGATGGAAGGGTGTGAAAGTTGACAAGACACGACCTCTTCTTATGATGCCTTGTGGGGGGGGTAGGGGGGAGAGGCGGCCCTTTTCCCTAAAAGGATGTTTTGGAATCAATAGGTTCCCTCCACAGTAGGTTTCTTTGCTTGTGAAGCTTGGTATGATAGAGTATTGACTATGGACCAACTCAAGAGGAGGGGCTTTTCCCTTGCAAACAAATGACCTCTCTGTCGAAAGGAAGAAGAAAACATTCAGCATTTGCTGATACACTTCCCCATGGTTTGGGGTTTTCGCACTTTTTTGTTAGCAGCCATGAGAATTGTTTGGGTGCCCCCATTGCTAGTCAAAGACTTGGTTATTGGTTGGAATAGTATCCCTATCAGAAAAGGATAAAAAAAAGGCTTGAACGGCTGCTCTTTGGGCAATTTGGAAAGAAAGGAATAAGGTAGTTGTTAGAAAATAATGGTGGCTAAAACAAGAACAAAAAAGATGGAACACCATGATTTATGTGGAAAACCCAAATCTGGGAAAAAAACCACTAGCAAAGGAGTTATAAATCCATTATATGAAATATGGTACAAAGAGAAGAGAAGGGGAGAAGAAGAAGAGAGGTTACAATGATCTCAGCAGCTCTAAAATCTCACATTACCTCACATCTGGAAAACCCCAAAACATAACATATATATATATATATATATATATATATATAGTTATATATATATATATATATATATATATATATATATATGTGTTAGAATGGGATTTTAACTCTAATGGAGTTGGAGAACCTTTTCGTGAGTGTTGTTCATTCAAAGTTTGTGCTAAGACCAGAAAATTGCTTACAATTTGAGATGCAATCTCGATTTATTCTTTATTGTATCTATACTTGATTTGGGTGTGGATTATTGCGTATGATTTTGGGATCAAGCATAATATATTAAGGTGTTTGGCATCCTATGGCTGTAAAATCACAGTTGTCCCATCAACATGGCCTGCTTCAGAGACATTAAAGATGAAGCCTGATGGAGTTCTCTTCAGCAATGGCCCAGGAGACCCATCTGCAGTTCCTTATGCTGTTGAAACAGTTAAAGAAATATTGGGAAAGGTTCCAATTTTCAGCATTTGTATGGAACATCAGTTGCTTGGACAGGCATTGGGGTGGTAAAACCTTTAAAATGAACTTTAGCCACAATGGTGGAAATCATCCAGTTCGTAACCTTTGGAATGGTCATGTTGAGATCAGTTCTCAGGTGCGTTTACCTAGACATATATATATTTAGCTATTAATGTGTGCAAGAACGTTCGATTCCTCTAACTTTACTTTATTGATCTAGTTCCTTGTAAATTGATTCTTCTGTTGAGCATTTCTCCTCTTAATTTTTTGTCTATTTGGTTGAAGTGTTTCATTCTCTATTTTTCTCTTTATGGATGTGCTTTAATTGTTATGTGTGATGTTCTTGAACTTCTTTTGAATCTTGCCATTGAATTTAACTTTTTAGGAGTTATTAAAAATATGAGATTTCTATATTATTGTAAAAAAAAAAATTAGTAGTGGGATTTTGCATGGGAAAGGTTAAAACTTGAAAGTACATCATGAATGATTTCAAATGCATCTTTCTTGTTTGGTCATGTTTCACATCAGCCCAGATTGGTTGACATGGAGATGTGTTTGAGATGATACTTCAAGCTGCATTGAAAGTTTACTAGTAGCTGATATGCATTTAATAATTCATTTATTAAGGTTTGTCTTTGCTCATGCACATGACATCCTGTGAGGAACATTTGTTCCAATTTCCCTCTCCCCACTGGGGCTAAATATTTCCCCGAGACTTTAATATGTTTTTTTATCTGCTTTAAATAGTATGTTTTCCACCCCACTATGTATAGTGGTTGTTTCCAGTTTTATGTGGGGATCCTCTGGAGCAACCTTTATATTACAAGAGCTATAGGCCCATTTGGTAGAGAGTGTTTTGTGTAAAAATTAGAGGATTTGACCCATTTTAGAGGATTGATAAGTCAAAACCTCTAATGTTGTTGTTTGGTGAAAAGCAGATTGGAAGAGTGGATTGGGCCCAATCCTCTAGATTAAAAAACGTTGCTTCCAGCAACGTTTTCCAAATAGAGGATTGCATATGTGGAGTTGAAAAATACAAATTTATCCCAAAATTGTCAATAATTACTACACTTACCGAGAGCTTACTAGCAAATTGCCCTATCTTCAGTCTTTCACCCTCCTTTTATCTCCATAGCAGATCCTAAAATGCAAGTTCGGTGCAAAATTTGATTTTCATTAAATAGGTTAGTTGATTTCTTTCTAAATTTTCTTCGATATAAATTTTTTCTTTGCTTTTTTTTTTTTTGTGTCTTTTCTCTATTCTTTTTTCTTCAATTTATGAATCTAATTTCATCGATCTTTCTTCGCTTTTTTTCTTTCCATTTCTAAATTTGGTTTCTTTTTTCTCTATCCTCTTTTCTGTTTACCAGTAACATATGCTATTTGTTCCATTTTTTTCTCTGTGAATTCGATTTTTTTTTTTCTTCTTGGGCCTTCTTAGTTAAATGGTTTAGCCCAACAAAACATTGTAGGAAAAATACCTCCCTTCAAGCTGAGAATTGAGAACTTCCAGGTCAGTCTTGAATATCTCTTTTATCCTCTTCCATTTTCGATGGTTAGTGATTGATGTCTTAATTTTCATTATTGTCATTCATCTTTGAAATTTCCAGCAAATTATTTGATATGTTATATGAGGAATTTTAAAGATAAAAAGAGTAGTGTATTACAAGCATTTGTTGAGATGATGTAATGAGAGGAATTGAGTTTTCTTTAGTTCTTTGAGGGAGAGGGTCATGTGGGTATGCTCTCGAAGTCTAGGGGTGTCATATGCACTGTTGACTTCTATATCTATTTGAATAGTTGCACACCTTGAATGATAAAGGAAAAAGAGTAGTATGAAAGGATTGCAATTGGCATGTTATTTGTTATCTGGACATTAGTCATCTCAGATTGCTACACTTTTTGTGATCTAGCTTATGAAAGGTGGTTGCAGCAAAATGAGCAGATACAGCACTCATTAAGTAGCCTTTTGTATCTCTTTTCTTTAAAATGCTGCCAACCGGCTTTAATCATAGAAATGTTTATGTGGCTATGTGGTTGTGGTATGTGTTTGATAACATGTTGTGATTTCTGTTTCATATATTAAAGGATGTGATTTTTGTTCTCTTATATATATAATACATAGATGGCACCAAACAAGAAAAGGGACAATGAAGAAAGTGAAGGTGGGGGCGAAGATTTGAGTCGGGCTAATTGGTCTAAAGAAACATTACACCTATTTTGTGATTGCAAAATCAGCGAAAGCTGCAGCAAGGAAAACGTGGTGCAACACTCCTCACAAAGAATGCCAGCGGAAGGTGCTGTGTGCTGAGTTTCAAAAGGACAAGCTATCATATGACAAGAACAAACTTTAAAATAAGTGGATCGACGAGGAATACGGTTTCGGCATTGCGCTTTGAAAAGAAACGAGATTAGGTTAGGATTATGAAAAAATAACAAGAAGTGATAGTGAGGATTGGTGATGAGTGTGAAACTCATCTAATTTTAAGTCCATTTTTTATGCAAATTTGAGATCTTTAATGTTTAATTTAATGCAAAATTATGGAGTCTTCACCTAAATTTGTATTTTGCAGGATTTATTGCAAAAGAAGCAAAAAGAGAAAGAAAAGCAGTAGATTAGGCAAGGTAGGAGATGCTGAATGTCGCGAAAAATTTCATCATTGTCGCAACAAAATTCAAGGCTAACACTGGAAGAAATGTCGCAACAATCGGAACTCCGTTGAGACAAAGATTGAGAAAAATCCTTAAGAAGATAGTAAAAAATTTGTCACAACATTTCAAAGCTTTGTCACTACACAGTTACAAGGCAAGAGGATTGAAAGTTTGTCGCAATAATAGAAATATGTTGCGACAAAAGCTAAGAAGAACTCCTGAAGAAACATTGGAAATATGTCGTGACATAGCAATGATTGTCGCGAAAAAACAAAGGGTGGAAGATAGAAAGAATGTCGCGACATCAAAACCTTCTATCGCGACAAAAGATGGTAAGAGTTCAATGTAAGACATTGAAGTTTGTTGCGACAAGGTTTCTTATGTCGCAAAACCCTCCAGAGATCAACATTACAAGGCAAAGAAAGATTGTCGCAACATTTCAAACTTAGGTCGCGACAAACCCTCCAGAGATCCACAAGATAAAGGCAAAAAGATTGTTGCGACGATACAGATGGCAGTTGCTTTGAAACTGGCCGCAACATTTCCAAAAAGTTTTTCGCGAATATAGCGCCAATGCGTATGCGAAAGCCTGGTTGTATTATTCCAAAGTTTGTCGCACAAAGATGTGGTAAAGAAGACCAATGAAATTTTCTACAAAAAGTTTGGTCACTGGCGATTTCTAAAGTTTGTCGCTACATTAATCCTGGCGGAACCGACCGAAGTTTGTAGTGACAAATGATAAGTTTGTTCGACAATTGGTCCAAGGTGAATGTCAAGCCTCACGTCACATACCTCACACACTAACACATCGACATCCAAAGATTGCATCCCGCCGCTACATTTCAAAACTTTGTCGCGAGAAACACTTAAAAGGCACTCTGGAAAGCAGAAGTAGCAAATGTCGCGACAATGCCACAACAAAGCCTAAAGACAAAGATAGATGTTGAATGTCGCGACATTCAAAACTTTGTAATGACAATGAACCAAATTGAGCCTGCATGGAGTCCATAAAATCAGCTTGGAATTCCGACCTAGCTTTTATGAGGCCTATAAATAGAAAGAAATAGGGCACAAGGGATAGGAATTAAAAAAGAATTAAGGGAGAGGAGAGTATCATCGAAGGAAGGAAACAAAGAGGAGGAGTCTTCAAGCTTTGGTATTATTATTTTTATTTTTCTTTGGCTTTTCATTTTCATTTTAAGGATTAGAGTAGCTAATCTAAGCTAAACTGTTAAGTTGGGATCTTTATATATCAAGCTTCATTTTTGTCTGAACATGAGTGGAATTTGGAATTATTTTTTAAAACCATTTTTCTTCAGTTTTGATTACAATTTCAATGAATTTGTTTGATCAACTATTCATTGTTGCTTGTGATACAGTTATGAAAGGCTAGGCTCCCTTTGGGAAGGGATTTGGTGTTTTGATAATCATTTTGTAGTATTTAATTGATTGTATGGGTCCGAAGACTGGATTGATCTAATTGGTACTATTCTTTATATGAGTTGTTCTAAATATCAGTAGATCATACCCAAAAACTGTTGTATCTGAACTCTGATTTCCAGGATGCCTCTAGGTGACATAGAGAAGATGTTCCTGAGGGTAATGAGCAGTAACTCAGGGGAATGTTAAATTGATACTCTTAGAACTAATGTACTCTAAGTATCACTTTGATAAATTACATGTGCTGTTCTACCCTCTAACTTCAAGGTTCCCTTCTAGGTGACATCAGAAGTGGTTCCCGAGGAATAAGGATCATCTAATGATTTGTTAGTTTAATACTTAGAGGTTTCATCTCAGTTTGAGAGAATGTTTATGCTTCTGTAAGTTGGGAGTGATTATTCTGACCAAATTGCAGAGTAAGATACCAATTACTGGGCGCCTGTTATCCATCTATAAAAGCAAACTCTCAATCCCAAGAAATGGTTGGATGAGTACCGGTTTGGGAAAGACAACCAACCCAAGAGGATCAAATCCTAAAGTAACCGCATCACACGCCGGACCTAATGTAGGAATATTGTGTTCTTAAATGCAGATATGCATAGTGCAGAAGGGTATTTCTAAGGAAAGATTACTATGCTCTCAATTAATCCGTAATTCAAGCCCCATAATTCATATGTTGTTTTTGAACAATATGCAAATTGATGATCATAACATTGATCCCATTCCCAGTGTTATTAAATCTCAGTGAAACCTTTGATTCCTTTAGATTTAAATATCTTTTCAATTTAAGAAAAATTGACAATAACATTTTTATTCAGTTATGTTAGTTAGTCACACTCATTAAATTTGACGTTCAAATAGTGATAATCTTGAGTAGTGTAGGTACTGATCTCGGCTCTTATCACCAACCTTTGTGGATTGATATTTCGGTCTATATAATCCAATTTTATTACTTGTTGACTTATGCACTTGCTGTGATTTAGACCAAATTGAATTTTAAACAAATCATTATAGATATACAGTCTCAACAGTCAGATTCAAATCAAGTTTTTGGCATTGTTGCTGAGGATTATAAACAGGTCTCTAGTGGTAATGTTCCAACAATATTAATAGAAATTTGGTCTATACAATATCACTCAAATCAAGCCTTACACTAAGGTTTGGATTGAAGCTTTAGAAGTTTAGAGATAAATATTCTAACCAAAAAAGAAACTTAATTCTCGACCTTTTTTTACCAAATTTAAAAGAATTAATAAATAATATTTCTACAAAAAATAGTTTTACCAGTAGCAGTGAGACTCGCTGCATATCTTTCTATCTTTCTAACTGAGTTAGTGATCTCACTTTGATTTCAGTGTGTTATATCTTCAGGTACCTATTACATGCATAGGAGGCCAAAAGTTGAATTACTGCCACTTGACACTGAATTAGAAAGGACACTAAAAAATTTGAAGAAAGTGAGAGCAGCTGAAGAAGTAGCCATGGCAGAGCACAGAGAAGGTAATCAGAATATTCCTGTTGTAGCAACTGATAGACCTCAGCAAAGGCAGAGAACTATGGAGGATTTCTGGAGACCAATTATAAGGGAGAATACTAATAAATGGTACGTACCACCAATTGAAATACCAATTTTGTTAAAATCTATTAATCAATATGGTGCAAAGAAACCGCGTTTACTAGGCACCTAAGTGAAGATCCTAATGAGCATCTAGAAATTTTATTTAGAATGGCCAACACTGTAAAGCTTAATGGTGTGAACTCTAATGACAACCCTGTGGCTGTTTCATTTTCCCTCAGAGATATCATGTTTTCCATTGGTTTCCAGTCACGCCTTATGGCTTAATCAAGAATCAGAGGAGCTTAGGAGGCCTATCTAAGCAGATTTTTCCCTCATGCTCTAACTTCTGAGATGAGAGGAGAAATCATTGCCTTCAAACAAAAGGACAATGAGTCTATATACAATGCCTAGGAAAGGTATAAAAATTTGCTGAGGAGATGTCCCATGCATGGAATTGAGCAGATGACTCAAATGGACATCTTCTATCATGTCGTGAACTATAATTCAAAGAGAACAGTGGATGCAACCTCTGGGGGTGCATTCAGAAGAAAAAGCGTTGAAGAAGATACTCGCCTAATCAGCACTACTAAAAGCAACTACGTAGCCCATCCGGCTTCAAGGAGCACAAATAATTTAGAGTAGGGAGGTGCATTTCGAGCTTAACAGATGTTAGCCATTGAAGCTAAGCTAGATGCTACTATGAATAAGATGAACAACTAAGAAAGAAGTCGTCATTCCTGTAATCAAGCTGAATTAGAAAAGCGTGCTGAGCGTAAAAATATAGCTGACGCGACTTGGTAACATGAAGGTCCATATTAGGTGGAGGAGCTCAGTATATTAATGGAAATAGGAGTTATAACTTCAAGCCCAACAACAACCTCCCAACTAACTACACACCAGCCTTGAGGAACCATGAAAACTTGTCTTATGGAGGTGGAGTGCAGCAAGGTCCAAGACCAGTTCAGAATTATCAAAACTATGATCCACTCTGGGTTCCAAGGTTAGAATCAAGTGATTGAGAGAGGAGAAAATCAAAGACAGAGGAGATCTTAGTCCTTTAAAGAAGAAAAAGAATACTGAACCTTCATGAGCAAAAGTTTGTTGAACTTGCAATTTTTCAAGAAAACACAACTGTGTTTTAGGCTAATACCAAAGAACATCGTCATCTCGCTCCATTTCCCTCACTCTGCCTCCATGAAAACTTGAAAACCCGCTGTATACCGGCCCTTAACATGAAGAACTTCCAGGATTCTTCCTATGATACCAAGAAGAACCAAAAGACCGCAGCTGGCAATCACATTGAGGAGGGCAAAGAACTCCGCAGGCGCAGAAGAAGCCGAGAAAAATCAGATCGATGCTAAAAGCCGAAGTAAAGATCATAATTCAATAAGCAAATGAAAGAACAAAGCAAAACCAGCTATCGATGAGAATCGGTGAGTTGAAAGAGCGCGCGCATCAGGAAAGCAAACTGAAGAGGTAGTGCAAAAGAAGAAGGAGGAAGTAAGAGCTTATCAACCTTCTATCCCATTCCCTCAAAGACCGAAGCAGTCAAAGCTAGATGGTCAGTATGCCAAGTTCTTGAATGTGTTCAAGAAGTTTGAAATCAACATTCCTTTTGCTGAAGCATTAGCTCAAATGTTGCATTATGAAAAAATCATGGAAGATATAATTAGCAAGAAGAGGAAGTTAGATGAAGGAGGGGTGGTGAGTCTATCTGCAAATTGTAGTGCCATTATTAAGAAAAACGTACCTTAGAAAATGCAAGATCCAAAGCTTCATTCATACCACAACAATTGGAGCAGAATGAATTTCCAGTACCATGACTGAGCTAGCATAAACTTGACGCCTTGTTAGTAGTCAAAAGGTTAAGTTTAGGGGAGTTAACTTCCACTACAATGTCTCTACAAATGGCAGATAGATCAATGGCTCAACCATAAGGCATTCTGGAATATGTACTAGTCAAGATTAGAAAGTTTATTTTCCTAGTGGACTTTATGGTAATAGATATGGAAGAAGACAAACAAATGCCATTATTGCTTGGTAGACCCTTCTTGGCCACAGGAGCTGCCTTGATAGATGTTAAGAAGGGAGAGCTCACTTTAAGAGTTGGCACATAAGAAGTCCACTTCAACTTGAATTAGAGTTTGAAGCAGCATGACTTTGAGAAAGCTCAGTGCATGAGGTTTGATAATGTGATTCCTATCAGTAAAAAGCATAATGATAAGTATATGAACCTAGATCTACTTGAAGAATGCATGTTGAACTCACTATACAAAGAAAACCTGGAATGGGAAAATATGACTGCAAGTGTGGAATTAATAGAAGTTGCTTTGAGTTTAAATGAAAGAAGTGAAGATGATATGAGCAGTGAAAAGAAGGTGCAAGAAGCAAAAAAGAGCTATGAGGGGCTTATTTTAAAAGAGTTGCCTAAGCATCTGAATTGTGCATTTTTGGGTGAGGAAAATTCTAACCCTATGATAATAGCAGCAAATTTGACTGCAGAGAAAGAGCAGAAGGTGGTGGAAATTCTTGGAAAACATAAGGAGGCTATTGCCTGGTTAGTATAAGATCTAAAAGGGATCAGCCCATCTATATGTATGCATAAAATCCTCATGGAGGAGAATGCAAGGACTTCAATTGAACATCAAAGGAGGCTAAATCCAGTGATGAAAGAAGTGGTGAAGAAAGAAGTCCTTCGACAAGTTGAAGTCGGATCGGCTGTAGATTAAGAGTTTTAGTGGGAGCCGCTGGCTCGCAGGTGATTCACAGCTGTGAATCCGCAGCGTCTGTTGCAATGAGTGAAAAACACAAGATAATGACAAGACATGGGAGAGAGCCTGAAGAAGAACATAAGAAGCCATCACAAGTACAAGGAAGATCATTATCCTTAACATCTACTGACCAGATACGGGATAGATCGCAGAGCATCCTCAAGCACGTTTTTGGAATGGGGCTGATCAGACATAACTAAATAGCTAATAGCATTCGAGGACTAAGAGGATATCATATCACATGCCCCTATGGCACCTTTGCTTTTAGAAGGATGCCATTTGGACTGTGCAATGCTCCTACCACTTTTCAAAGATGTATGATGTCAATCTTCTTAGATTTAGTAGAAGAAGTTATGGAAATATTTAGGGATGATTACTCATGTATGGGTCCGCTTTTTGAAAAACCTGCTGAGAATTTAATATGTGCTTCAGAGATGGAAGTGAAAGAACCTGCTTTCAACCTGGGAGAAATGTCATTTCTCAATCGAAGGAATTTGTACCGGGCATAAAATCTCATTGAAGCTTGAAGTAGACCAAGTTAAATCTCTTTTTGATTAGAACTCTAATGCCACCAACTACAATGAAGGAAATTCATGAGTTTTCCTCGGGAAGCATGCCTTGATTTTATGTAGATTTATCATGATTTCTCCAAAATAGCAAGAATTTCCAATCAGATGTACTACTTGAGAAGGATGCGTTTGAGTTTGTTGAAAGCTTGTGCTTCTCCTCATCACTCTTGAAGATATCAAAGCAGATTGATCAGTAGCTCCCGGCTTATGGCAACAATTTGCATCAAAGTAAGAACTTTGAGATTGTGTGTGATGTCAGTGACTATATAATGAGAGCAAAGTTGGGGCAAAGGACAAAAAAGATTTCCAGAGCTATATATTATGCTAGTAAAACCTTCAACAAGGCTTAAGAAAACAACTCAACCATAGAGAAGGAAACTTAGCGTTTTGCCCGCCTGTGAGAAGTTCAGGCCATATATATTGGGGTCTTATATCATCATACACATAGATCATGCATCAATCAAATACCTAATGGAAAATAAGGATGCCAACCAAGACTCATTAGATGGGTGTTATTGCTATAAGAATTTGGCATAGAGATCAACAACAAAAAGGCAAAGATAAATTTCGATTAGCCGATCACCTCTATCCGTAATCGAGAAACCTATCAAGATGAGTGGGGACTGGAAAATCAAGAGAACCTTCCGTATGAGCGCCTATTTCAGACAGCCAAGGGCCTTGGGTATGCCGATCTAGTGGACTACCTAGAAATGGTATTATGCCCTGCACCCACTTTCAGCGTAAAAGGAAATTGAGAACATATGCATTTTATATATGGACGACTCCATTACTATTTAGAAAAGAGTATTATCTGTAATATCGAGATGCTACATGAGGCCGAACAGTTTTGAAATCTTAAACAAATGTCATGCCTCACCATATAGAGTGTCACTTTGCAAGACAGATATGAAATCAACCGTGGAAGATTCTTCAATCAGATTCTAATAGGCCAAACATTATTCGGGAGATGCAGCTTCCGAATGGGTCAAGCATTATGATAGATGTTAGAAAATAGGCAACATAAATAGAATAAATGAGATGCCTCTACAAGGAATCCTAGTAGTGCAATTTTTTTATGGATCAGGCATTGATTTCATGGGACCTTTCCCATCTTCATTTGGAAATCTATACATTCTCCTAACTGTGGATTATGTATCCAAATGGGTTAAAGCCATTGCTTGTCCTAGAAATGATGCCAACATTATTATTTTGGGTTTGCTCAAAAGGAACATATCAATAGGAGAGGCCCTAAGGACCACTCATCGCTGATATGGGAAGTTATTTTGCTGAACAAACTATTTGCAATGACCCAGATATGGAGTAAGACATGGGCTTTGGGTTTGACTTCTAGCAACCC
This sequence comes from Tetrastigma voinierianum, assembly GCA_016808115.1. NCBI lineage: Eukaryota > Viridiplantae > Streptophyta > Magnoliopsida > Vitales > Vitaceae > Tetrastigma > Tetrastigma voinierianum. The sequence goes on from JAEQBH010000502.1 coordinate 245,366, forward strand.
TAGTCAATATATTTTCGGAGGAAGTGCGACGTAGCCCACAGTGAAAAGACCGGTCGCAAAGCTAGATGATGCATCGTGGGCCTATGTGATCGTTTGAGAGCCCTGGGCTTGAATGTCCCATACAAGATTGTGCTTGGGAAGGCTTATTATCTTCCTTGAACTGAATATAAAGCCAGCACTTGGCAGTCAACTCTACTAAGTCAAGTAAGGAGAAGAGATTACCAGATGAATGAACTCTGGAAGTTGAACCCAGAGAATGGTTATGATAATGCCAGAATCTACAAGGACAAGATTAAGAGATGGCATGATCAGAGAATTCTAAGAAAGGAGTCCAAGGTGAGAGAGCTAATCCTACTATACAATTCAAGGCTCAGACTTTTTCCAAGGAAGCTCAAATCAAGGTGGAGTGGTCCTTACACAATCGTTGCAGTTACACCTTTTAGAGCAATTACTTTGAAGACAAAGTTTGGAAAAGAGTTCAAAGTGAATGGTTAAAGGCTGAAACATTATATTGGAGGAAATCTGAATGAGGAACTACCTGAGAATTGAAATATTTGAAGAGATTTGCTGAAAAGATTGCATACTGCAACAATGTCTAGCTAAAGATATGCAAATCGAGAGCAACTCGAGTAAACCCAATAGAAAATTTTTAGTTTTCATTTATAATTTGTTTTTAATTAGTTTAGTGTGTTTTGAGTTTTGAATTCAATTTTGTTTTTAATGTTAGTTTATTTTTACTAATTTTCCGGACAAGAAAGTTAGAATCTTAAGCTGGAGTTATTGTAAAAGAGCAACTTTTATGCAATGAATGAAATTCAACTAATTGAAGAGAAAAAAACATGCTCTACAATTATGTGAGAAGTTTCCAATTAGCTTTCTTGGTAGTTAATTAATTTATGAATTTTTACAATTGCATGTGTAGCTGGGTCGAGGAAAATTGAACTTAATTGTCATTTTTGAACTGCAGATGCTTGTAGCTTTTATGTTAAATTTGGTGGGTCTCGCAAGCATGATTTGAGTTATTGAAATGAATTGCATGTTGTCTAGTAGGTTAAACTAATTAAAATGGCTCAAAATTTGGATAAAAATGGAGATTGGAATAAATATGCATATTTTTTCGCGACATAATCTCCATTTGTCGTGAAAAATACTGATGTGGCCTTTCTCAGTATAAGGCAAGTTTGTCATGAAATTTTATATTAAGGGTGCAAATATTTGTATGTTGCATTATTTGAAACCTTTGTAGCGACAAAGGTTCACTATGGGAAGTCTAATATTTTGTCGTGACATTTTGTTTCATTGTCGCGACATTTGTTTGCTTAAAAATTTATTCTCGCGACATTGTTTTAACCTTTAGAGTAATTTAATTGTCGCGACATAGAAATTTTTGTCGCGACAATTCTATTTTGCGACTCACAATTTTGTGTCACAACATCAAAATCTTGTGTTGCGGCATAATTTTTGGACTTCAAAGCCATTGTTTTGTCGCAACATAGAAATTTGTTGTCACTACAATTTAATTATCGCAACATATCCATGGGCCTATAAAAAGAGAACTTCAAACGTTGTGAATTCAAAAGTTGGAAACTTGTTTCTTCTATTAAACCTTTAGAACCCTAGAACCTTCCCTCTTCCTTTTCAAAACCCTAAACCAAATCCAACCATCGAGAATGTCTGAGCAACAAAGGTTGATTCCAAACTTGAACAAAATCATGGAGGAATATACTGAAATTGAAGAAGAAGCTACTATGGAGCTGCAAACTACAGAATTTGTACAAGAAGTGCCATAAGAAAGAATTGAAACTGAGGCACAGGCTGAGGAAGGGAGAAAAAAAAAGGAACGAAGAAAGAGAAAAAGAGCAAGGCGAGGAAGTTAAGGTGGAAGGTTTCTTATCAGACAGAGCAGATCATGGACAAGAAGACACCGAGGAAGGATTTTATTGGAGAAAGAGGCTTTAAGAAATTCATCTCACAGTTGAAGAAGGTGATTGGGAATAGAGGGTGGAGTCTGCGGTGTGAGCACAAATTAGCTGGATATGCAGCACTACTAAGAGAGTTCTACTCAAATCTGGTGGAAATGAAGGAGAAGACTTGCTATGTCAGGGGAAGATGGATCTCATTTGATAGGGATGAGATAAACAAAGTGCTGAAGTCTGAAAGATGGTTCAAAGTTCAAAAAGCTGCAGAAATACCTAAACCACTAGAAGATTGTGGAGCTACTCATTACTAGGAAAGGGGAATAGAATGCAACTAAGAAGACACTCTTTGACTCTATCGCTAGAGGGTCACCAATTGAGGAAGCCAAGGTTTGGTTCTACTACCTTAGCTCTTGATGCCTTCCAAGCACTTGAGCACATTGAGGAAGAAAGAAGCAGTGCTCTTGTATGCCATTCGGAAGGGCTACAAGATAAACATGGGCAAGATCATAGAGAAGTCCATTTTGAACTACTACTGTAGCAACTTTAGAGGTCTTATCCCTCACCCTTTAACCATAACCACTTTGTGCATGTTAGGAAGAGTTCAATTCGACCTTGAAGAAGAAGAAAGAAGCCCCAAAACCTCTCCACTCACCCTCATTGCCATAACCAAACCTCCATCCAACAAAGGCAAAGGGAAGTTGAAAGAGATTGAAGAAGAAGGCAGCTTGTTCGAGAGTCCCGAAAGCATGTTCTAATATCGAGTAATGCAACAAGAAGAAAAGAAAGGCAGAGTAGTGCCATTTTTTATTAGATGCATGAGCCACCAACTAAAGCCTACCACAATAAGCAAGTTGAAAGCTCTAGGCAACAAGGTAGCAATGCAGAGCTTATAGAAATAATGACAAAGATGGAGCAAAATATGAGAGAGAGAAAGAGAGACAACCAATTAAGAGCTCAACTGCAGCTAAAAGATGAATATTTTGATACCAGTTCGTAAAAGGCTCACATGTAGGGAGGCCATTACAGGGATGTAGAGATCTGAATGGAAGAAAGAATTGGAAGAGAGATCAGATGCGAAGAGAGGAGTTGAAGGAAAGGGAGGAATCGTATTGGAAATGGCAGAAAGAAAGGGATAATAGCTTGGCTAGAATGCTGGAAAGAAGAGATCATGGAATCTAAAGTTCCTTGGCTTCTAGGGATCAAGCCTGGCTGAACAGTCTGTACTCTTGCAAAGAGAGTGTGAGGTTAATGACTCATGAGCAAATCAATATGAGGGCAAATTTGGAGTCAATAGGAAAAAGGCAAGTTTAGTTGACTAAGGCAAATGCGTAAATCTCCCTAACCTGCAATGACAACCTGCAGTTAGGGAAGAAGAAGGTGCCACCGCTCTCATCGTGCACTTCCGATATGGTACCTTATACCATTGTACCCCAGGATGTACAAAACCTTGAAATACCCTTTAGTCAACTAGCTAAATCTCAACCAATACCCTTTAACCCTCCAAGACAAATTACAGAATCCCAGTTCAAACTAAAAGAATCAGAATGACACCTAGAACTAAACCTCTAGGGGAACCTTCAAAATCCCTAGTAGAGCCCAAGAAACAAATGAATTTCTCTTGTGTGTACATCTAAAATCATCTCTTATGTAATTGTTCCATTGATTTTAATAAAATCTCTTCGATAAATTGTGCAAATTGTGTTTTGTGTTGAATATTTTTGCAATTGAGTACATATCTTGAATGCTGAAGATTGTGAGTTTGATTGTTTGGTTGAATTGGGATAATTTTGCTATGATGATTGGATTGAAATGAATTGATAAATCAAAATGAGCTTCTGAATTGTAATGTGGCACAGTAACCTGGGTAGGAACCAAACAAAACAATTGTGGATGAAATTAGGCAGGATGATCTCAACATAACTGAAAAGTTGTGATGTCAATGACAAATAGGCTAAAATTTTAGAATCTTGAAGTTTAAAATTAATGGCATTGTTGATAAAACTGATAATTCTAGTCTGCTTAAACAATATAGTTCATATGAACACTGAAAACATGCACATTGGTCATAAGTACTTTGAAAAACTGATTATGCTTTGGTTGGAAAAACCTTATTGGATTCATCATAAGTTTAAGTCTCAAAAAGGGTCTTACAAATTGTTATATTATTATTCAAGGCAAAATCCTAGGCATCACAACCAATAGGAAATGATTTAGGCCATCCTTGGAAAGTGTGTGCCTTTCAAAGTTTCACTGCGGATAAGGCGGCCATGCATATATGCATACCTTAGTAATCTTGTTTGAGCCTAATGCCACTCTCATCAAACCACATGAAAACCCATCCTTCTCAAATCTAATCCTCGCAAAGAACCCTTTGTTTGCCCAATTTGCAAGATGAGTGCATGAAAAGTAATCAAGATGACAAGTTTGGGGGAGTACATTTTTGGAATGAGAAGAAGGATGAGAATTAAGGAGGTGAAAGGAAGAAAAACTGAGAAAAGATGTAATGAAAGAGGTGCACAATAGAAAATTGAGAAGCTAAAAAAGTATAGCAGTTTAAAGGGGAAATGTGTTTTGCCTTGTAGCCTTCTTCCCTTAAGCCGTTAAATTCTTAGGGGTGTTCTATACCTGGTACCCTAATGGTAACTGGTATGGGAGTTACTAATCCAAAGCTTGCTAAGAGTGGTAGAAAACTTAAGAAGGCAAAACATTGCACCATTCCTAAAACCTTGAACAAAATGAAAAGAAAAGAGCTTTTCGACTGAAGGAACTGAATTGAAAGTAGATAGTGGAAAAAGAAAAAAAAAACTCATGGTTGAGAATATGTAAAAAGATGCACCAAACCAAGTTTGAGGGGTGCTTGAAAGTTGTTTTTAGTTGAAAAGAAAGGATGAGAAGCTTGAAGGAAAAATGTTGAATAATATTGGCACTTTAGGTAAACTTAAGCCTTAAATGTTCAGTCAACTACCCAATGCCCTAGCCATACATTACAAGACTAAAAGACCTATTTGATCTTGAGGGTGGTGTTATGCCTAAATTAGTGGAGAGTAATATAACCAACAAGTCTATGGGACCTAAGTCACTTTAAAGAGACTACCATTCTTTTACAATATGTCTCATAAGATTACCTACCTTACAAATTTGTCATAAGGGAAGACCAAAACACACACTCACATCAGAGGTCAAGAACTGTAGTTGTTTACATTCTATGAATTATTTGTTTATTTGAATTAGTTGAATTGAAAATCTTTGTGATTCTTGAATTGAAGTTTAGATGTAATTGATATCACAACTGACATTCAACTGAATCCAAATTTTGATTGAGATGAACAATGGCCTTAAAATCTGTTTAAATTGCTTAAGGACAAACAATGAGTCTTTTCTTTGCTGGGGATAAGCAAAACTTTAAGTTTTGGGGAGTTTGATGAGTGTGAAACTCATCTAATTTTAAGTCCATTTTTCATGAAAATTTGAGATCTTTAATGTTTAATTTAATGCAAAATTATGGAGTCTTCACCCAAATTTGTGTTTTGCAGGATTTATTGCAAAAGAAGCAAAAAGAGTAAGAAAAGCAACAGATTTGGCTAAGGTAAGAGATGCTGAATGTTGCGACAAATTTCATCATTGTCGCGAAAAAACTCAAGGAAAATAGCAAAAGAAATGTCACAACAATTGGAACCCTGTCGGCACAAAGATTGAGAAAAATCCTTAAGAAGACAATAAAACTTTGCGCAAATATTTCAAAGCTTGTGCGGACATGGTTACAAGGCAAGAGATAATGATTTGTCGCAACAATGTGGTAATGAGTGTCACAAAAAGCTTCAGAAGAAACCCTAAAGAAACACCGAAATATGTCGCGCGATACATAGCAATGATTGTCACGAAAAACAAAGGGCGTAAGATATAAAGAATGTGTCGCGACATCAAAACCTTTATCGCGATAAAAGCCGGCAAGAGTTCAATGCAAGACATCGAAATTTTGTCATGACAATGTTTCTTATGTCACGAAAAACCCTCCAAATATCAACAGTACAAGGCAAAGAAAGATTGTTGCGACAATTATGAGATGGAGTTAGTTTAACTTTGTCGCGACATTTCCAAAGTTTGTCGCAACATAGTACAATACAGAAGGCTAGGAAAGTTTGTCGCAACATTCCAAAGTTTGTCATGACAAAGATGAGGAGAAGACTAGTGAAATCTGAGGTAAGAAGTTTACTGGAGACATTTCCAAAAATTTGTCACGACATTAACCATTGAATCTTGATTGAAAGTTTATCGCGACAATGATCCCGCGTGAATGTGTCAAGCCTCAATGTCACACGCCTCACAACAACATAGACGATATCCAATGACCGCATCCTTGTCTCGACAAACACTTAAAAAGGCACTGGTAGTTCCCACCAGCAGCGAAATGCCATGACAATGCCACAACAAAGCTTGAAGGATGGGGCAAAGATAGATGTTGAATGTCACAACATTCAAAACTTTGTCACAACAATGAACCCAACTGAGCCTGCATTGGAGTCCACAAAATCAGCCTGGAATTATGGCTCAACATTTATGAGGCCTATAAATAGAAAGAGATAGCACAAGTGGATGTAGCAATTAAAAAAATAAATTAGAGAGGAGAGTATCATCGGGTTAATGTGAAACAAATAGGAGTTGAAGCTTTTGTACATATTTTTATTTTCTTTCTTTATTTTATTTTCTTTTTATTTTTCATTTTCATTTTTTTAAGGATTAGAGTAGTTGATCCGAGCTACAATATTGAGTTGAGATCTTTATATATCAAGCTTCATTTCTGTCTGAACTTGAGTGGAATATGAAATTATTTCCGGAAACCATTTTTCTTTAGTTTTGATTATAGTTTCAATGAATTTGTTTGATCAACTAGTCATTGTTGCTTGTGATCTAGTTATGGAAGGCTAAGCTCCCTTTAGGAGGGATTTGGTGTTTTGATAATCATTTTGTAGTATTTAACTGATTGTATGGGTCTGAAGACTAGATTGATCTAATTGGTACTGTCTTAACAGAGTTGTTTCAAATTATTATGATCATACCCAAAAAGAGTTTTTTCTGAACTCTGATTTCCAAGATGCCTCTAAGTGACACAGAGAAGATGTTCCCCGAGAGCAAAGAGCAAGAACTTGCATGTTATATTGGATAATCTGAATAATATACTCTGTTTTATCACTCTTGATAAATCATAGGTATGTCTTTAACCTCGACTTCATGTCTTTGGGTGACATCAGAAGTGTGTTCCCGATGAATAAGAATCATTTGATGATTTGTTAGTTTAATACTTAGAGGTTTCATCTCAGTTTGAGAGAGTGTTTGTGCTTCTGTAAGATGGGAGTGATTATTCTGACCAAATTGTAGAGTGAGATACCAATTACTTTGAAGAAGGCTTGTGTTATCCTATCTATAGGGGCAAGCTAACTTCAGTCCTAAGAAATGGTTGATGAGTACCAGTTTGGGAAAGACAATTAACCAACTCTATAAGATGATCAAATCTTTGCATAACTGCTATATCACATCATCCACCTATAATTATTTCTGTGTTCTAAATGGATAGAAATGTGATAGTGTCAGAGGTATTTCAAGCTGTTTGATACTTACTTATGCCTGACAAACTGCAAATTCACTCCCATAACTATAGAGCTTGAACAATATGCAAAATTTATTCGATCACAACATCGATCCCATTCCCAGTGTTATTAAATCTCAATTAAACCTTTAATCCCTTTAGATTTAAATATCTTTTCAATTTAAGAAAAAATTGACAAAAACATTTTTATTCTAGTTATGTTAGTTAGTGACATTCATTAAATTTGAGGTTCAAATAGTGATAATCTTGAGTAGTAGGGGTACTTGATCTTTAAATTTTCTCACCAACTTTGCGGAATGATATTCGACTTATAACTAATTTTATTACTTGTCGACATGTAATTTGCAAGTGATTTAAACCAAATTGGAACAGCAACATATCATTATAGATAAACAATAGAAAAATAGTCTCAACAATCATATTCAGATCAAGTTTTTGGGTAGATTGTTTTATGTGACTCTAAATAAGTCCCAGTGTTGTTCCAACAATATTAACAAATTCCTGTCTATACAATACATTATTTTCAACCAATTGGTGGAAGAAAAAATTGAGGTTAGCCTTACCATAATTTAATTATTACTTCATTGATAGAAAATTAACAAAAGCGTTGGTTTTAGTTCTTAGAAAAATTGCTTAATTTACTATCTTTCTCTTTATAGGAAAATATGCATTTTAATGCATTTCAAGATGAGGGGATTAAACCCGAACTTGGATACAAGATGAAACAACTATTTGGAGTTTCAGTTGTTCAAGGGGTTCTTAGGTTTACTCCGGTTCAACGTGAAAAGGAATAGTTTATATCCCTTCACCTCCCCCAAGTTTAAATGTTGGTAATGCACCATATGATTGTGATGATGAAATGAGTGGGAAAAGTGCTTTTAACCATAGCAAAGCTAATGTGGTTCTAGACAAGAAGTTTGAATGATAATAGTCCACTCCTTCTCTCACTCTTCCACACCCACCAACACGGCAAGGGTGCAAGAAGATGAACCAAAAGAGTTTCTGTAAGAATGATGCTTAGAGAGCTCAAGAGCTTATGATCTCAAGAGGAGCTTGGTGGAATGTTGACGGAGAAACTTGATGCTATGGTGAAAGTTGTTACAAAGAGGAACATTAAGGATATGGAGTTGATGAATCTTGAAGCACATACACTTGATGATTCTTCTTATACACTTGCTAATTCTCGGGCAAAGTTAGTGTCCATGTGCCCGGGCTTAATACCCGTAGCCCCTGAATTTATTAATCTTGGCTAAAGATCCCTAAAAGAGGATAATTCTTAATGGCATGCCAAATGACAACTCAATACTTCAATGGATAAAATTCTTGTATGCGAAGAATGAGTGAACATCAGACCAACTTTATTCTAGAATGGTATTATTGTTATCTTCTAGCTAGTTTTATTATCTGGACAGGGCGACATATTTAGACAACCTTCAAGCGCTAGTACTTAGCATATATATGTTTGTCTCAGGATTTGTTATCTGATGCAACTTAATGGAATGACATTGTAAACATCAAGCTGTTGCTACTTGTGCCTTTTTGTTTAAGCTTGTCTCAAGTTTTGTTTTTGTGGTATGTTGCAACTTAAAGGAATGGCATTGAAAAACATCATGCCGTGCCAGGTATTGCCTTTTTGTCTGGGGCTATAAATGCAATGTTTCTTCTCTTAGGATTCTAATGTATGTAAACGTCAAGCTATTTAGTTAGTTTATTTTTATTTATAGGTAGGGATTTCCAGGCTAAACGCAATGGAATACGTAAGAGGCGTAGAAATAGTGCATTCTGGGACTTGGTGGCTTATGTATTAGGTTATATATGTCTTTATTATGTAAAATATTTACACAAGGAGCCATGCATGACTTCACTTCAAACCATAGAAAAATGGATGCATGAAGTGTTTAATGGTCATGAAAAACGTTGCTTTAACATGTTTAGAATGACACAAAGAACATTTCAACAATTATGCATGAATTTAGAAAGTAAGTATGAGCTGCTTCCTTTGGATAGAATATCAACTTTGGAGAAAGTGGGTTTATTTTTCTATATTCTTAGTAAAGGAGCCTCAAACAAGATGCCAAAGAGTGGTTTCAACATTCTGGTGAAACCGTAAGTAAAATTTTTTAAGAAGTTTTGGATGCCATGGATTGTCAATAGATATATTAAGACCAAGGGATCATGAGTTCAAGGAAATTCCTTCCCAAATTGCCTATGATAACCGATATATGCCACATTTTAAGGTAATTATTTATAGATTTTGTTGTTCCTTATATTCTATAGTTAAAATTAATTAACAATTTTTTCAAGATTTGATATCAATTCTTTCATATTAGGATTGCATTGGAGCTATTGATGACACTCATATAGATGTTATTATTCTAGAGGAAGATCAATTGTGATATAGAGGAAGGAAAGGGACACCTTAATTAATGTTATGGCATGTGACTTTGATTTGCTTTTACTTCGTACATGCTAGTCTAGTTGGGAGGTCGCTCATGATCTCATATTTTCTCGATGTGAATTGGTAACCTGTCTAAATTTTCCAAAACCTCCTACTAGTAATTTTCTTCCTTCTAGTTAACATATTAATCTTATTCATTACTTTTATTCATTTTAATTCGAACAATCAAGGCATTGGGTTTATATTTTTATGCTTAGGGAAATATTACTTAGCAGACAAAGAGTATCCTGAAAGAGAAGGCTATTTGACGCCTTACCATAAAACAAGGTATCATCCATCACAGCCAGGTAAATCAAAGAGGGCATCAATAATTTTTCAACTGAGTTCATTCAATCTTAAGGAGTTATATTGACAGGCGTTTGGTGTTTTGGCATTTGAAAGGGGCACATCGAAAATACAGCGAAATTACCCAAATATTCACGCAATATCAAAATTTCAAATAGGTTTGTGTTGCATTTGCATTGCATAACTATATCAAAAGAAGCAAAGTTCATGACTTGTGAAGATCCGAATTTCATTCCTCCCGAAGTATTTCTGGATGCCGAATGTAATTTCACGTAAGAAGTTCAACGTATGAGTACTAACGAAATGACAAAAGTTCGTAATGACATTACTACTAATTTTATGGGAGCTAGACGACCTAGACAACGACGTCGTGTTTCTTGATCATTTGTTTTACTTGTTTGAATAGACATGTAATAATTGAAATATGCTACTGGATCAATTGCTCTACATCAAGAGCCACATATGTATTATTTGCATCTAATTTAATATCTAATTACTAAGTGAAAAATTGACACATTTATCACTAATTTATATAAAAAATTGTTCACAACTCTATTGATAAACTATCATTAATATTTATCTATTATGTCAAGGTTGGTATTTTTGAAAATTAGCAACTCCGAGAAATTTTGTAGATTTTAAAATTTTAAAATGACCAATATTTTTTTCTTCAGAATGATGTTTTAAATTCAATATTAGCATACCTTATTTTATAATCTTCCCTTATAAATCTAAATTATTAACAAAAAAAAATACTCAACAATAAATTGTGCCAATGTCTTTATTGGTCATTTTACATAATTAAGTAGCTATCAACTATTAGCTATAACTAAATTTTACCAAACACATTTATGCAAACAACTGATAGAACTAACTCGTTTAATAAGTTAACAGCAATACAATCCAAAGAAATTTAATAGCTATCAACTATCCGCTAGTTGCCAAACATGACCATAATCTTCTTCTATTACTCTAACTTGTTTTTCATGCATTTGGGTTGTTTGAGGTTGAATTAACTGTTGGTTTCTGGACACCGGATTTTGATCAGAGTTGGTTCGGTTTCATAGGATTTCCTTTTGGCATTAGCAGAATAACAATTCTTAATCATAAGATTCAGTTCAATCAATATCATTTCCAGAATGGTTGTTTAGCCTTAGCTTTAAAATGGTCTACCATTAGTCATTGGATTTTAAATGACTGAGAAGTGTGTCATTCACCCTTTTATGTAAATCCAAATGGGAAGAAACTCATTTCAAATTTGATCATGTTATTTCAATTTTTTTGTGGTATTCAGTCTAAGCGGTAAAGTGGTTAAAGGAATTGAAAGACGAACATGCATGAATTATACAATAGGGCATGGTAATCAGTAAAGAGGGTTACAAGATTGGACTATGAATTATGAGGGGAAGGCTGCTGTACCATCGTTGTCTCCTGAATTTATTTACCTTAGAATAATACTTATGGTTGATATCTATAATCATATCTATGCATTCACCTTATTCTCATATATTTTCACCAATCATTGAGTCATGCATCATACTACGGATGACCTTTCATCATCGCCAAAGGCATGGAAGACGTGTCAGAGATATTTCTTATCATAATCTTAAACAAAAGTAAATTGTATGTTTTATAATAGCAAATTGATTTCATAGAATAAGTCACCGAAATAGTATCACAAAATAAAATCTCACTATATTATGTCAAACTTAATTTTGGGAGTAAATATTCGTAGATCAAAAGTCGATATTCTCTAGAACGGATATGGAAACACTAAATGTATTATTGGGTGGATTAAATTAAAAAAATTAGATCATATTTGGTGAGATTTTTATGGAAGGAAGATATTCCATTGTGATGAATATGAAATAAAATCAAGATCTTATATCTGACATGTTGAGATATATTAGGAAATATGAAGATACAAAATATTGACTAAGGATCCTCTAGAGGATATTAAATATGGAACACGGTTTTGAAAAAAGTATACATAATGAAGATGGAAAAGAACAACAATGTGTTATTAAGGGGTTGAATACCTGTTGTAGGTATTGCCCGACTCTTTTAATATTAGGGAGGTTTTATCCATCATGTTGAATGATGTTTTTTGGGCTTATGGGAGTCTAGATGTTAGGGGAATGAAGGGAACTCACGTTGGGGGAGTGAGGGGATCTCATTATATACACTACTACAAAAATTAATGTCTATGACGCTTCGTTTTATGACGTTTTAAAAACAATGTCATTATTCACTTATGTTTAAATGTACAATGACGTTGAATCTAGAGTGTCAATTATTCTAATTTTTGTATTACTATGACGCTTATTAGAAGTGCCATAGTTTGAAGTGTCTTTTTTCATCAATCTACCCATTTTTAGAATGTCATTGAAATGATAGAAAAGCCATGACATTTTCTTGAACTGTCATTGTCTATTAGATTATATATAGTTAGCACTATTTTCAGAATCTAGTAACTTTTCAAGCCCTAACTACTGGTCCCATTTTCGCATCTTATATTTACTCTCACCACTTGCAAACTGTCCATGGAAAGCGTTAGAGAAGAAGCAAGGAGAATAACCCTTTAACCATTCGCAAGGTGTAATGGAGAGAGTGGTCACTAGGAGAAGATCATACTTAATTATTTCCAAGCTGTTCTAGAGAGTAGAATGGTAAAGAGGCTATCTTAGATACAAGGATCGTGGGTGACTTAGGTCTTGAAGGATAAACACTGTGATTTAGAGGATGATAGCTACGTTTGAAGAGAAAGTTCAGAGCTTTCTTCAATATGTCCATCGTATGCAACAGTCAGAGTGGATTTGTGATCTCAAATGTATTTTAAACCATTTCTCATGTGCTCACCATGCCTAAGTTTCTTGATTTCCTTTTGTTTCCAGTAATCTGTTTCATGTTTTAGTCCTCCGTGTCTCCACATTGTGACTAGATTCTAGCCATCAAAATCTGGAAATGGTTTTCCTATCGACATTTTTTATTTCAAAGTATACCTTTGTTGTTTTCCTTCATACCTCCCTGTGCACTTGGAGTATTGGGTTTTCTTTGATTTATATTTTCTTTTCATTTTTCCCTTGATTTTGTGTGAGGAATTTGATAAGGTTAGTTAAAGTTCATGGATGATTCTTTGATCTGAAGAAATGTTATTGAATATCACTTCATTAGAGTGAGTTTTCACAATATTAATGTTACTTCCTATAATTCCAACCCTTTATTTAAGAGAAAATAGCTGGCAATTCTTCTTAGTGATGGGGTCGGCAATGAGAATAATAAGAATTTGATTTTATTTCCTAAGACTAGCCTATTATCCTGCTTTTTCATAAATTTTCCATTATTTGCAAAATTTAATTATAGGCTATTTCCTCTTCCTCATCACTAACAAGGAGACATAACCTTGAAGTTACTTGATTTAATCAGCTTTCACTTTATCTCAGCATTTTTGTGACAATGATTTGTGATTAGAATTAGGTAAATTATACTCCTCATGATCTCAGATCCCATTTGCTCATGAGCTATGGTTCGACATTACATTATCATTTAAAGCATGTGACTTCCAGGCATGATTTCATTATTCCATCACTCATAAGCAAAGACAATTTCTCAAAGAGTTAGTTGTTTTATGTCTCTTGTAGCCCTCTTAGCTAGGCCACTAGATTTTCCAGTGCATAGATTTCAGAGTGGTGAAAAAGGGTTTTGGTTACACAAGACTTAAATGTCATTCCTATTACAAGATTAAAATAATGTTTAATTGAGTTATTTCTAAAAAATCTGAAGTAGGCTTGGGTAAAGATTTGGGCTAGCTAGTCTCAAATTTTGGGGTGATTTTCCTTGAAATCTTGATTGAATTTGATAAATGTTGGTGGCAAGTCATCAACACAACAATTGAAGGAATGCCTTGAGAAAGACTTGCTGGAGGTATAGGATTCAACTCAAACATTATCTATGCTATAAGCATGTTTCATGCAGATTTTGTTGGAATCTTGTTGCGCGCTATCTCGCTGGCCGGTACAATGTATTCAGTTGAGTCGTCTGGTTGATTTGCTTTAATTATAACTCCATGAACTCTTTAAAATTGTATGATAAATGCTATGGTTTCTTTCATCATCAAAAATCTAGTGTTCTATGTGTAATTTGTTTGCTATTAAATAACCTCACAAGATTAGGCAATTATAGAAACATGGAATTGAAGGAGTAATTAGATGATTCATATTTCTACATGAAAAAAGTATATCTACTAGAAATTCATCTAATTTTCTAGTTGTTACAGCTGATACAATTTGAACTCTTGAAATTTGATTTTAACAATTTAACCTCCTTATCTAATTTCATTTAATTTGAATGAGTCACAAAGGGATTTTTCACTATGTCTTTTCAACTCCAATTTTTAAATTTTTGTTTTTGTTTGTTTTGTTTTTTTCTTCTTCTAAAATTTTCTATATATTTTATTCTCTATGTGAGTCTCCACAAACTACTATAGTCAAAGTATTGGCCATTGGAAATTCAATAGAAAGGAGATTTATTTAAGATTATCTTAGTCAACACCATGCTGACACATGAATTTTAATGTGGGTTTTTGTTTAATTTATTCAGAATAAATGGTGACACTTTGTTATAACTACAAGTTAACCTTTCCCTATTTCTATCAACTCGCAAATGCTCTTTCTCTCACCTTTCTTCTTATGCCTAACAACTTAGTTCTTAGGCAAATTATAGAAACATGGAATTAAAGTTGAGTAATTAGATAATTCATATTTCTACATGAAAAAGATATCTACTAGAAATTCATCTAATTTTCTAGTCATTACTTGATACAATTTGAACTCTTGAAATTTGATTTTAACAATTTAACCTCCTTATCTAATTTTCATTTAATTTGGAATTGAGTCAAGCAAAGGGATTTTCGTCTGTTTTTCAATCACTTATTAAATTTTGTTTTTTTAGTTGTTTTGTTTTTTTCTTTTCTAAAAATTTTTCATATTTTTATTCTCCATGTGTAGGAGTTCCCACAAACTACTAGTAATGTGTTGTAGAATGTGGATATTATGCAATGAGATACATAAAGGACATTATAATTGATTCAAGGCATCTCACATCTATACTTATTAATAAATTTTTAGAATATTCCTATTGTTTACTATATCAACTTAACTAATCAACATGTATGTTATTTATTATTAGTTTGTAGGAAAAAGTCTTATAGTTAAATGGAGATAAATTTATACGATCAATGGGTCCCAATAGTGATTGAATTGATAATAACTTTGCTTAGGCTATATTAAATGTAATGAATTGTCTTATATTATATCAATTTTTGTTTGTTGGTAAATAACTCATCAAAGTTACGTGAAGTTGACAAAGAATATTTTGATGATGCCTACCTGATGATTTGAATCTATGCAATTTTTATAATGTAGTTATTTGAAGCATAATGCATTACTATGATTTTCTCCTAGTAAGTTATATTTAGAACAAGTAGTCACCTATAAATTTATGAACATTTTTCTCGTAACTTTTTAATTACATTTTGAAAGAGAGTTTATTTTCATTCACAAAAAACATATGTTATGAACTTTTTTTATCATTTTACTTGTAGTTGATGAGTTTAATTTCATATAAAACAATATAAATTCTATTGTTAAAATTTTTTTTTGTATTTATGGAGGTTAAGAGATTTTATAAATTGATTTATATATCAATTTGACATTACAATTGTTTTGACATTTATCATCTATTTTATGTGATTTTGAATCTCCTTTTCCCCTCATGACAAAAATAGAGATATTTAAATAGTGATTGGAGTTAACTTATTTATGGTACTATCCTTGCCTCTTTTAGATCTATTCCCTTGCATCTTTAGTTTATTATCTTATTATAATCAAGTTCAAATACAGTGAATTTTATTTTAAGCTTAAACACGTTAAGTAGAATCGGTAATCAGCGCTTTTTGAATTGATACTGAGTGTATGCAAGTTATCTCATATTCATTGAGCATTGGAAACTTTATGTCTTTCGATTGGTTGTTAGTTCTTAAGATTTGTTGTTTACATTCATGTGTTTTATAATATTATTTTATAAGTATATAGCTTAGGATTTCCTTTGTGCTAGTAATATTAATCCATTTTTTATTTGAAATTTCAATTATATTGAAACCTTCTAGAATAAATTGAATTTCACTTTGTTTAGGCTTTAATACTTTACTTATGTCTAGTTTAGAAAGTTATACCCAAGTATATGGTTATATATCCTATAATTCTTGTTATTGTGAAGGACTTTGTTATTTTTCAGATATTAAGAATGTACATAATGTTGTGTCAACCTTTTGTTTTATGTCGTCTTTTTTCTACAAATTTCGCTTGTATCTACAAGGTTATCATTGGTGGAGTTCTTTGACGAGGCATATTCTAATTTGAGTTCACTGTCTATTTAATACTATGAAAATTACCACACTAGCACCATCAAAATAATAAATCGATGTCTTAGCTAGTTGGCACTTCACAAGTTTTTGCTTGGTTTTATATCTAAAACTTAATTCTTAGCATTGGAACAGAACAAATTGACTCATGGTGATTAGACGGGCTTAACACCTCTCATAGAAAAGTTGTCCTCCACTCACAACAAATTAAAGAACATTTTGTACTCATGTACTCCATTGAATCTAAGAAACTTGTTGGGAATATTTATTGTAATTTTGGATCAATGATATATCGATAGCTTTGTGTAGCTTATCAATATAATGATTCTGATTATTTTTTTCTCCTATATTACTCTTCATATTATGTGTATTATATTTTAAATAATTTATATTTGTTATAATGTGATTTATAATAAATGAAATTACGAAAATAAGATTTTTAATGTGATAAAAATGATGACACTTGTAATGAGTGTCATGATTCTAAACAAAACATAGTAAAATCAATGACACTCAAATAAGTGTCATAGTCAAGTTATTAAATTGAAATATTATGAGTAGAGAATGACGCTTTAAAATGGAATGTCATAGTTTTGATTCACAAAGACGACATCAAATAAAGTGTCATTGTGTGAACTTATATAATTATTAGCGACACCATGACACTTAGGGAAGTGCTAAGAGAGCAATTTTTCAATTTAATGATTAAACGTGTCATTGATTAATTTTTTCCTTATAGTGATAGTAAATTATATGTTTTACTATGAGAGAATTAGGCAAAGAAAACGTTGGAAAAAATGAGAGCTTTGTCTCATGTAAGACTAACTTGTAACATAATTGAGATATAGTGGAATCCTTTGCATTTGGGCTCAATCCCGCGGATGTAGGATTGGTCGAACCGCATGACCAATCTCTTGTATTTATGCGTGTATGTTGATTTATTTTTTTACATCTCCTAAAGTTTTATTTCCGTAATTAATCATAGATATATATCTTTTTAGATCTCAGCCTTGAAAGTGATGCATCTCTTTACAAACACTTTTTCTTCATGACGCATGTCAACCTTAACGATTAGTTTCAGTTGGTCTGCAGGTTTATCCTGCTCAAACATCATGTCTTTACACCCCACCTAAAGCCCCCGCGGGCCTCATGATTCTGATCCTGGTAAATGTAATTTTCTTTACATGAGCACATATATTTTTTTTTCCAATTCACGAATTATTTTAAGAGGGACACATGTTGAGCTGGCTGGACATCTGCATTAAAAGAAACAAAAGCAACAGCAGATATCAAAGAAATTGTATGATTACTTGATAATGGTAACATTGATACGGTAAAGAAAGTGATATTAAGATATATTATTGCTTTTTGCAGCCCTTTAGGAATTTGTTAATGCCTGACCAAAATCTTATGTTGTGGTTTTCCAGAGGTGAGTCAGTCAAATCGTGGCTGCTTTTCTTTATTTATTTATTTCTTTTTTGTTTATGGAGCCATCTGTGTAGGTTTTTCACACCCTTTCATAGATTTTGCATTTAAAGAAAATCCCGAACTTTCACTACAATTACATTTAAAAATAATTTATATTTTAATCTAGCTGCAATTGTAGCCTCAACTGAACACCTATGTCCGTAACCAAAAAACTTCTTTTTTTTTTTTACTATCTTAAAATTAATATATAAATATGAAAATAATAAAAATCTATAACAAATTTTTCTTGCAAATAAAATATTTTGTCTATTTGAGGTGGTTGTATAAGTAGAAATTTATATTTGATGTGAGTTATCAATGTAAAAGTGATCTTTTATTCCGATAAAAAGAATTTCTCAAATATTTTAATTTTAATTTTCTTTAATAGTTTGTAAGTAGTAAATTAATATTCTAAATGTGAAATTTTTGTAATGTGAAAATTGGATATGTAAGGTAAAAGAAGAAATAATTCTAAGAGTAGCAATAAGACTTTCAACTTATTTATTCAATAATGGTATGGAAATTGGAATAATTGGCTAAAGCATACAACTAGTGACAATCATTTCATTTCTACTCTCATGCTAACTAAGCATGTACTACTCTCTCATAACAAAAATCCACCGCCACCACCACCACCAACGCCGCCTCCTTTTCCAGCTTAGGAACCGCCTCCACCAGCACCACCTTTATGCCAACCTCCAAAACTGCCGCTTGCGCCTCCACCAGCACTACCTCCACCGCCAGCAGCTGCGCCACCTCCAAATCCTCCCCATCCTGTATGCCCACCACTGGCACTACCGCCACTTGAACCACCACCGGCACTTCCACCTCCACCAGCCTTGCCACCTCCAAAGCCTCCCCATCCTGTATGTCCACCACTAGCACTACCGCCACTCTGCACCACCACCGCCGGCACGCACCTCCACCGTGAACTTCCAATCGCCAGCCTTGCCACCTCCAAATCCTCCCATCCTGTATGCCCACCAGCACTTCCACTGCCACCACTACCCACCCTGCTACCACCTCCAAATCCTCCCCATCTTCCCCATCCTCCCCATCCTATAAACCAGCCGAACGTGTCCTTCTCAACTTCCCGCCCCTCTGCTATACCCACCACCACCATCGCCAGCAACACCACCATAACAGCCACACTCACACTTCTCAACAACTTCCCCATCTTTCCAAGGCTTTTCAGTTTGCTTGCATCTGCTCATCAACACTCCATTCCAATCCTACTTATACACAAACTCACTCACCCTCTCCTCTCTCATCCGCTATAAGGCCGCCACTTTCAAGTATGTTTGACCTCAAAATGCTCATGACCGGTTTGCTTTTATTTTATTACTCTCTCTCTCTCTCAAAAATCAAAATGCTTGCATCTCATTTTCTTTTTTCCTACTACAGATAACAATGACAAATTCAAAAGTTATTTGCAAAAACTGACCTAAAAAGGACACTATTTTCTGCCCTTCTAAAGATAAATTATAATGTGGGATGAGGAATTTTCTAATAACAGGAGAACCATTTAAAATTGAGGAATTAAAAGTTATTTCCTAAAACTGACTTTAAAAGACACCATTTTCTGCCTCAAAGATATAATTATAATGTGGGATGAGAAAATCCATATGAGCATTTAGTTATCATTTATATTTATCTTTAAATATTTAAGGACATTTTTATCCAAAGTGTGGCAACTTTTAAGGTTATTTTGCAAGAGGTCATTTAAAAATATTTTTAGAATTTTTAGCTTCAATGCTATTTCTTCTATTCTTCTAAATGACTGTCATGCCATGAAGTAATATGATTCTACCAAGTCAAACTTAGTGATTGTGAGCTATTAGCTATGAATCAATGGTACGCGTTGATGAATTCCATACCCATTCATCAAGCAAATTAAAGAAAGATTAAAAGCTAGCAGCAACAGCATGGTCACAAGCATTTCCTAAATATACTATTACTGAATTTTTCTAAATCTATTAACCCTTTTTTCATATAAAAAGATAAATAATTAGTTGAAAATTGACAATCCATAGTATGAAGATTGAGAACTTAAATTATCAATTATTTATTATCAACTGACTTAGTTATAAAAGTTAGCAACGATATCATGACTACATGCACTTCTAAAAAATACTATTAAATAAAATTTAAATTTATTAACTTTTTTCCTCAAAAGTTAAAAGGTTTAGTAATCGCATAACTTATGTTTATGACACAGTCCATGGCTATAAGATTGAGAAATCTAAATTATCAAATATTTTGTAAATGAAACTGTAATTAATTATAATTTGTTAAAATACTTTATTTATTAATAATCTTATTCATTTTCATTCTCAAACTACTCATTTCATAATTCCATATATTCATTCAACAAACGCCAAATAAAGACGAAATAATAATTGACAGGTTTTAAAGCGAGCACAAGGCTTCGTAAAACTATTACAAAAATTTTCTTAAATTTATTATTTTATCACTCTTTTTTACCTTTTCTTTCAAGTTTGGGAAAAGATAAAAGGTTAAAGAATTAATTGATTATAATTATAGTTTCCTATTCCTAATTATATTTCAAAATTCACTTAGTTTATTATATATAATTATAAATGAGAACTAATTAGCTTATCTTTTATTCAGCAAATATACTATAATATTTTTAATATTTGAATTATTTGTATATTTTAAATTTGTTTCCTAAGTTTTAGATATGTTTTTATTTTCCAAAAAAATAGATATCTTTTAATAACAAAAACCATGTTTTATTTTTAACTATTTTTCATATTTATATAATTATTTTTAAGATTGTAAAAATAATTATATAATTATTTTTTTAATATCAAAAAATAAAAAATTAAAAATATTAATTTTGTCCTATGTTTAAAACGCCACGTTAGGATGCACTGGGTGTGGAGGTTTAAAATGAATTGGGTTGTCAAAACAAATGAATTTTGATTATTGGTTTCGTGTGGAAAAAGAAAATAAAGAATAAATTTTTAAAAACTAAACAAATAAAATTGGCATTACTAAGCCAACTCTGCGTTTAGAATGTTTAGCATTAAAAACACTTATATGATTCTCAGCTATAAAACTTCAGTGTTTTTAGAAGAAAAAAATGTGATTGGTAATTTTTTAAAAGGCGCTTTTAAAAAAATTTAAAATATAATAAGTGTTTTTTCAGAAGAATTTGAGAGGTGTTTAAAAAAGCACTCTAGTGCTGCTTGATATTTCTAAACTCATTTACTTACTTTTAAAATACATATTTGTTTTTCTCAAAGTCATCAGTTTGTTTTTACTTAAAATATCTATTTTTTCAAATATCTAGTTTATTTAACATTCATTTATTTTTTTAAAATATCAATTTTATTCCACACCAAATCTTTTTGTATATTTTATGATCATTAAAATAATTACTTCAGGTCTTAGCTAGGTTTTATTAATATAGATTTTTATACGTATTTATATGCTTTTATAATTGTAAAACCTAAGAAAATTAGAAATTTTTAAAATGGTAAATAATAATAAGATGTAAATTTATTGTAATGGTTCAGAAAGCCAGAAAATTCTTCAACTAGATGACTAAACGGATTGTACAGCAAATTGCCTTGCGAACACCCAGCACCTACAAAGTTTTTGCCACCCGGGATTCGCTGGAATATTTTTACGATTTTCTGGTGATAAATCACCATGATTCCATGACTAGATTTTTATTTAAATTCAAAAAGTCAGAAATGACTGGTTGTTATTTAAATAAATTAACCTAAAATAAATCGTTTTTTATTATAACTATCCGAATGAGAAAATGAGTCATGTATCCAAAATTATAAAAAAAAGGATAAAAACCAGAAAAGGAAAAGTCAAATGAAGGAAAGAAGGGGGAGACGAGAAGGGGAGAGAGCGAGAATAGAGAGAGTTTTTCTTCGCTTCTTTAGATTTTTAATGGACCGTAGGTTTTCACCATAGTGCACTGGTCTACGACGAGCTATATGCTGTATATTCAAAATCTTGAGTCACAAACTTCACCAGGTAGTGAATTCCTTCTACTTAGGTTATATTTAGCCTTAAAAACTGTTTCGTGCACTTATTATAGGATTTGTTTAGATAGTCACAGGAGGTCAGAATTTCACTCCCAAATTTTTTGCAAAGTGTAGGAATTTTTAGGAATTTTCGGGATTGTTTTTGGACACCGAAATAATTTCTATGATCATTTTCTGACATCAATTGAAATTTCAACGTTTTCTAGGCTTGACAGATTTTCTGAAACCGTTTTCAACACCTGCACAGGTTAAGGTTTGGTTTTGATCTCGAGACTGATGTCTTCGAGTTTTATGGTGTGTTTTGGTATCCCAAGAATTTGATGACGAACCGTGAGGATTCAAGAGTGTGCCCTACTTTGTAGGTCCCAGATTTGGGCCGCCATTTTGTGTGTTATTGTTAAAAAAATTAATAATATGATATTGTGTGTAAAATTCATGTTAATATGTACCAGATAGATATATTAATATGGGAAATCGGTGATAAATAGAAATTATATATAGGAAATATAATTATCCCACTTATAAATGTTGCATGTAGCTCTTATTATGCATGTAGCATTTATTATAACATGAAATGACATATCTGCATTTCATATATGCACAGACATCACGCCGAGTAGGGTGTGAGTGCATGGTTTGGGTCGACACTGTGTTTGGTGTTCACTCATGGTAAATTTAATAATCAGAATACATTCACAATATGTCAGCACAGATCAGACACCTCGTTTGTATGTTGATGGTGTCAGAATATACTACGCCCATAAAACAGCCGATATTGAAAAAAAAAAAAAAAAAAAAAAAGTTATCGATTGTTCAGTGCTTTTGAAATAAAACTATTATCGGAGAATGTTCATAGCTTATGAATAAAGTTGTTTCGGAGACTGTCCATAGCTTTAAAATAAAGTTGTTATCAGAGATTGTCCAAGATCGGAGATTGTCCAGAGATCGAGGATTTGCCCAAGACTCAAAGACCGCTCCGTCAAGATTGTCCGAGATCTGAGATTGTCCAGATTCGAGATTAACTGTGGTCGAGACTGCCCACGGCCGAAGAATATCCAAGCTCTTTGAATGAAGCTGCCATACTGAGGTCCAAATGATTGATTTATAAAAAAACAAAAAGCCTTGTTTTGATAAAGGGTAATCAAGAAACACTAATGACCACACATTTGGTATTATGCATATGAAGGAGTCGGTGAGGACTCGAGATATGGATAGTGAGTCAAGCATTCTCATCCACATGTAGATATTTGAGTAGGACATGACACACAAGTTTTTACTTGAATGTGAAAATATTGCAAGTGCACTTTGGTGAGAGAGTCTCTCAGAGGAATACTTCTTTTGTTGGGCATTGCTCACCCTGTCGTGGGACCTCCTTTTCAAGTACAAGGAGTTTATAAGGAGACCAAGGCCCGACAAGGCAAAGGATTGCAAGAACGACATTTGGCTTCTTCCTGATAACATTGTAAAGTATTTATGTAAAAAGAATTGTAATTAAATTATTTTGACTATTATATAAATAAGGTAAGAATTATGTAAAGTGGTCTGGATCGGACTCTTATAGATCCGTAATTAAGCCGCTTATTTTCATAATTTAGATTTAAATATGAATAAATAATCTGTAAAGGGAAGTATATATCGGGATATGGACGACGGGACTACAAACAGAAACACATTACTTCACTACAGACTGACGAAGTATATTATTCCTCAGATACGTTGTGTGTTGCGTAGCTCCCTAACAAAAAGACTTCGCTCCAATTTTTTGTGAAAATATGATTTGATACCGAGACACAGCAATAATGTAGTAGGTCACCCGCAAATTAAGGTGAGGTTCCATGTGTTGATCAAGTTGTCAGAATCGGACTCCCTGATTCAAAATATAATAATAATATTTTTATTTATTATGATATCCTATTTTTGAAATTAAAGACATTAAAGACATGATTATAAATCATGGCTTCTAAAGTAGTTGATTTGCTTTACTACATTGTATTAAAAGTGACGGTTTTAAAAAACAATAGTTGATTAGGAGTAGTGGATTGAAGACTAATGTTCTACATTTATAATATTGATAAAGAAATTAAAAAATGCATGTATATAAGAAAATAGACAAAAAAATGAAATTATAAAAATTTATAACTAAATAAAAATTATGAATAAAATTTTATTTAACTATAAACATTATTTGCCAAATAAATAAATTTATAGTTAATAATTTATGAAATTTTCACAATATTTTTAAATATTATTTATAAATTTTATATTTATGTTTATTTATACTCTCATAAATAAATTTTTTTATTTGTGGTTATAACCATGAATAAAAACTTATTATTTATAACCATAAAATATTATTAATTTTTATATATTATACACAAAATTATAATATTTCAGTTATTATTTATAATTTACTAATAAATTTATATGATTATTTCAACAAAAAGGGAGATTGAGGAAACTAACTATAAATAATATTATTTCATAAAATAAAAAATTTATTTATGGTTATAAAATTTTAAAATTTCATATTCTCTTTATAAATATAAATGAAATAAATTTATAACCATAAATAATTATATTATTTCATAATTTATAAATTATAAAATTATGTAAATAGGGAGAGAAGGATAAAATCAATGTTATTTTGCCTTCTTTGTAAATTTTTTTAGTAGCTACAGTTGGTGCAAGAACCTATGGTACCTCATGAAGAGAAATTTATAATGACTATTCCCATTATAAGACAAAGAAAATTTCTAACTTATGATACATACTTATTTGTTGTTAGAAACTATAAGAAGGAGAGCCCAGTACATGAAATTTTGAAAATGTAGGCCCAAAGCTTATCAAACCTAACCCAAAGTCCTATTTGAACAAAATAATTGATAAAGAAACCAAATAATTGATAAAGAGTCCATGAAGTGGAAAACAAACTTGTCTCCAAATACCTCCATTCATCTTACCTGTTACTTAACCCGATCCAACTACATCTCCTCTCATCTCTCCATTTTTCGAGCATCCCAAAGACCGATTGTTTTAAACCCATCCCCTCCCTATTCTTCTTCAACCCACTCCTTCCTTTCTCTCTTCTCTTCTAAACTCGCTTGCATCTCCCTCTCTCAACCCTGCTCTGCTCTCCTCAAAGCACCACCCAAGACCTCATCGTAGCTTTGTATTCTTGGCAAAGCGTGATCTATCCCTCTTCCTTTTGGTCACAGTGTTTCCTCTCCGGCCTCTCAGCCTTCAAAGCTCTTGGGCTGACTCAAGAAATGGTATTCTTTTCAAACTTAAGATTTTTTAATGAAAATATGTTATGTGTGTTCTTGAATCTCTTCACAAAGATAGGTTCCAACATCGTTGAAGAACAAATGATAATGATTATTTGTTCCATATTGTGGTTTTTGAAGTAATGTTTAAGAAAAAATGAGATTTTCTAGGGTTTTTCTTTGTTGATGAAACGTATATGGTGTGTTCTTTGAATCTCTATACCTATGGGTTATTAGAACTCAGATTGGTTCCAACATTGTTTGCCAACAATGATAAATCGTTATTTTTATTATAAGCAAACTAGAAATACCATATAATTAAACCTTAAAACCTCATAAAACTCTAGGTAATGCACAAGTTGACATTAGGTACATCCAGATTACTTAGGTACACCCATTGAACCTTAGGTACTATATAGGCTGAGTAGGTACAAACCAAATATAACATAAAATAGTAAGACAATGTTTTTATTATAAGTAAATTGTAAGTACCATATGATTAAACCTTGGGTACAACCTTTATGAACTATGGGTACTATACAAGTTAACCTTATGTACAACCAAATTGTATACACGGTAATACCCATTTCAACCTTATGTACAATCTATATGGAATGTGTAAACCATGTATATTCCTTAGGTACTACTAATAGCACAAGTTAACTTAATGACGCTTTATTTTTACCTTCTTTCCATATTACAGCTGATATTCATTTTGTAATAATGAAGAGCTGAAATGTGATATTTACATTAGGTTTAATTGCTCATAATGCACTTAAGGTAAATACATGCATGTGTGATGGGGAATTTGGATTTTGAGAATGACTTAAAAGTTGTGTTTGTGTATGGGGATGTCTTATTTTGAGGGTATAGCTTGAATAGGGAGTGTTGTTTAGATTGTGGTATAGATTTTGTGTTAATGTATGTTTGTTTTGATTCAAAGTAATAGATTTGTTGACTGACATTCATATTATTGGTATTTAGAGACTAATATGGCACCAAGGAGGAAACATTCGTAGAAGCACATTGCTAAGGTAACTATCATCGAGGCAAGAACCAAGTCTCGGAATGACCTTAAGCTATTCAACATAGATGAAGAGTTTGATAGATATATGAGGTATTTCGTTTAGTAAAGGACACATTAATAGTATAAATATTGCTCCCGAATTTATGAGCAGTTTTGGGTTAGAGGTGACATTTGATAGGATGGGCTAGACTCCAATTGTTTCTTTGGTCAATCCAGTATATACAACACTAGTGCGATGCTTCTACTCCAAAGCTCATTTCACTCACAGAGTTTTCATCGATTATATAACAGAGGCAAGACATACGTGCCTTAATATGGTATAAAATATGTGAGACAATTAGTGTCCCATGCTGTAAAGCTTAAGAAGATGACATGAAGACTGGCCTAACATTCAGTGGTTTGTAGCCTCTGGCCATTGAGCGTCATGCAAAGTACCAACCTGACTTATTATGTAACGATTTATATGTTATAGCAGAACTTTTATGAACATGACATATATTTTTCCATTTTTTTTGACTTTGTCAGAGTATTTTTGAACGATTTTATGAATGCATTCAATTTATTTATGGACTATGGTTCAATTTATATTATAGTTATATTTATGAATCTATATTAGCTTAATAAATAAGGTATAACAACATAAATTCTAGGTACTACAATTAATATACCATGGGTACGTTAATGTAGTTTGCTCGTTGAAGGTAAGAACGAACCAACCTCAGAGCAAAATATCAAGATCGCATCAACATGCGGCTGAGTCAACCAATGATTGAGTGGAATCAGAAACAAACCGTAGTTATTATTCCATCAAGACTATGTATTTGTCAATCGATCAACCGAGTAAGTAAAATGTGATTTTGAACTCATAATGCTCCTTTCACCAGTTTATTTGAACTCAACCGGTCGACCATGAAAATCGCGATTTATCATGTTTATTCATTCAACAGGTTTATAACCTCAATCGATTTTTGAGACAAATTGTGATTTGAAATCACAAAATGCTCATTCAACCAGTTGAGGTTGCAACCTCAATGATGCAAACTGTGATTTGAAATCATCGAATGCTCATTCAATTAGTAGAGGTTTGCAACCCCAACCGACAGAATATTATGTGCTAGAAAATTAGCATTTAAGACATGTTGTTCTTCTCAAATCAAGATGTGAATTAAGTCTAATAATAGTCTAATATTTGTGTACAAACGGCAAATGATGGAACAATCAAGAAGTATAAAATAATATTAACGTAGAAATGGTAATGTACAAAATAGCATAAACTATCATTGTCATTTAACATAAACACATCAAACATATGTGGTTAATACAGAAAACATTGAACACAACTCAATCTTCATCATTTCTTTAATAAAATAATCTATAAACTTTTTCCACAAAGTTTTACAGACTATTCAAGGTAAGGTTGATCAAGAATAAGCCTATACAATGACATTTTATCTTATTACGAAAAATCGCACACAAAATGATCAGTTGTATCCATCGATACTTATTAGGAAATGATGTATTTGAAAAAGGATTGATTTGTCGGAATTGGATTACCACATCAATTAAGCCTAACTAATGTGGAACCATTCCATTCCACATACTTCATTACAAAAATTCCACAACTAAACTCAGGCATAATATTGAATGGAATTAATTAAAACATGAACTAAATGAGCAATTTCAATGACCTACCAAACAAACAGTTAGGGATATACGATATTTTTACCCATTTTTTTACCAACAACATCAGGATAGACATGTATGAATGATCCCATGTCCAAGTGTTGATGTAGATGAAATGCATGAAAGGTTTTGGTTATGACAACTGATAGCTATCAGTTTGGTTGTACACACATTACATATATATTGTACCTAAGGTTCAAATGGGTAGTACCATGTATAAAATTTGGTTGTACATAAGGTTAACTTATATAATACCCAGAGTTCATTAAGGTTGTACCCAAAGTTTAATCATATGGTACTTATAAGTTACTTATAATAAAAACAAGTGTCATTAGTAGTATCTACGGTATAGCTTATTTGTACCCACGTTACATATAGATTGTACCTAAGGTTCAAATGGGTTGTACTATGAATACAATCTAGATGTACCTAAGGTCAACTTGTGCAGTACCTAGAGTTTATGAAAGTTGTACCCAAGGTTTAATTATATGGTACTTCTAGTTCACTTATAATAAAAATTTTATCACTATTCTTAAACAATGTTCGAACCCATAAATCTAAAGTTCACACTTATAATCCACACAGAGCATAGAGATTCAAAAGAACACACACATAACACATTTTCATCAAAAACAAAAACCCTAGAAATCATTGTTCTTAAACATTGCTTCCAAAAAACACAATATAGAACAAGCATCATTTTATCATTGTTCTTAAACAACGGTGAACCTAGACCGAGATTCAAAAGAAGACATAACGATTTTCAAAAAAAAGACCAAAAAGTTTTAAAAGAGAATACAGTTTGTAGCTTCTAGACCTTTCAAAGCTAGAGGGCTACAGAGAGACACCGATTCAGAGGTAGGTGCTGACGGGTCAATATTGAGAGGTTCATGAAGCTTCGACAGTTTTAGCCAATAGAAGAAACTGAGTTGAAGATGAGGAAATTGGATGCAAAACAGTTTAGAAGAATAAAGAGGAAGATATATATGTGGTTGAAGAACAAGAGGGAGAGATGAGTTTTGGGTTTCAAACATTTTGGCCTGGTCTTGGATGTCAAAAAGTGGAGAGAGGTGAGAAGATATTGATCAAAGTATACTATAAGATGAATAAAGGGCATTTTAGGAAACAAATTTGTTTTGCCACCTCATGAACTCTTTATCAATTTTGCGGTTCTTTATCAATTATTTTGTTCAAATAGGATCAATAGGGGTTTTGATAAGCTTTGTGCCTAAATTTTCAAATATTTCACACTAGGGGCCCCCAAAGCATAGTTTTCCTTTTGTTGTTTAATTGTAGTGACTTTAAGTAGAGAGGAGATGTAATGAAAAGTTAAAAGCGATCAAAATTCTAATAAGTTGGAGACTCAACATCAAAAACCATGCAAATACACAAGAAGAACCAGATAGACTTAATTTGTTGGAGAAAACAACATAAACCCACACCCAAAAGTTGATCCTATTTGATGTCATTTGCCTTCTCTCATTTCAGTCATAGAAATAGATTCGATGAATATATAAACAATGATGAAATCATTAATAGGAACAGAACCAATAACAGAAATTGCTTCAACAGATAGCTACATTGTATCGAAATATAAATGTAATATTACATTCTTAACATAGTTTGGTACAGGAATGTTTATAAAAATGTATTTTTCCATTTATAAATGGCATAAGGGATTCTTGGCTTTAAACTTTCACGTTTAAAGATAAACTTGATAATTCAGACTCCCTACGACTATTTTATAACGAAACCGTGTAGGGAAAAAAGACAATTCAAACTTTTGTAGCGGATGGATCAGAAACATACATCGTGGTGATTGTATGGTGCAGTGCAGAACATTATTTATAGGTCACCGTACTTTATATACTTACTCCTTAATACAAATGATTCTTTTTTGTGCAAGCGAAATAATGCAGCAGACGACCTAAAGGAAAAGGAAGAGGCTTCATTCTTCAACTAGAGCGAAACACAGCTTGGAGTCGATTCGAAATGACCAGAGCTGCACCGTTTCATCTTCCCTCAGGGCGTTCCTCCACAATCGAATTCCATTTACCCACCAATACACAGAATGATGTGTAGCACTTCCGGAAGCTTTCTTCATCTCCCAATTTCCCATACTGGATGGTGTCCTGATAGAGGGAGGTCTGATCAACATCACCTCCATTTCATTAAAGAGCACTCTTTTGGTTGTTGTTTCCTGAGACAGAGTTCAGATTCAGCCCTTAGAGGTGTGAGGAAAGTTTTGTCGAATTGGCTCAATGTGGTATGGACAAACGAGACAGACTGAACTCATACTGGTCTTGGAAGAGATCAGATTTCATACAAGAGCGGCATCTGAACCCCCAAGAGCGATCCGTTTCCTGAACTTGGGATAGAGATCCGTTGGATATTAAGACACTTGTTGTCTTCCTCTTCTGCTTCTTTATCTCGTGACAGCTGCCCTCATCATCATCATGGCAGCGCCGTGGTGGTCGTCGTTTCTTGATTTTGGTCGTTTCTGGAAACCGACCCTGATCATCAAGAAAACCCTGATCGTATTTCTTCTTGTTCTTCATCTCCAGGCTTTGAACTGACCCTGATCACCTTCATCTTCAACTCCAAAACCCTGATCGTTCTATCTTCATCTCATCATCTTTCTTGACTGGCTCGTGGTGGTTTCTTGAAACCGACCTCATCACCTCATCTCCTCAACTCCAAAAACCCTGATCGTGGTTCATCTTTCTTCTTCATCTCATCTTCCGAAGAAATCTTATTGCAGGCAATCAAAAATCCATATCAGACTTCTATGGTTTCGTAGAGTGATTTTTGTTATTGTGTGAAAAGAGGGAGAGAAGTTGGCTTCTTGATGATCTTTCTGGTACGGCTGCTTATATATAAATGATAGAAATCTTTTAGAATAGAAACACTTTAGGAATTATAGAAACTAGTGTTTCAGTTTGGAATGAGATGAGACAAGTCCTGAATTTGGAAAAAGTTATGACTCCCCGTATATTTGGAAAAAATATTACCGTTGGCCTCAAATCTTTTCTTATTAATTTAAACAATTGAATCATCCTTTTTTAGCTAAAAGAAAATGAAATAATATAATCCTACCAAATTTAAAATACATAGATCATCCAAGAGTATCAAATTTGACCTAAAGTCTTTTTCATTACTCCTCAAATTAATAATTTAAAAGCTTAATGATTCCTGGGTTACTTAATTTATTAACGGGATTAAAAATTCAAAGAAAAATTTTGAAAATAAAGCTACAAGAAAATAAATGTGAAAATAAAATAAATTTTGATTTGAATTCTTTAATAAAGTTTTGATTTGTTACTTTTCAGAAAACACCTGAAATTTTTCTAAAGAAAAATATTCTCATTCATTTCTCAATTTGCAGCACTTTTTTTTTTTATTGATTTTTTTAAAAAATTTATATACATGTGTGAAATTTCTTACTCCCTAGAATTCATTTGAAATATTTGAATATGAATTTTTCTTAACTTTTTATTGGAATATTTTCATCAAACTAATAAAATTTTTAGAATGAATGTATAATTGAGAAAGAAGTCAAATGATTAATGGCTAGTTTAAGTTGTGGCAAAACAATAAAATATGAACAGATAATGAAATTATCATATAAAGTTTTGAAATATAAAGGATAAAAATACTAAAACTTTCTTAACTGACAAAATATTTAATAATAATTTTTTATTTTGATATTGTAAAAGAAATTGTAGATTCAATTTAGATAACATATAGTTATAAATAAATCGATTGAATCAGTTATTAAAAATAAAAATAATTCTTCAATTATAAATAATAAATATATAAATAGTTTGTAATATAAAACTAATACTAATACATATTAAAATCATGAATTATAACCTACTGAAACCCTTAGTTTTTAACCTGGTCTCAAGTTAGAGTCTTATGAATGCAATTATATTTTATGGTAGAACTTTACTACTCTTATGATCTCTCATGTATGAGGATTAATCTAGATTTTGTATGACTTAAAGAGGCGTTTTCCTTGTGTACATGGGCGCACTCAGGACACCTCATAGTTTGACAAAAAAAACATTGAATTATATTTGTTTAATAAATAATACAAAATAAATATAAATATCAATATCTACAAAATAATCAATGAATTTCAAGTGAAGTGATCCAAAATAGGAATTAGACCCAATCTACTGCTGCTTATTCAAGTCATGAGTTCAAGTATTAAAGCATATTTAATATTTATATATTACCCAAACCGAAAATGTAAATAGTATTTTAAGAGTTTGATATATTGCGAGAAAGATTAGTGAAATAAAGTAACACTAGGTTATTTAATAAAATGGTTATCACTGGTTATAAATTCTTCTTGATATCTATCTATCCAGTTTATGGCAGAAGGATTTTATATTAAGTGTTGAGTATATTTGATTCTCATTTTATTACAATAGGAAAAAGTTTTAAAATTACTTTAGAAAACCCTTAAAAAGTGCCTACTAGCCCCAAAATAAGGTTGATTTGCATTAAATCACATAAGAAAAATAATTATGGAGACGAGAGTCTCAAGAAGACATGAGAAGCTGTGAGTCAGAGCTTGAATTTGACGGAGGCCCCTGCTGCCGCCGAGTTTCATGATGGGTCCCTGATGTATCGTATTTCCCACTGACACTCTCCACATCTTCAACTCTTCTTCCACCTGTTGTGATCATAATCTGTCGATCTGTCTGCAAATTCTACCAACGCTGACCGCGCCGGCCTTCATGGACTTAATTCTTCGCAACTACCTCTCGACCACAGCCTCCGTCCACTTCACCATCACCACCACCACCACCACAACCACAACCGTGACGTCGTCTCATCAAGTTTCCCATGCGTTTGATCCGCGAGTTCCAATCGGGTGGTCAGATTCCCGCTCGCTTCTTCCTTCCGCTCACCGACGCCGGTGGCGTCGTCGGTCGGACTCGTCTATCTTAAGCGGATTCGAACTTCGCCTGAGTCCGGCAAGTCTCTGATAGTCTGCAACCTTGACTGGTCCTTCCGAGTCCCGCCCCAGCTGGGCTCGGCCGTCGGGCGCGCGGATCGGTCATGGTCGCGTTTATCGAATTTATGCGGCGGAAGGGAATTTTTTATTTTGTTCTCTTACATAGATTATTGTTCCCTTTCTTTTTTTTTTTATAGCTTCCACTTATTTTCATATTTAAAGAAGTTATTTTCCAAAAGACACAACTATATAATATAATATATCAATAAACTATATGTTATATTCAAACTATATAATATATTCAACATATTATATATATGTTAGTTGGTTCGGGTCAAAACCCGTCTTGGGCGATCTTACTTAAATTTCCAACACTTGTGTTACTATATAGGTTGTATAGTAAGATATAAAACAAAACCGCTGCTATACAGTGTTCCAATGGACACGGCAAACTTAGGCCCGCTGCTATTGGGTGTTCCAATGGGTCATCAAGGATACAGAGCAGACCTCCCTCCCATTTTCCAAGAAAAGGATTTCTATTCTCATCTCATTCGGGGCATTCTCCAAGTCAAACGGGTTGATCGTGGCCACCTCTCTTGCCTCCTCTCCCTCGAACCTGCTGTTGCGGTAACAAGATCCATTCCTAATTTCCTCGAACTTGCTGTTGTGATGTTGCGGTACCTGCTGTTGGTGATACAAGTGGGGAAAAGGGGAATGGATTTCTGATTGGAAAAGCCTCAGTTCTAAGATGCTTGATGCTAGTCTAATTTTTCCTATATTATTTATTTTTGTTCAGCATCATCACACAAAATGTGGAATTTGCGATTTTTCTTTTCATTATTTAAAATATGATGAAAAAAAGAAGAATTAAACAGATCCCCATGAAAATCCTCTATTAGTTTGTGAGAAAGTGCAAGTAAATAGTATATTCCGGGGAAAATTGGTATCTTGTCCATGAAAGAGTAGAGAAAGAATATGATTGAGATTTTGAATTTTAGAGTTCTCGTACTAAATCCTGATTCAGCTTTGTTGTGTTCTCTCTCTCTCTGAATCATTCTTCTGTGAAATCAAAACCTGATACATCATAAGACTTGAGATCGTATTTTCCTACTCTTGTTTCCCATGGCAGCATCCAAAACTTCCATGAACCGAACTCACTGGGGCCGATTCTACATTTTCCGATTTCGATTTCTCCTATTTTGCTTTCTCTCCTTTGATAAGGGTGAGAACAGCGGGCTCTTCCTCCTCAAAATACAAGATATCATATCTTATCCGCATTTAGAATTCTTGCCCTTTTCCAGGATGGTTCAGCTCTTTTCCTGAGATTCTCTGTTTTTGTATTCAAATTTGAGCTTTGAAGTTTTTGAACAGAATTTGTAGACAAAGAGGAGATGACCACCTGAAACTTTCAAACAACCCTTCCATTTCATTTCAGTTCAAACACACTTTCTAAACATCAATCGCTTTTCTATCGCAACAGTGCTCAAGGTTTCTATGACTTCTTGATGGTGTTTGCTGAGCTCATATTCTTGTATTCAGTAAGTGCTTTATTGCCAGGACAGAATTTATGATATTTTCTGTTAAATTAGTTTTCTGTTTGAAGAAGCTAATTTAATAATTTGGAGGGTTTCTTTTCTATGAATGGATTGGGACTTTTATCTGTTGATACAACTTATCCATGGATGCTTCCATTATTGCAGATGGGAATCTTGTCCTTGTTTTGTCTAGAACTTTCCTTCATTTTGCATCAAAAAACGAACTCCTCACTCTACACTGCTTTAGTTGCTGGAAAAATGAGGAAAGAGTGATTGAAAATTTCCAAACTGAAATGATAAAAAGATCTGCCTAATTGAACTGAGTACTTTAAATTCTTCAGAACGTATCCACTAAGCTTTCAATTCATAATTCTTTTACAAAAAGAGCTTATTCACACTTTAATTGATCTGACTTCTATCTAAAAAGCCAAGAAAGAAAGAGAAATGATGGCTTTAACAATGTACTGAGTGTTGAGAAAAAGATGACAGAAAATTTCGAATCTCATTTCCGTTTCCTTCTAGTTTTCCAAAGATTTTTTGCTTGCTTTTATTTATTATTATTATCATTATTCTTATATTTTTGCAATTTCTTTGCAATGGAGCAACGCTTTTAATCTTTGATCGATCAAAGGAAACGGGGGATGATAAAAGACACCGAAAGGCTGTGGGGAACATTGTTTTTATGTTTGCCTCTCCTCACAACCAAATAAGTTGAGTAGTGATTGTTTATATATATGTGTCTACGGGGGTTTGGTGAAGTTCATATACTAATTGGGTTTCATTCTCAGAAGGCCAATGGCCACTGCTTGTTTTTAAATTTTCTCAAATTAAACTTAGTTTCCACACATGGTGGTTGACTGCCCAAGGCTTTGATTAGTCCTTTTTCCTAATTCTATAGATTTTATGGACTCTCAGTTAATATTCCTTATTACATGTGGTGGCAGGATGAGGGACACAGAATGATGTGAAAAATGTCAAAACTGAGGGCTTCAGGAAAAAAATTAAGTTACCATGCAGCATCAAGAGTCTGCATTTTCATACATAACAAGAAGTTGGCACTAGGGCCAAACGTTTCCTTGATGGGAAAATCTGCTCCAACAATAGTGAGGATTGGTGAAGGGTGAAAATTATTTCAGAAATTGGTAAATATATCAGGGAATAATAGTACATGCCGTGGGCAATACAGCCAATTGATACACATAGCAAGCAATCAGTAAGCTGTAGGAAGTTGAATCATTAGTAGAAGTCCGGTTTGAAGAACTATAGATGCCTACCCCAATTTAGTAGAGCTAGGATTGCCCACTTGCAGGTACCATTATTTCGGAGGATACAATTACTTTCATAGATTTGCTTTTGTGGTCTCCATGCCATGCCCTGGGTGCGTAAAAGCAGCAGGACTTCTGTTTGCATTTTTTTTCAACCCAGTAGGCAATAAGATTGCTTGTCTATTTGTTTTCTTTTCTCCTTGCAAAGAATGAAATTAAATGGTTTTTAAATAAAACTTTTTCCAATTCACCATTTCATATCTCAAAACTTAACCAATGGAGATGTTGTTTTCAGCCCTTCTCTCTTTGGTTTATGATGAAAGAAACCATTAAAAATTTAATGCCCTGATGTTGATTTCTAGAGCTCATTAATGAAGGCCCAATGTTGCTTACCATGGATTGTATGGGATTGTATGAGGCCATAGAAGAACACTACATTAAATCATTATCATCTATCACGAAGATGGAGAAAGTGAGGAAAGAGTCAGAGAGAGAGAGAGATTGAGATTTTTCCTGTATGTTAAATATTTAAAGATGGATGAAGATTTCTTCCAATGGCAACAAACCCAGTATAGTATAGCATATTGATGCCACTGGGTGAAACCTCATTCTTCTAGATAAAATCAAGTTTTTTAAGAATATCATATACCTTGTTTTTTAGCTTATGTGAAAAGATGTAAGAGAGCCATCAAAGACCTTTTTGAAAAAAAAGGTAGGAGGATGGATGGAAAGAAGTTCGAGCATGCAGAGAGATCCATATCCATAAAAACAGAGAGAGATCCATGCATATCCATAAAAAGAGAGCGTCAATCTCTTGTCCTCCTATCTCATCCTGACTTAACTGCGTGTTGATGATCGTCATATTGAGTTTTCTGACATTTTTGTCTGTTTCAGATTCTTCCCGTAATGTTAGATGACTTTTATGCTATGTATTGGAAAATATAGGAAACTTCTTTGCTTCACTTGGTGAGTCTTCTCCCTGTTATAGTAGTAGTAACATCAATGTGAGGAAAGACTTCATGCTAGATTTCTATTTTATCTTACTTCTCAAAATTGAAAAAAATGGGATCAGTTGATCAGAATATGCATCCCAGTTGCCTGGAGCTTTTAGTAAAGTTTACCTTTTCAGCAGCAGAAACTGGGATCAGGAATCCAGTATCTGCTATATGGTGGATGCACTTTCTTAGTATAACAAGTCTGCTAAATCTTGGAGAAGGTTCTTTAGATGGTGGAATTGTATCTTGATGGTCATTGCAAGGCATTTTAAAATTGTATCTAACTTATATGTTTGAGTTTCTAATCTCATAATATATAAGACCTTGATTTTGCTTTTTGTTGACAGCTTAAAAGAAACTTGCCTGAAGTGAATCTTGTCTGAAATTATCTATTTTTCAGAAAGAACTTACTTCAAGTTTGAAAGCTCATATGTTTGTGTATGCATGAATTGATAAGCGAAGATCCCTACATCATTTATATCATGCGACGAAGGAATTTCTACAACGGGCTTCATCAAATGTGACACGTCTGTGTACAGGGGTGGAGATATGATTCAGATAACCATAAACCCCATTGGGTATTGTTTCATTTATATTGTTGATGCTTCCGTTTCAGCAACTTTGTGGATAAGATGATGTCCTCATTAGCCAAAAAAAAAAAGAATCTGTTTTATGCACTCTCTTGTTTGATTTAATTTTCCAATGGCAAATGTATTGTTATTTTTAGTGCTTATGTTTTCAGAATTTTGCTGATTTGAATGTTAGATCCTGAAATTATATCATGCAATGCCTTTGTTGCTCTATCTGAACTAGAATGGTTGTAATTTCCTGACTTGATTTGTGTTTTACTTTTAGCACAAAATGGTGGGAAATTCTGAAGAACTTTTCTTGGAACCAAGAGTTTTCGTATTTGGTTGACATAGGTTTTTATCGGTTAAAATTTTCAGGCCAAATAGTTATAAGAAATTGAAGGAGAGGGTAGACCAGTTTGTTGCCAGAAGTTTGGTCAGAACAGAGGAGACAAGGAGAAAATCGAGGAGCTGATGATGTTTTTTGCTTGAGATATATGGATGCTGATGCATTGTTCCTTATAACCACAGTGTTGATGCTGTCACAATTCTCACGAGTGTTGTGCCTAGGATGAAACCTGGGTATGATCCAACTAAAGGTCAAAGGCCAGAGTTTTATTTCGAAGGAGCCTTTCCTAAGCAGGTAACTGCTTAGTTATCTAATTCTAGTATTATGGAACTTCTTTTGTTCTGTGTTTCTTTTGCCTTATGTTGATTTTTTTTTTCTTTTTTCATATTAGGTTGACTGGATTGGGCAGAAAAATCAAATAGATGTTAGTGAGGTTTTCTTTCTGCCATATAAATGTGAGCTCATCTCTTGATTTCATATCACAGATCCTAATACTTGTTAATAGGAGTGAATATATGTTGATCATTCAATATTCTCAGATTTGACAACATACCATCCAAAAATAATACAGGTTGTTTCTATTCTTCTTAATTTTTTCTCTTCTTGTTTTAGTTGTGGTAATAATGGATCAGCCAGTTCTGTTCCTACTTATATAGATCCTCACCCATCTATAAATAAATAGGGGCTGAAAATGGAGCATATCTTTCAGTTTATAGATGTGTTTCTTATTAAATTTGCATCCATTGTGCTTTGTTATAGAAAGAATATGCCCTTTTATGACAAGGATTCTCATTCTTCTTATTAGATCCACTGTGTTTATTTCATTTGTGGAGGAGTACCAGGAACTTATTGGACTATAGATTTGATTTTTCTTGAAATAGCCAGTTTTAAAATGTTGGTACAAAGATGGTAGCTGAATTGGCTGCCCCTTCATTTGAACAGTGTTCATTGACCGTGTAGTAGGATTTGGCTGGGTGCCCGCTCTGCAAATGAAATGAAACCAAGACATTTCTTACAGAACTAAAAAGTGAAGACATTGGGTTTTATTTGTTAAAAAAATGCTATTCTCAAAAATGAAAACAAAGAAAACATGGAGAACACTTATGGTCTCAGTTTTTGTCTCTGAAAAACAAAAACATAGAAAATATGTGTTCTGCTTTATTTCAAAACACAAGATCTATTTGGTTCTTGTTTTTTTAAAATTGTTTTATATTTTCAAACAAGGAGAATGAAAAAATAGGAAGCAAATGAAACCACGAGATCTCCTCAAATAAGGTTCTTGCTTGTTTAACTTAGTTTTTTTTTTTTTGGTGTGTTTTTTATGTTTTTCAAAACAAAACAAAACTAGGAAATAAACATATTCTCTCTGTTTTCGATGTTTTTCTTATTTTTGAGAACAAAAAACATAAACTAAATAATCCTCAAATTCAAAACAAGAATTAGCTTTTTAGAGATCACCAAATGGTGTTCATCATGGTCTTTCAAACTGTTTCAAAATGGTGTTCAAAAACACTAACCAAACATGCCCATTTTTTCTATAGCAGTAAGAAGGATGTAATCAATAATCACAATCATTTGTGGGAATTCCAGAGTGGGTTAAGTGATTCGAAGTAGAAAATGAGAAAGAAAAAGATGATTTATTCTTCTTAATCTTGGAAAATTATGTTAAAGTTAGGAAAAAAAAAAAAAAAAAAAAAAAAAAAAGCTTGCTCCACGCTGATCAGTCTTTAGCACTCGTCTTCAAGGAAAGGGATCCAAAGTTCATCCGGCAAATGCCCGCAGATTGAATGTTGAAGACACATAAAATACATGAGACCAGGTAGGCAGTGAAGTATGATCAAACAATAAACATGCTAAATGTGGCTATGAACCATCCCTATGGCCAGGGTTAATCTCAAACCACAATTATAAACCATCCTTATGGTCGGGGTCAATCACAAACCATGGCTATAAACCATCCCTCTGACCGGGGTCAACCACAAACTGTGGCTATAAGCCATCCCAATTGTTAGAGTCAACCACAAATTACAGCTATAAATCGTACCTATGATCAGAGTCAACCACAACCGCGCCATAAACTTCTCTCCTCCGTCCACACATCCATATCTTGCAGGTCAACCACAACCTGCCAGCAACCATCCCACGGCGTTGTCAACCACAAACATGACTATAAACCGTCCCTATGGTCGAAGTCAAAAGCCTAAGCGTAGCTATAAACTATCTTTGGGTGTTAAACAATTGAAGAGCTAAATCGCGTTTATTAAGTGAAGTCGCATCTATAGGATTTCTCAGCGCCACCTATAGCCATGCCATGCCGTAGTTGTCTTCTTCACCCAACTATCTTTTCTTAAATTTACACATTATATACTACTTTTAGCCAGGGTCGGTGACCGTAGTTAAAGGCTTTCTTCCTTATAATGTCAAACTTGAATATTCTCAAACCTAAAGTTTTTCATTCTAAACCATAACTCTATTGCATCTAACCCTAAAATTAGCGTTAGAATACTTGAAACAGGATCTATTCCATACTTGTGAAAGTCAAACTTGATAGCCTTAAAGTTTTAGTCATGGTTCGAGTGGTTTGCAACCCCTAAAGCATAAACATATTGCTAATCTTAAGATTCTTGTTCAATGTCTACAACACCATTTAGGAGTTTATGAAGGTCTTAAGACTATGGAGGACTTAATGGAAGGTGCAAGCAAAAACAAGACCAATAAGGAACAAGATGATTCAGATGAAGAGTCTTTACAACATAGTCAACTTCGAGGCCACTTAGGGCCTAAGAGGCTAAAAACTACTGTGCATGAGGCATGATTATCAATGGAGGTATGATGGTCGCTATTGTAATGATGACTGCCATGAGAGGCAGAGTAATTATGATGAGTGCTCAAGATTCAATCAAAAATTTGATATTCGAGAATTTGAAGAATGCACCCAGATGACTTCTTGAATTGGTTTGATATGGTAGAGCATGTCTTTCAATATTCTAACCCGCTTGAGCATAAAAAAGCGAAGTTGGTGGCTATCAAGATGCGAAATGTTTTAACTTTTTATGGAAATTTTTTGAAAAGGCAACGTAAAAGAGATGGTAAAAAAAAGATTGAAACTTAGGAAAGATGAGAAAAAAGCTAAGAGGAAGTACCTTCGTAGAGACATCTACCTCAAAATTCAGGATTTTAAGCAACCAAGATATGAGAATAGAGAAGTATTCGATTGAGTTTCAGAACTTGATGCTCAAGGGAGACTTGTGAGAAGCTGAGGAACAACTCATAGCCCATTACCTTACTGGTTTGAGATTCGATATTGTTAGAGTTATTTATTTGTAGTCATATCACA
Source organism: Tetrastigma voinierianum (assembly GCA_016808115.1). Lineage (NCBI taxonomy): Eukaryota > Viridiplantae > Streptophyta > Magnoliopsida > Vitales > Vitaceae > Tetrastigma > Tetrastigma voinierianum. The sequence goes on from JAEQBH010000502.1 coordinate 286,541, forward strand.
CTCTCACATCGAAAGTGGGAAGGAAACCCCACAAAAAGTGAAACTGGTTTTAGAGGAGTTTGCGGATATAGTGCTTGAGGAACTACTATTTGGTTTACTTTTTATAGAGATATTCAACATCTAAAAGACCTCATACTAGGTTTAGATTTGCCCAATAAAACAACTTATAGAACGAGTCTTAACGAGAATGAAGAGCTTAAAAACAAGTTGATGATTTGCTTGACAAAGGGCTTATTCGAGAGAGTAAAAGTCCTTGTGCCTACCTTTTTGGTACCTAAAAATAGGAATTGGGAAAGCAGACGACCAGGCACGATCAGCCCATTGGCCCAATATGAGTCCTAGCCATTAGGCTGAATTCTATTCAAGACAATGTTAAACTGCTGACCCTGGCCTTATCTGGGCGCGAGCCAATATGCGAAATAATAGTAAAAATATTAAAAATTAATTTTATGTTGTAAATGAAGCCTTTATTATGCATGAATGAATGACCATATTTAGGCTCATTCAATTGATGAATATTCTAAGTGCATGTACCTCCATTACTCACATTAAAGAATATGAGTAAATGGGAGGCCATTTGAAGCCTATAAAAGGCTATCCTCTCTATGTATATTGGCATCTCAAGAAAGTCATTCTTTTGTCTCTCCCTCTCTCATTCTCTCTCTTTTTCTTTTCTTATTTCTTAGTTCTTTCTTTTCATTCTCTTTTCTAATATCCAAAGAGAAAAGAAAATTTCCCCTTTATATAAGTTTTCATTTTATAATATTTTCTAACACGTTGCTCGGCCACGAGTTTGCTTTGAAGGTAATTCTAACCTAGCTTCTATTTTTCAAAATCAATTCTAATATTTATCATATATCAAAGTTTGTGGACAATGTCAAATATCACAAAACTTGAGTTTGTGGCACTTGACCTTTGTTCGGCTGTTTTTGTGTTATATAAAAGTTTGGTAAAAATCAACGAAAATCTATAAGTGTATGAGTCACAAGTAATACAGTGATTTTCAAATTAAAAACCCTAGATATCAAACCCATAGGGAAGAGATGACTTAAGTGGGGATTAAGTACCCCGGCTACTTGAGAATTTTACTATTTAAGCTAAATAAATTATTGGGATTGATTGTTAACTAAAAATGAAACTAAGTTAAACTAAAATTTGATTCTAGAAAATTAACAAGTGATTGGATTAAATTGTAGGAAAAACCTTAGAAGATGACACTAGGGCCAGTTGTCTCCATTGGTGCAAATGTGGCTTATATTCATTGTGCTGATTATACGAAAATACTCTCATGCTTACCCAAGGAACTCGATATGAGGTTTACTCTTTCGAGTCTACCCTCAATTTCTCACACCTAATCATTATTCTTCTTTCGGTCCATCTAGGTCAAACAGTGTGATATTGTTCTAAGGCAAAACAGTCCTTGGAAAACTCAATTGATCACCTCTCAGTCCATACAATGGAATATCTTGGGCTATGGTCGGATCGATCACCTCTCGGTCCATACGATCATCGCATAAGGTTAAATGATGTCCTTCCTAATAAAATCCATCTAGTATTAGGCATTCCTAATTTCCTAGACTTCTTTAATTAAGTTAGATTGATTTTATCAATTGTAAAATATTAGGGAATGAAAATTAAGTCATAAGGGTATACTTCCAGTTGTCACTCTGGAAACCCTTTGAGCTTTAGGTCTCAACCTCTCCACATAGCACACAATAATTGAACAAAAGCATGAAACTTCTAATAACCACATTCATAAAACCTCAACACAAGAGTATATTCACAAAATCATTCAAGAGAATATATAAGCCAAACACCAATATCAACAACCAGCCCTAGAAGTGGATTTAGCCACTCATAGCAACCTTATAACCCAATAAAATCATGTTTAAACCAAACATAATGCTAAAAGATTAAGAGAAAGAGAAGGGTTTAGGGATACAAAACAAATATGAAGTAGAAGTCCTCCAAAACCCTGCTCCACCACTACAAAAAGTCCTCTAGAAGTTGGATCTTGCAACTTAGCTCCAAAAACAAGCTACAAATCTAAGAAAATCTATAAATCTTAAAAATGCAGGCTTAGAAGAGAGACCACAGAAATGGAAAATGTTCAAGCCTCCAAGTCCTCTCCAAGTTGCCCTAAAAGCTATTACAAGTATGGTATTTATATCATTGGGAAAATGGGCCAAAGATTGGGCAAAAAATGGAAGCATTTTTGTCCCAGCCCGACATCCTTCACCTTAGCGAAGAGTCCTTCGCCTTGGCTAAGACATGTGTGTCCATTTTGAAGGATCTTCCTTCGCCTTAGAAGGCCTTAATTCGAATTCTGGCGAAGGCATCGCCGCTGTAGCGGGCAGAGACTCATGTATACCGTATCTTCTTTCTTCCTTTGCGGTGAGGGTCTCATTTGCATATACGAACTCCTTTGCTGAGGTGAAGGTTGGCCTTTGCCTTAGCGGGCAGGGCTTCCACTCTCGATCTTCAACTTTACGAGTGACTCTCTCTTCGCCTTGAAGCGCTTCATTATTGCGAAGTATTCCTTACGCTTGTAAGCTAACAATGCATTTGATATCATGTTTTGCCTTCGTGTCTTTTAGCCCTTTCTTTGCTTGATTTACTTTCAATTCTTTCAAAACTCAAAGAAACGAGGGATTAGTGTAATATTTACGAATAAGAGTATGAATCTAGCATTTAGGTTACATAAACACATGAGAAACACGCTATAACTGCTAATACGACTCATTATCAAACACCCACAAACTTAACATTTTGCTTGTCCTCACGCAAAGACAAAGATGCATCTTTTAAATTTATTAAAAAGGAAACATGAGTCCATAGAGAATGTACTTTGCAATGTTTTACCTCAAGAATTATGCAATCCAACACAGGAATAATGTTTCAAGATAGTGTTCTTCAAAGAAAATAGGTTGACCACAAGCTAATTGCACCTAGATCAAGGTTCTAACGTGAGTGTGTGCGATCTAACCCTCATTGATCCAAATGCAGTCTAGATGACATTAGGAGAATGCATGAGGTTAAAGATCTCTCACTCGTAAAGAGTTTCCATGGATGAAGAGTGACCGAGACTTCATAGCCTTGCTTCGCATCCCATTCTCCACTAATGTGGGCATTACATGCTGCTCGAGATCAAATAGGTGTCTTTTCAAGCTTGTAATTTGGCTAGAGGTGAGAGGGTAGTTAAATGGAGTCATTTAGGATTAGATATTACTGAAACACTCCAACAGCTTTCTCCTTCTATTCTTGTTCTTCATCCTCCAAAATTTGACTATGTCTCTAATTGAGTCATTCACTCGACCTGATTAGCATCAGTGTGCTTTTCATATCGCTTCACCCCTAAACTTATTGGTTTCTATCTTTCTTTTTGAAATTACCAAGACTTTTTGCTTTTTCTAAACATCAAGGTATAGAGAAGTTCAATATTCAACGCTAAGCTTTACCTACCTCTGTGTAGCGAGTTTTGAGTTCAATAACTCCTGGACCGAGTTGGCTTTAGGTATTAGAATTAAAACACCCCCTCTGGACTTAATAGCTCAAGATAGGAAGGCTACAAAGGTTAAATTTGCTCCCCTTGAGTTCTTTTCTTCCTTTGGTTTTTTTTTTTTTTTGTGGCCTCTTTTCAACATGTTCCTTGACATTTTGTATTGATCAAAATCACTTCATTCCAACTTTCCACCAAACAACATGTCATTATCATGATTTATGCTCTATAAATGACATGTTAAGGGTAAAATATGGGTTCTTGAATGAGGGATAAAATAAAGGGGTGTGGGCGTTCATTTTTAGTTTTGAAGATAGAACATGGCTATTATGGCTCAAATTAGGTGACTATGGGTTAACGCATAATCGGGTAGGCTAAAAAGGCTCAACCAATTCCAAGGATGGCCTATATCATTTACCAAAAGATGTGATGCCTAGGATTTTGCCTCAAATGATAATTGAGCAAGTTCTAAAGTCTCATGAGATCTAGACATTATGATTTCCTTCTAATTTTTCTCTAAACCAAAAAAAATTGGCCAACAGGGGTACATGAGACTTGTGCTTAATTTGGTGCAAACCTATAGCTAAGTGTATAGCTATATGTTCATCCTATTTGAATTTTAGCTCATTTATATTTTGCAGTATTCATGTGAGAACAACAATTTGGTATCATCATAGGCATTCAGGTATCTCGACAACGGACCACGATAACAAAATGAAGGTTTTTGGAAATTTACAAAAAAAAATGTTTCAAAACTGCTATGCACTATGGCATTAGGATGAGTCACTCAAAAAATTGCATATAAGAACTAATTATGACTAAAAATTGATAAAAAAAAAAATGCTAAAACTGATCAAACATACCAAAATAACATAAAAACCATCTAAAGCATCCAAATTATCCAGAAATGGTATTAAAAAAAAAAGCAAAATAACCAAAATAAGTAAATTGTTTTAGGTGCATAAGGTCGCACCAATAAGGCATAGTGAATGAAAACTAGCTGGAAAAGCCCAAACTAAAGTAATTCTATCCTCTAGCACAATACAAAATGTGAAATAAACTCCTGTTGAGTGCTTCTTGTCTCTGATTTGCTCCTCGATGGGGTATTGGTTGCTTTCGGCGTGGTTGGGAGTGTTGTACCAGAATATTATAATAAGCTTGATTATCGATAGAAAAAAAAAACTTATGTAGATCGCAATATAGCATCATTCATGCATACATATATGAAATTGGGACTTTCGACCCGTGTGCACAGCGTAAAGTAGGATCCTTGGTTTCTCCAGAAAGTGATTGTTGTTGCGAGAGAGAGAGAGTGATGGTGCTCTCCTATCTGATATGCCAATGAAAACCCTAATCTCTGCTGGATGGGGAAGTCAGAGAGGCTCATATCAGATGAGAGTAGGGACCTCTCATAAATAGGTACTCATGGATAGTCCAGCTCATCATAGACTATCAATACGTCAGTTACGTATTAATTGATCAAGTGTTATATCAGTTACATAATATAATAATATTACATAATTGATATTTTTATCATAGTTATAATATATTGATAGAAAAAAATTATGAATCTGTGATATAAGCATGTTCATACACATATCTGAAATTGGGACTCAAACCATGTACTGACACCAAAGTATAGGATCATGGATTTCTCCAGTGGCTAACTGTTGAAAGCGAGAGAGAGAGGAGATGATTGCTCTCTATCTGATATACCAAATGTGAGCCACTGTCTATTTGGATGGGAAGTCGGAGGCTCGTATCGGATGGAGTAGGGACCTCTCATAAATAGGTACTCATGGATAGTCAGAGCTACATAGACTATCAATACTTGATTCATTAATTGATCCAGAGTGCTATATTAGTTACATAATATAATAATATTACATAATTGATATTATTTAATAATCCAATAAACAAATCTTAATAATTGATTAATACTAATCCACAAAATTAAAATACAACATTCTCCCACTTGGATAGCATTAGTCAATTATTAGGAATAAGGATTATTATATAACTATGATAAGAAATATCAATTTTGACCAAAGCACATAACAACCAATATATGTAATAATAATAATAATATATATATATATATATATATATATATATATATATATATATATATATATATATATATAAAGCCTTCAACGTCTGAGAACATCTTATCCGATAGGAAAAAATGCCATACATAACGAGCTCATATTTCATGCAAAGAGATTATGAATAGAAGCGCATGAGTGAATAAAACAAAATATGCATTTCTCAAACAAATGGTCCAAGCATCTCAATGATGCTATCAGAGATATGATGATATTATTGACATGTCATTCAATACATACCTCAAACAATTACAAAGCAAATAAATGCATAAATTCAGACTCCTTCCTTTTGAAATATCAAAGACTTAACCAAAGCCCATATGAGTTACATGGCGTTGATAAGCTCCTATAGGTAAGCCTTTGGTTAGTGGATACGCTGCTTTATGTCATGGCGGTATATTCAATCCAGTCTAAAATTCCGAACTTTCTCTCTAACAAACGGGTATTTTAACATCAAAGTGCTTTAAGCGTAGCACTCCACATTTGTTTTGAGAGAAATGTACAGCAGCTGTATTGTCACAATATATAACAAGTGGCTTGGATATGCTCTCAACAATATGAAAGCCAAAAATCAACTTCTTTAGCCACATGACTTGATAAGTAGCCTCATAACAAGCGACATATTGTGACATATAGGTAAGCCTTTGGTTAGTGGATCTGCTAACATATGTCCTATAGCAGTATATTCAATCCGAGTCTAAAATTCCCGAACTTTCTCTCTAACAAACAGGTATTTTATATCAAAGTGCTTTTAAGCGTACTCCTGTTGTTTTGAGAGAAATGTACAGCAGCTGTATTGTCACAATATATAACAAGTGGCTTGGATATGCTCTCAACAATATGAAAGCCAAAACCAACTTCTTTAGCCACATGACTTGTGAAGTAGCCTCGTAACAAGCGACGTACTCTGCTTCCGCATAGTTGGGGTAAATTTGCAGTGTTTGTTTAACACTTTTCCAAAAAACAGCTCCTCTTGCCATCATAAAATAAAACGGTAGTTTTACTACGTCATCTGGGCAGCACGCAAAATCGAATCCCGAATAGCCGGTGACCTCGAGTTGATCGGACTTTTATGAGTCAACATATAGTCCTTGGTACCTTCTGAGTACCTCGCTGACCCCTTTTCACGACTTTCCAATGATTCAAACCTGGATTGCTCAAGTATCTCCTTAAGCATTAACAGCAAAGCAATATGGGCCAGTACAAACTTGAGCATACATCAAAGAGTACATATGATTTCGAAAGGTTACGACACTATCAATCTCTAGAATGCTACGTCGCAATTGACTTCTCCATGGTATATTTCACTTAACCATGAGGCACACTACATTCAGTGATCCCATTTTCGAAGCCTTATCGGCAACGATGGGTGATGATTAAGCGGGGGCTCTGCCTCTCAAAGCGAATCCATGTTGGTGATAGCGATTATAGATCAGAGACTCTTTCCAATCCTCATAGTGAGTACCGTTCGAGTTTTGACGAAGTGATTCATGAAGCAATGAGTGGCACGGAAATAGAAGTATATTTAATATGCATGTAACATATAATATTACCATGCGGTCACAAATAAATGATTCCTTAAGTACGATCGAAACATGCCTATTAAAAACTGATTTCTTATTTATGTGATCACACTTTAAGAGATTTACGATCTGATAAAAGAAATATAAGTATACAATGTACATGATCTCATGTCACCAAAATTCTATCTGAATGAGTCTTCCGAAACATAATTTGACATAAGTTTAGAACAAATAGTACCTTTGCATTAATAACAAATTACTATGTGACATACCGTATGGTATAATTATTTTAGTGCAAACATTCATATGAATTCAATTAAAATTACAAAGAATTTAAATTATTTAATTTCTACAATGTTTATAATTATGCTCACGATAGGCAAGATCATAATTGTAAAATAATATCATAGTTCTTCAGTGCAGTCAATATACAATTGCATAATCCACAAATACAGCACTTTGTGCTACGTGGGATATCATAGTTTTTGTTTTTGTTTTTTTAGAAATTGGAGTCAAAAGCAGGTCATAAATCTTAACAATATAATCCCAAACCTTTTGATTCAGGAACATATCAAAATAGAGACTCATCACATTAAGTTAACATTACAAAGTGAGAATTTCACATAAAACAAGTAAATCTCGAATCAACACAAATTATTAGGGTTAAATACGGATGAGCAATGGCTAATTTGTTATACGATTGGCTCGTGCCAATTGATAGAAAAAAACTTATGTAGTCGTAATATAGCATGTTCATACACACATATAAAGTGGGACTCAAATATCATACACAGCACCAAAGTAGGATCCATAGTTTCTCCAGAAAGTGACTGCTATTGAAAAATGAGAGAGAAAGAGGAGATGACTACTCTCTATCTGATATGCCAAATATGAAAACCCTAATCTCTGCTGGATGGGGAAGTCAGAGAGGCTCATATCAGATGAGAGTAGGGACCTCTCATAAATAGGTACTCATGGATAGTCCAGCCCATCGTAGACTAATAAATAAATCGATTACGTATTAAATTGGTGAAGTCTTTATACTCCGTTTCATAATATGTAATACCATAATTGATATTATTTAATAATCCAATAAACAAATCTTAATAATTGATTAATACTAATCCACAAAATTAAAATACAACATGGGGGCATGCCGGGAACTGAAATGGAGACGTAGGCTGCAGTGGTACTATTGATGACGATGTTGGTCCGTGATAAAAACTACATCAGGATTGCCATGTAAGCCGTATTGCGGCACCACAATCTTGCATGCATACGTATGCGTAAGGCTGGCTCGTCATGGCAAACCGCAAGTCATAAGCTGTCGTTGCGTTGTGGATGCACATATGAGCCTTGTGAAGTGCCTCTTCGGCCTCGATAATGGGTCTCAGGAACTCTTCCTCGAAGCTGTTAACACTACTTCTGTAGTCCTCCATGTCATGCTGACTCATGTAGTCTTGGGGAGCAGAAATGGAGTTCGTGGATAGACTTCTCCTCTTGTTCAAACATTGGCACTTCAACTAGTCAGCATAGCTAGGTGATCAATGATGGATGGAGCTTGGTTTCAAGGAGGCACAAATAAAATTTTACCAAGCCTTCGAGATCAGCTTGAGAGCCGGCATCAAGAAGGTAGTCACCTCAGATGTAGATGGGTGTCTTTTCTCCACCTCTATTGGTTAGGATCGCATCATTGTGTGATAGAAAAGGCCCTATGAAGCCGTTGTCATCATCTGATAAAGTTCAGATCACTCTGTTTATCGCGTTTAAACCTTGAGAATCGCACCACCTCGAACATAGCGGTGAATCCATCGTGCCAGCGGGTTGGACTCCCAGACCATCGGAGCTATCCCAGGTGGGGGATGCTCACAAAACTTAGTCCAACCCTTTTCCTGGATCAGAAAGTTGAAGTAGACATTGGATTCCGGGAAACCATGCTCTGTGACGAAAGTTCTATTATAGAGGGACTCATGGTACAACTTTTCTGCCTCGAGTGTGATAAATTTGTTAGGATTTTCAAGAGGAGGTGGAGGCCTGACCAGACAGGCTTTGTCCCTCTTCCTCTTATTTGGAACTGTCTTCTTTGGAGCCATGGAAGAAGGTAGGAGAATCCAGCTTTGAAGAACCGGTTTTGGAGGGAGGCCAATGATGGTTTACCAAAAGCGAAACCCAGCGTGTGTATTTATTGAGCTTCAAAAGTTGGACGCCCATTTGCGTAGTGGCTTGGCTGCCTGCGACAAAGGGATAGAATTTTAAAAGTTAAGGGGTGTTCGCGTGAGTGGGCCGAGAGGATAAGCGTTGGGACTTTGTTCATGACGAAGAGGTCTCCCGCAGGCGAAGAGGTCTGTGATTAGCGAACTCGAGAACAAACCAAAAGTCTGTGAGATTGTTTTCGGCTTTCTACCTTCGAGTTTCCTTTTAGGTCACAATTTTAATTAATGTTTTGCCTTTGAAGCTCGAAGGATCATAACAAGGTGTATGACAATTCGATTTGCTAGCCTCTTTGACCATCAACATCAAAAGGTCTATGATATTGCATAAATCAAGCCGGATCCTATTTGATGTCATATTTTGCCTTCTCTCATTTCAGTTTCCAAAAAAATAGTGTTAGATTCGATGAAATATATAAAACAATGATAAACTACTAGACTAGGAATGAACCAATAACAGAAATTGCTTCAATGTATAGCTAGTCATATATGGAAATATAAATGTAATATTGCATTCTTAACATTGGTTGGTACAGTAATGTTTATAAAAATGTATTTTTCCATTTATAAATGGAATAAAAGTATCTATGCACAACTCTACTTCTATACGTTTAAAGATAAACTTACAATTCAGACTCCCTACCACTATTTTATAACTAAAACCGTAGGGGAAAAAGGACAATTCAAACTTTTGTATGGATGGATCAGAACATACATCATGTGATGGATGGAAAAAGCAAGGTAGAACACTCTATGATGGTCAGCGCACTTCTTATATACTTACTCCTTAATGTATTTGTATTGATTCTTGTGTTGTTGCAGCAGACGATCCAAATAAAAAGTAGCAGCTTCTAGCTCTTCTCTTAACTAGAGCGAAACACAGCTTGGAGTTGATTCGAAATGACCAGAGCTGCACCGTTTCATCTTCCCTTAGGGCGTTCCTCCATGCAACCGAATTCCATTTACCCACCAACACATACATTGATGTAGCACTTCCGGAACCATTTTTCATCTCCCACTTCCTGAGACTGATGGTGTCCCGATGAAGGGAGGGTTCGATCAACATCACCTCCATTTCTGAGCATCTCTTTTGGTTGTTGTTTCCTGAGAATGAGTTCAGCATCTGAGTCTCTTGAGGTGTGAGGAAAGTTTGTCGGATTTGTTTCAAGGGTATAGACAAACGGTTGTGACCGGAACTCACATCAGTCTTGAAGAGACACTTGTGGATTACAAAAGCGACATCGGAACCCCCAAGAGCCGTGATCCGCTTCCTGAACTTGATAGGGAGATCCGTTGGATATTGCTGACACCTTGTTGCCTTCTTCCTCTTCTGCTTCTTTTTCTCGTGACAGCTGCCCTCATCATCATCATGGCAGCACCGTGGTGGTGGTCGTTTCTTGATCTTGGTCGTTTCAGGAAACCGACCCTGATCATCAAGAAAACCCTGATCGCATTTCTTCTTGTTCTTCATTTTGGTGGTTTCTTGGAACGGACCCTGATCACCTTCATCTTCAACTCCAAAACCCTGATCGTTTTTCTTCTTCATCTTCATCTTCATCTCATCATCTTTCTTGATCATCTTGGTGGTGGTTTCTTGAAACCGACCCTCATCACCTTCATCTTCAACTCCAAAACCCTGATCGTGTTTCATCTCCTTCTTCATCTCATCTTCAATGGAAAATTCTGTTGCAGCGATCAAAAAATCCATCTTCAGACTTCAATGGTTTCGGTAGAAAGTGATTTCTTGTTGTTGGGAAAATAGGGATAGATTGGTTTCTTGATGATTCTGCTTATATATAGATGATAGAAATCTTGTAGGAATAGAAACACTTTTCGGAATAGAAACTAGTGTTTCAGTTTGGAAGGGAGATGAGACGAGTCTCAATTTGGAAAGTTATGACTACCCGTATATTTGGAAAAATATTACCGTTGGCCTCAAATTTTTTTTCTTTTATTAATTTAAACAATTGGAATCACCCCTTTCTTTTTTATTTTTCAAAGAAAACCCAGAAATAATATAACTTACCAAATTTAAAAATACATAGATCATCCAAGAGTATCAAATTTGACCTAAAGTCTTTTTTTCATTACCTCAAAATTATTAATTTTTAAAGCTTAATATGGGGATTAAAAAATTTAAAGAAAATTTTGAGAAGAAATCAACAAGAAAATAAAATGTGAAAAATAAAATAAAAATTGATTTAATTTTAATAAAGTTTTGATTTCTTACTTTTTCTTTTCTCTCATTCTCCTTTCCTTTCCAAAAGTTGCTGTAAATTTCTTACCTAGAAAAGAAGAAACAATCTCGTGAAATTTTACAAAGAAAATAAATATTCTCATTCGCCCCTTCCTTCAATTTGCACCACTTTTTTTTTTTATTGATGTGTTTTTAAAATTTGTATAGATGTGTGAGATTTCTTACACCCAAATTCATTTCAAATATTTGAATATAGATTTGCATGACTTTTATTGGAATATTTCCATCAAACTAATAAAAATTTTAGAATAACTGTATAATATTAATTGAGCAAGAAGTCAAATGATAGCGCTAGTTTGTTGGGGTAAAATGTTGATAAAATTATAAATGATGATGAGATTATCATACCAAGTTTTGAAATACAAAGGACAAAATACTAAGACTTTTCTTTAATTCGATTAATTATTTTTAATAATTTTTTATTTTGATATTGTAAAAAATAAATTGTATATTCAATTTATATAACTTAAAATAAATTGGATTGAATCGTTATTAAAAATAAAAATGAAATTTCAATTGTAAATAGATAAATATTGATCAGGTTTGAAATAATGGGCGCGATGGCGAAACACGACCAAAGGCCCGGGCTCAGAAGGGATTAAGAGTGGCGAGTCAAAGTCGTGGGCCTTGATGACATCCTAAATGGGCAACAGGCTGGTCAGCGCTAAAGGGTGTGATGTAATCAAAGAATTAAACCTGTTAAAGGAAAATACTCAATCTCCACAAATTAGGAAAGTAGGATATTTATAATTGTGCTAAATCATTATCCACTTGTGTCGGTTGCGATAAGGAAGAAATCTCTCGCCAAATGGGAGGAATATCGACTCATCATCCAACTAGGAAAGTGATCGTGATGACCCATTATAAGAAATCACGAGGCCACCCCCATCGGGGTGAAAGGTGCGCACAAAACTTCATTCCTAAGCGATTGATCTTCTCTTCCACCGGAAGAACAACAGGCATCGGAGAGGCAACAGGCAAGCCGGGTCGATCCTTTTTGTTGCCTTTGTTTTGCGGAGGAGCCCGACATCCAAAGTCGACGAGGTGACGGCAATTCAGCACGCTCCAGCCCGGTTCGATTGGCATCATCAATTTGGCGTCGTGCGTAGGAACGGCAGTTCAACTACAAATAAGCGATCTCGGTGGTGATGGGTATCAACTGAACCTGGCGGGAACCCACGCCAATCCACCAAGGATGTAAGACCGACCGGCGGCGTGGATGATCCAACCTCCAGAGTATGCTTTAGAAGCGTACGAGGTTAACACATTTGACTGGAGGCGCTCGTATCACGACCCGACACTTCTTGGGGATTGGAGCAACTCATCGAGACAAATACAACGCCCCGAGAGCGAGACGGGTGAAAGGCCAAAACCACACTTTACAGGAAGAACAACACCTGGCCCTCATCGAGGAGCCGGATAGAGAAGGAGAAACTAGCCACACCCCGGGAGTATGGTCATACGACCCCCTGGAGAGGATCGCGACGAGGAGAGGCATGGCGGGAGGCAGCGAGGCGTGGGCCCATCGCTTGTCGGCCACGAGACGGAGGAAGCGGTCGTGGGAGCGGTCGGGGGACATCGGGAGAACTCTCGGCCACATGAAGGAAGCAGTAAAGGGCCGAGCTCCAGTCTCTATGGATGCCCTAGTGCAACAAACCGAATCCCCATTCACAGTCGGGGTGCTGCACTTCCCTCTTCCGGCAAAATTCAGAATGCCATTAGGTCGAGGCGTTTGTGGAATAGAAAGACCCGTGACCACCTCAATACATACAAAAATCCAGTGGAACTACACAGTCTCGGGACCCATACGATGTAAGAGCCTTCGCTATCACAAGGGGGCCTAGCATTGGCACAGTTTAACAAACTCAGGTCGTCTTCCGCCTCATCGTTGAACTTTCCATCGCATTTGTCTCCCGGCTTTATCGGAACAGGGCGTACGAAATTTGAGTTATCACCTTCGACTATGCGAGCTCTGGGGGGAAAGCCTTACAGGTCATATGTTCGAGATGTTTAACACGGAGTCTGCGAAATTAGATATTCTAGGCGAGAAGTTCACCATTCTTGTTTTCATTGCGAGAATTTGGGGTGCAATCCCGAAAGACCTAATGTTCTCATCTCGAAGAACCTCGGTGCAGCATAGCCCCGATGTCCTCGTCAAAGCAGTATATCAATGGTGAAGAGCCCTCTTATCCAAGCAAAAGCTCTTCTACTCAAAAGAAGAGCGAGGGCGGGAGCGAAGCCCGAGGTAGGGACGGGGACGGATCACGAGGAGGACGAGAAGCGGAGAGGTCTAGAAAAGACGAGGGAACGTCAGAGATCGCCTAGGACCACCTCAACTTGAGTTGCAGTAGCGATATTCATCTCGGCAATATACCCCTAACGGCCTCGATTAGTCATGAGTCCTATGCAGTCTGACATGTGAGGTTTAGAGATGATCATCGGATAGTCAGGCCCTCCCAAAGAGACAATACCCAAAATCTTTGTGAGTTTCACGGGGGTGTGAACAGAACAGGATGGTTGCATCCAACTAAGAAAGGAAATTGAATACCTGATCCAGCGTGGGCATCTCAACCATTACGTGGCCTCAGAAGGGCAGGAACAAGTCCAGCCACCACCACCTCGTCATCCAACCCCAGTTCAACATCGGCCGCCTTTAAGAGAAATCCATGTGATCTCCGAAGGGTTTGTAGGAGGTGGAGAGTCCAGCTCAACCCGAGAAGGCCCGCACTGTATGTCAGTTAGGGAAACCTTAGAAGTACAAACCGTATCCAAACTTCCTCGGCTGAATACTACCATAACCTTTTCAAACTTCGACATGGAAGAGTAGCGACATCCATGGCGACCCTTGTGATAAAGACATGATGGCCAATAAAAGCGATCCACAAGGTCTTTGTTGTGGAAGCTTGGCGACATCATCTTTGCATATTGACTTTAAACCAAAATAGAATTGGAAGGGGCTAGAGCAGGTCAACGCACCTCATTGGAGTTCTCGGAGAAAGTCGCCCTTAGGGTCGATCTGGCTAGTGCTCTCACTTTGGGAGACCACTTCATGCCGAGCGCTCTGACAACGCGGTGAGATTTCTCCCACATTAGATGCCCCGTCGGCCTACAACATGTTACTAGAGTGAGCCCTCTCAGTATCTCGCAGGGGCCGTTCCCTCAGTTTTATCCACATGGTTATCAAATTTCCAATTGCAAAAATGGAGTAAGATAGTCCGAGGAAACCAGCGCATAGTCGAGAATGTTACTCGGCGCTCGATGAAACAAAACACGATCGGCCGACATCTACATAGGCAGGCTCGACGTGCGAGGCAAATTAAGCTTCGACTGCTCCTCGAAAGAATTAAAACTGTCTGACTTGGTAACCAGCCAGAACACCTCGTCTACATAGGGTCTAAACTAGCAGAAGCCATTAGAAGCCCTCTCATCCATTTTCTAGAGCAGAACATGGAGGTATTCGCCTGGAAACAAGAAGACATGGGCGAGAGTGGGCCAAGCAATTGATTACCCACGAAATTTGAAGAGCGTCAATCCGCTTCTTTAAAGCGATCAAAGCAAAGAGAAGGAGTTTTGCCTAGAAAGATGAGAGCGATTAATGAAGAAAAGGTTGGCAAGCTATAAACAAGGCAATGGAGAAGTGGAATACCCAGGAATGGTTGGCTAACATTGTTCTGTCAACCATGACAAGTGACGGCTTTGCATCGATTTCATGAACATCAGCCAGGGCACCTTGAAAGGATAGTTTCCTACACCTCGGATTGATCTTATAGTGGGCGCCCGCAATGGGTCTTGAACTCCTCAGCTTCATGGATGCCTTCTCTGGCTACAACCCGGATCCCGATATGGACCCAGTGACTAAGAGAGGCCTCATTTGTCACTAGTCGAGAGGAACTTCTTTGTTATCGAGTAGTGCCCTTTAGATTTGAAAAACCTTGAGGAGCCACCTGCGAAAGGTTGGTAGACAAGATGTTCGAAAGTAAAATTGGAGTATCTATGGAAGTATATATAGATGACATGTTGGTAAAATAAGTAAAAGTCGAGCTCCACATAACCCATTTAGCTGAGGCGTTCCAGGTCTGGCTACAAAAATGAAGTTAAGCCGACCGAATGCGCTTTCGGTCTCAGCGCAGGAAGTTCTTGGGTTTATAGTCAGCGGTAGGGAATGAGAGGCAAGCCCAAATGTCAGATAAAGGTAGGTGTTTGATATCTGCCTCCTTCAAAGCCCATAATAGTTCGTTGAGCAACCCGTCTAAGGCCAGCGACAAATGTCGGCCTTTCTTTCGGGTTCTGGAAAAGGCCTTCTAGTGGGATGCACCTTGCAGGAGGCATTCCACAGCGCTCAGCTCTCTACAGGCTCTCCCCGTTCTAGTAAGCCCTTAGAGGAGAACTCCTCACTTTTCTACAACCGTTTCGGACTTCTCGGCTAATTACTACCACAGTCGGAAGGAAGCGAACATAAATGCAATGATCGGTCTACTATTGCGGAGCTGAGCTCTAGAGGCAGAGGAAGGCATCAAATGGAGAAGATGATCCTCGCATTGAAAGTAAAGCTACATCCCAAGAAAACTTGACCATACTTCGAAGCTCATGCTGTCGAAGTTCCAATCGAAATATCGATGAAGCAAATCTTTGTATAAACGAGAAACCTCAGAAGGCTAATAAATGGGCTATAGAGTTGAGTGATTCTAGGCATCAGGTACAAACCAAGGACAACAATAAAGGTAGATCACAGCCGAGGACTTCATGTTGAGTTTGCAGCGGCGTCTGCAGGCTTAACCGTGACCCGACCTCCCATCTGGAGATTATTAGTGGGCCAGGGCATGTGCCAAAGGCGGTGGAGTCTGATCTTGACCTCTCCAAACGGGATAGACGTAGAATATACCCTCAGATTCGCTTCCAAGCCTCCAATAACTAGGTCGCTGAAATTTGTCATGTTTGGACTTAACCTCGCCTCACGTAGAGCGAGATCAGTGATGGCGACTCCCCAGTGGTGAGAGTAAAGCGGATGAGCGACTCGTATGGGGCCGGAGAATGATCCTGTATCTCGAAGGTGAAATTGCTTAGAAAATTCATCACGAGTGCGGAATTCGAGCATCTTCCCGAGCCAGACGATTCAGGAGTTGATGCCTTAGCGGCGCGCGAGCTGCATGAAGACTGGCAATTGATGCAGATTCGCACCTCCCCGAGCCCTCGATCAAGCCTGACAGCGGAGAGTATCCCCTATGATGTCGGCAAATTTGGATGGACCCCATCTGGATTACTTGGTGGATGGTACATTGCGAAGGAAGACGCGATCACGCCCGGCAGCGCATGATAGAAGTGAACATATTCGCGGGACCACTAAAGGGCGATGTAAATTTATCATTGTGGCGTGGACTATTTTACCAAATGGGCGAGGCGAACCCTTAGCAACAATCATAACGGAAGTGCACTTGCTTCCTCTGGCGTTATAATATGTAGATTCGGGATCTAGGGTCTCGTGTCCTGATAGCAGGCGGTTCCAGCAATCCTAAGTTCGAGGATTTCTGCGTCGAGCTCGGAATCAAGAACTACTACTCATCTCCAACTCATTCGCAATCCAATGGGCAAGCAGAGGTCACTATAAGGACTCTAAAGGTAGCGCTAAAAACCAAATTGGAAGATCTAAAAAGAAAATGGGTGATGCCTCCTCACAGTATTATGGGCATCTGAGAACTGCAGCGCGAGTCAGCAACTTCGGGGAAACCTGTTAGCCTTGGCCTTTATTGCCGACGGTAGATCGGTCGAGGTCAAATTAAAATCACCAAGGATTGAACTAGCAAACATCAGACCTGTGAGGAGGTCCTTCGCCTAAACACAGATCCTCTAGAAGAGCGTGAGGCGGAGTCTGAAGCGTATGTGGAGGCTATCAGGAGCCGCGAGATGTGGTACAAAGTCGAGCCGGAGTTACAAGCCGAGGCGACTGGTTCTAAAAACCACGCGGTAAGGAAGGACCCCACACATGGGAAGTTTGGGACCCTAATTAGGAAGGAGCCCCATCATGTATCTCGCCAATCCGATCGGAAATTATGAACTCGACGAAGACGGAAAAGCCACCGCGCTCATGGAGCGAACACCTCAAGCGGTTCTACGATAAAACCTCGGAACATAGCACCGCCAATAAAGATCCCTTTGCTTTGATTTCGAATAACACTCTATAGGTCCATTTTTAAGCTGCTTAATATTATGGTGGGCCAAACAATAAGTTATAATGTTAAAGCCATGAGCTCGACTGGAAAGGGTCTTGGAGCCTCGAAGCCCAGCAGCTCAACCAATAGCTCAGTTTTTAGAGCATAATTGCTCAGAAAGGGTCTTGGAGCCCCGTAGCCCAATAGCTCAATTTTCATAGCATAGAAAAGGTCTTGGAGCCCCGGAGCCCAACAACTCGGTTTTTAAAGCATAACTGCTCAAAAAGGGTCTTGGAGCCCCGAAGCCCAGTAGCTTAGTTTTCAGAGCATAGAAGGATGCTGGGCGGGCTCGCGGCTTCGGCCGATGGCTCAGTTTTTGGTGTGTGCTCATAAAGGAATCTTGAGCCGGGCCCGGCGGCTGATTTTCATAACATAAGCTGCTCAAAAGGGTCTGCGGGCCGAGGCCCGATAGCTCGGTTTGAGCGCTATAGAAAGGGTCTTGGAGCCGGGCCGAAGCGGCTCGTTTTTTTAGGCATAGCTGCTCGAAAGGGTCTTGGAGCCCGGGCCCAATAGCTCAGTTTGAGCATAGAAAGGGTCTTGGGCCGGGCCCAACGACTCAGCGTGGCTCAGTTTTAGAGCATAGCCTTTCAGAGAAAGGGTCTTAGAGCCGAGCCCGATGGCTCATTTTTGGAGAGCATAGAAAGGGTCTTGGGCCTCGGGCCCGGCGGATGAGCAGGTAGCTCGAGTTTTTGAGCTCTTTACTCCAAAGGGTCTTAGAGCCCGAGCCCCGATGCTTCGATTTTAGGAGCATAGAGGTCTTAGAACTGGAACCCAACATCTCGATTTTCAAAGAAACGCAGAAAGTCTTGAACCCTGGGCCAACACCTCAGTTTTTAGAACATAACTTCTAAGAAAGGAATGAAGTATGCGGAACCATGTACCTCGGGAGCCCTAGTAGCTCAGATTTTTAGAACTGTTGCTCATAGTAGGTTCGTAGCCAGAATACTGGCGATTCAATGCGAGCTTCGGCTGCCCTGAGGCAGGTAGCCAGTGAAACGACATAAGACGAATAAATTTCGGTTTGAGGACAGATGCTTTCGAGACAAAACAAAAACCAAGCGCTCGAATGGCGGGACAATAAGAGCGAATAAAATTAATCAAGCAACCTTTGTATATCAACGAAGAAGTCAATGTTAGAAGCAATACAAAAATCCCTAGCACAGCGCCCGGATACGATAGGGTTAAAATACAAAGCTTAGAAGCAAGAAGACGGAGCCCCAACAGGCGGAGCAAGGAACGGCCTCGAGTCGAAGATCATCGAGGCCGGAGGAGCACGTCGGGGCCCTCGACCGCACCTCGGCGCCCGCGTGACCTCGCCTGACGGATCTGTGACCTCCTCGTCGGGGCTGGATGTTGAAATCTGAGGCCTAGGCTCGAGGGCCCCATAGGGTGGAAGGCCAGCCACCCAGAGGTCCATTGGGTACAAGCCTCGTCTCTGAGCTCTGCTATCACTTCGTCCCTCCGACTAACCAAAGCCTCTTGCCTCTCAAGGTCCATCCGAAGCCTACCTAGCTCCTCCATCAAGCATTCCACAGAGTTACCTACCTCTAGAGCCTCTTGGCGAGCCAGCTCCATTGCCGCTATCTTGGCCCACAGGTCACCCTTGATGGCCTGTAACTCCTCTCTGGCTAGCCGCAGCTCATCTTCAGCAACCTTCACGTCCTTCCAGGCCTCTTTTTCTTTATCCTTGGCCCGCGCCCTCACCATTGAAGCATGCTTCAGGTCAGACCTGTGCTTCACGAGCTCCTCAGTCAAGTCCCTAATCTAGGCTCGAAGACGGCCTTCTCGGGTCGAAGCAACCTTAGCCTGTAAGACAGCCGCCACAGGCGGGAAACCTGGCAAGTGGCCGCCTTACGAAGCCTTTCGCTTAAGTAAGCTTGCCCAAAAGAAAAACAAAAAGTCGATATGGCTTGAAACAATAAAAGAAAAGATCGACGAAAACACTTGGGCGTACGGGCGGTTCTACGAGGAAGAAAAAGGTCAAGCCTCCTCGCGAGACGGGGCATCCCACCTTCACGGTCGAAGTCGCGAAAGGATGGAGAAAACAGCCCCGACGTGAGCTCCGTATGAAGCGGAGAGTCCTGCCACCTGGCCTCAAGCGATCGCGATCCCCGTCACCTCGTCAGGCATTGCAAGGGGCGCGGCGCCCATGACGTGGGACTCAAACGCCGAAATGGGGATGATGCTCCAGGGGGCTCGGTGCGCCTCCACAGAAGAGTCTCCCGGCCAGACCGGTGGGCGGCGAGGAAGATTCTCCCACCTTTAGGATCTTACCGACGGAGGCAGCCCTGCAGCGGGTCGGAGGCTTCCGCTTCACGCTCCTCTTCTTCTTTGCCAACACCTCCAAGTGGGCCCGAAGCTCTCCCTGTGTAGGCTTCGCGATAAGGGGCTCTGAAATAGATGAAGAGGAGGACTTGGAGACATGAGGCTTCATGACGACGGAGGGGAGAGATCTCGGGAAAGGAATCTGGAGCACATCGCGCGGACGGTCCAGGATGTCAGGCCGTGGGCTCGGAATAGGCCACGTGGGGCGCACTTGGGTCGGCTTTAAGCTTCCTCTTCGTCTTGGGGAGCGGAGCCCAGGACCAGACTCACAGAGGCCCACGCTGACAAGGCAATGTTAGAAATGCCCTATAGCCTCTAAAAACTAGGCCAAACCAAAGCGAAATGGAGCTCGCATAGGTTCTCAGGAGTAGTCTAGACGCCCGGAATGCCAAGTGTATCCTCGGTCGAAAGTTATCACTCACAATGACAGGTAACAAAATACGCGCTCCTTCGATTACTTGTGGGAAGGCAGAGATCGAAATAATCAACAGCATTTGAGCGTTGGAGATATAAAAGGAAGCCTTATTGATTCATACTGTGAAGAAATCCCAAACGAAATTTAATGCTAGAGAATACGGTGTTGTCACCAAAAAACAACTAAATTTGCTTTGAGAATACCCGGAAGTTGGGAAAAGTTGAGAAGGGCAGACATTGAAATGCTATAGAACCCTTTTTATAAAGGGATGCAAAGGGAAGCAGAGGCCATTCTCGAACACCACCTCAAAATAGCACACCATCTTGGGGCACTTAAGCGGCGTGGAGTGGTCGGCCGCGTCGGGCTAAACTACGGATCTGACAGGGGCCCATCTAGGACGCAAAGTCTCACCATATAAAGGTTGGAGACCGGTGGGATTTACGGCCTCGGCGTGCAGCCTTAGCGACCCTCAAATATTGAGCCACTAGGATGAATTTCATTAATTTTTCCCTTGCCTTTGAGGAAAGGAGGAAACTCCTGCAGAAGACGACTTTGATGAACCACCACGGCCAAGCATGGGACTCACCAGTCATACTAGACCCTAGACGCCTCGGTAGGATTACTCTATGCATAAAGCAGGAAAAACTGACCCGAGGACCCATGGGGGAATGCGGGGGCTAAATAAGAAAAAAGGAAATCGAGAAAATCACGAGAACCCAATAGGAAACCAAGCTGAGCCTCGCAAGACTTGAGGAAACCAAAAAAAGACAAAAGAAGAAAAGGCTGCCAAGACCTGAAACAAGTAAAGGGACACCAACCCCCAAGCGAGATACTCGGGGACCACCAAAAGTAGTCACGAACAATAGTCGAACTCAGAATTCAGCGAGAAAAAAAGGAAGCCCCGAACTTGCCAGGCAAAGACAGCCTGAACGAGGAGACAAAGTGCAAGCGGTCAAGCGGCGTTTTTAAGGAAGCTAAGAGCCACGGTAGAAATAAACGTGAAAATCGGCCATCATTATCATAAGACATTTGGAAGCGACAAATGCTAAATCAAGCCCTTCACGAGTAGCCACGTGAGATACCTGATCAGAAGCTTGATTACGGCCCTTGCCTCACAGCTGGCTTTAGTCAAAGGAGTACGGGGGGGGCAGGCGTCGGGTTTGAAATAATGGGCGCGCGAGGCCCTAAAACACGAGCCCCAGCCGAGACTCGAGAAGGATTAAATGACCTAGTACTAGTGCTGGGCCCTTGATGACATCCCCCAAATATAGGCCCAAAGCAAGGGCCAATTAACCTCTTCAAAGTGATAATGTAATGAAAGGTCGTATTAAAGGAAAATCGTCTCACGAATTAGGAAAGTAGGATATTTCCCTGGTATTGCTCATCAATTATCCTTATTAATCGGATTCTGATGAGGAAAGAAAATCTCACTTGATGGGAGGAATATCGACTCATCATCCAACTAGGAAAGTGATTATGATGACCCATTATAAATAGCAGGCCACCCCATCGATAAAAGGTACACACAAAACTTCATTATCTAAATAGTTGAGTCTTATAGCACCCTTAGGAAAGAACTAACAGAGCATCGGAGGCAGGCAGCCCCCTCCAATCCCTTTTGTTTCTTGTTTTGCGAAGGGCAGAGCATCCAAAAATCGTGGAGCAGCCTTAATTTAGCAAACCAACGATTCCAGTTGCCAAAAGCATCATCAAATATATATATATATATATATATATATATATATATATATATATATATATATATATATATATATATATATATATATATATATATATATATATAAACTAATACTAATACATAATTAAAATCCTTAGTATATGTTATTTTAGCCAAAATTAAATATAAATATCATCATCTTACAAAAATAATTGATTAATTTCATTATAAGTAATCCAAAAATAAATTAGATGTTCAATCTCCATCAGGCTAAGTTTATTGAGCCATAAGTTCAAGTATTAAGGATATTTAAAGAGTTTATATATTACAGGAAACCCAAAATGTAAATAGTATTTTAAAAGAGTTTGATATATTGCCAGAAAGATTAGTGAAATAAAGTAACTAGGGTTGTTGGTATTAATAAGGTTAAAGTGAAGTTATAAATTCTTCTTGACATCTATCTATCCATAGTTTATGGGTGAAGGATTTTCATTTTAGTGTTGATATATTTCTTTACCTTTTTATTACAATAGGAAAAAGATTAAAATTGCCTTAGAAACCCTTAAAACTGCAAACTAGCTAAAAATAAGGTTAATTTGTATTAAATCAAACCTGAACATTCTCAAACCTAAAATTTTTCATTTTAAACCATAACTCTATTGCATCTAACCCTAAAATTAGTGATAGAATCCTTGAAACATGATCTATTCCATACTTGTCAAAGTCAAACTTGATAGCCCTAAGGTTTTAGTCATGGTTAGTGGTTTTGCAACCCTAAAACATAAAACATATTGCTAATCTTAAGATTCTTGTTGTTCAATGTCCTATAACACCATTTGGGAGTTTATGAAGGTCTTAAGACTATGGAGGACTTAAAGGAAGGTGCAAGCAAAAACAAGACCGAGGAGGAACAAGATGATTAAAATGAAGAGTCTTTGCAACATAGTCAACTTCGAGGTTACTAAAAGCCTAAGAGGGTAAAAACTACTATGCATGAGACATGATTATCAAGGGAGGTATGATGGTCGCTACCATGATGATGACTACTAAGAGAGGCATGGTAATTATGACGAGTGCTCAAGATTCAATCAAAAACTTGATATTCTAGAATTCAAAGAATGCACCTAGATGACTTCTTGAATTTGTTTGATATGGTAGAGCATGTCTTTGCATATTCTAACCACCCGAAGCATAAAGAAGTGAAGTTGGTGGCTATCAAAATGCCCAAGAATGTTTCTTTTTTATAGAAATTTTGGAATCAGTGAAAGATATGGTAAAAATAAGATTTAAACTTAGGAAATATGAGAAAATAGCTAAAAGTAATTACCTTCCTGATAACTATCACCGAGACATTTACCTCAAAATTCATAATTTTAAGCAAACAAGATAGCCCGAGTGAGAGTTGAGAAGTATTCGATTGAGGTTCAGAACTTGATGCTCGAGTGAGAGTTGAGAGAAGCCAAGGAATAATTCATAGCTCGCTACCTTGCTGGTTTGAGAATATTCGATATTGTTAGAGTTATTTGCAGTCATGCATATCACACTCTCATACCGAATGTGAGAAGGAAACCCCACAAAAAGTGAAAATGATTCTATAGGAGTTTGCGGATATGGTGTCTGAGGAAATACTATTTGGTTTGCCACCTATGAGAGATATTCAACATCAAATAGACCTTATACTAGGTTTAGCTTTGCCCAATAAACCAACCTTTAGAATGAGTCTTAAGGAGAATGAAGAGCTTAAAAAACAAGTTGATGATTTGTTTGACAAAGGTTGTATTCAAGAGAGTAAAAGTCCATGGGCCACCATTCTTTGAGAAGGGATGAGCCGTTTTGGGGGGAAAGCACCAAAGGCCATTTTCCTTGGTGGAGGCCACCATTTTTTGAGGAGGTAGAGAGAAAAAAAAGGATAGAGAACCTTGGGAGGAGAGCTAGAGGGAAAATCGACAGAAAGGAAAAAAAATAGAGAAAGAAGAGATTGAAGAGTAGAGAACTTTAGAAATAAGAAACCAGAAAATAGAGAGCATTCTTCAAGTATGGCTAGTAAGTGCTCTGTTTCAACTGGTTTTTATTTATTCATTCATTTGTTTTCTTTATTTTGTTATGCTTAATGCTTCTTGCCTCGATATTCATGGTTCAGTACATGTGAGTTTCTCTTAGTGTTCCTTGAGGTTGATTTGGAAAGGGAGGTCATTTAGATCTATGTTGCATGGACTCGGGTGTAGGTGTTTGGGCATCAGTACATATCTAAGAGTCGGATTCGTCAATTCTCAAGATTTAAAATATGGGGATATGGGTGATAAGTATCCAAATTTGGGATATGGGTGCAAGGATGTGTTTGACAAAAATAAAGAAATTTTATATATATTTTTTACCTTCACTTATAGATTATATCTATGAATTAAATATTAACTATATAATAATAAATGAAACTTATAATGCATATCAAATTCTCATTTAATTAAATAAAAACAATCTAATGCATATCGAAGTCTAAAAAAGACTAAAATTCATTACATGACATAATTTAATATAACTAAACAAAATTAATAACAAAAGGTATGAAAACTCTTCAAGTTCTTAAAAGTAGAAAAAGTTACAAGTCCCACATATTCCTATCAATTACTCTACTTCTCATTATCACCACCCAATGTCATAATCTCAACTCAAGCTCTCATTAAGTAAAGTTCTGCAGTATCATCAGCCATAGAAATGATGTAACATATAAAAAATTAAACTCATTAATCCAATATTCATTTATTGTATGAATTGATATCGATCTTAAATCAATTAATAAAGTCTTTGATACATAACATAACATTAAGAAAATCATGATGAAATTATGATAATGAGATTCCTATCATGTGTAATTATGTTAGTATCTAAATTATCTCTAGTCATAGGATCAACAAGAATAGGCATTGTTAATCCAAATAGACTAGCATATATTATACTCCTTGATTGGATCAAACAGTAGATCTCAGAAATTGTAATCATGGTCATGATTAAAGTTAACATGTGGATGCTTGCTAAGAGTATTCAAGTACATTCGATGACTTGTTATGAGACAATCATACGGATTATCTATTCGAATGTAAATGATAGTCTCATCACAACAATAATGCAAGTATCCTTAGACTTGAAGTGCTCTATGATATCTTAGATACTGATTTTGTGCTTTGACTTCATTAACATTGCCTTTGAGAGTTATTTCGTAAGGTGATGAATGAGTATAGCTTGACGTATTCGAAGGTAATTGAGTAGCCAACAGAGGATTCACCACTCCTGATAGAAAGAGTGTATACCTATGGCCTCTTGTCGGGATCATTACTTGGGAATCTCTAGCCATAGTGGAATTATCATGAAGATGGTTTTCATTGACATATTTAAGGGAGCAATGAGTCTCAATGATAAGAACTAATATCACTTAGGCTAGGTGTGACATAATTAGTCTAGCGGGAGTTACACATAGTCCATCCTCTGAACCGAGTGGGGTATAGTTAGGTGAAATGACGAATTGTGCATATATTGTCTATAGAGAGGTTTGTAGTCAAATCACTAACTCTTTGGTCAATTGGGGATCATGATGTGTTGCTAGATACCGTTCATGACGTACTCAAACTCAAGAGTTGATTTGAGTGGCATACTTGACCGAGAACCTAATGGGTCACACACTTAAAAAGTGTGAAGAGTGAATAAAACAATCTTAGATAGGATCCAAATCGAGGAAGAATACTTTGGCTTGGACCATGTAGGGATTAAAAGAATCCCGGGAGCAAAATAATGTGATTAATGGGGTCCTGGGTAGGAGGTACGAAGTAACGAGGCAAGCTACTCTCGAGACTCGGCTCGAAAAGCTTCGGCTCGGGTGCTTCGTGGGCTAAACAAGCGAGCAGGCCTTAATTGGGCTTGTTGATAAATCTCGGGCTCGGCTCGGGCTCGCTCGAAAAACCGGCTCCGAGGCGCGCGGGACCATCCGTCGGCCCGGAGCAGGAGCTGGCCTCACGGTCTCGGTCGGCGAGGATCACGGTCTTCAACAGGTCTGGTCCGACTCGAGCGGCGTCGGAGGTGAAATGCGGTCATGTGTCCGGGATATTGATGTAATGGATCTCAGGCTCTAGATCCAGTCGACATGGATGGAAAATACGTGAATCCTCACGAAGCCCAGATTGGGGCGGCAGCGACGGCGGAGCTCAGCGAATCCGCCGTTCATTTGGGGCCCACTGGGTCTCCGGATGCGCTCGGTAGCGGAAATGGTACCCACGATAGTGCGAAGGTGTCGGCTACGGTATGTTCCAGTGTGGATAGCGTGAAGAAGGTGCCGGTAAAGGGGACGTCGGGGAAGGACATGGATGTTGGGTATGACCCACTGGTACGATCGGTCGATCCTGGTGTACAAGAATCCGATTACAAATATGAGGGTATTGGGGCTCCTGTGGAAACTATAGAGGCTCAAGCCCATGAGCTTAGACAAAGTTGCCGATCTTGAGTACGTGAGGGTAAATGCGGACCCTTGTCTGATCAATTCAACACGATGAACTGGATCCAATCTGAATCTAGGGTGTGGGGCCCCTTTGGATCTTGATGCCCGGACTTAACCCAGAGCATCTAGGCGTGGGTATGGGTAAAGGCATCAAGGGTGATCGTGGGGTGGGGTTTAATAAAGGAAACAAGGCTGAAGCAAGGAATTCCAAGCAGAGCCAGTTATGCTTGGCAGGGAGTGCCACTTGGTCATTCTTTGGAGTATGAAAATTTGGGCCGACCGGTTCGACATGGTGGGCGGGCGGATCTCAGTCCGGCTTGATGGTGAAGCTATGGGTCTTGAAATTAATCATGTGCAGCTTGGTAGTCACGAGGGTGGTGGCCAACTTAACCATGTGCAGCAGTATATTGCCAAATAGTTTCTGTTGTTACTAATGAGTTTGCTTGGCAGATCTTGTTCATATATTATTTCTTTATTTAGATAATTGATTAAAACCAATCATGTTTCTTATTCAATGATTTCAGGTATCTTATTTCTTCACTCTGCAATTTCTACTTGTTTTAATTCTATTTCACATAATTTTTGATTTGCAAGCTGTTTTAACGATTGGAATTCTACGTAAATCCGAGAAGGGAAACAAATGTTGGAAAGTGGCTTTAACAGCTTTAGCATCAATTGCTAAATCAACTAAGGTAAAACAAATCCCATAGAAAATTATTTCCTTAATTGATGTATTTGTTAGCTGGTTGATTACAAAAAGTTAAAAAGTATATGGACTGAGCTTGAGGATTGATTACAATACAAACTTGTATAGGCTGAGTTGGGCTTGAGCTTAGAGGTTAAGCTCGGCTCGTTCATATGGAAGCGAGCCTAATGAGCTCAAGCCAAGCTTTTTTTTTTTTAAATCAACCAAGCAGGCACGATTTTAAACGTTCAAAAGCTCGGCTGGACCGAGAAACTCACTCATAAATTAACAAGTCTAGCTCGAAATGTTCAAAGCTCTGCTCGGCTCGACTCGTTACCAGCCCTAGTCCTGGGCTCCTAGCCCATGCTATGGCTTGGCTAAGGCCTAGCTGCCCTCCTCCCTTAAGTGAGGGCCCTTTTGATCTTTTTACCAAGCTAGGAGGATATGATCTAGCCTTAGCTCAATAGGTGGCCGTCACTCTTTTGAACTAGATGAAATTAGCTCTCTCAAGTTCTCTCTTCCTCTAGGATCAAGGGGTGTTAGCTAACTAGTGTGATCATTGATCATCCTGTAGGTTTTCTCTGTTCTCTTGTGGATCACCATTGGAGACGTGCCTTGTTTGGTTCGTGGTGAAGTTTCCATGATGATCTACATCAAGAGAGGCTGATCAGACAAATTTCTTCTAGAGAAGTATTGATCCATGATCCTCCTTTGGTTTTTGGTTGATTTTGTTTGATCGAAGGACAATCCAATGGCTGGGTTTTGCATTTTCTTTTTAATTTTCCGTTGTGCTACTGTATGTGATGCATCAAGGAAACCCAACACCAATCTTATACTCTTCTTCTTTCTTTGACATTAGGTGAAGTAAATCACCTACAACAACCTTGCAACATTCAACCCAAACATAGAATCATGATTAAATGAGCTTTCAACTTTGAATATGAACCCGTCACTTTTTACTGCAATAGTTGCAAATCCAGCATTGATTTCCACCTCCACCAGTAGCTACATTGAGAACCTTGACATGGTTCCATAAAGGTTTATCATCAAATTGGGATCCTTTAATAGAAGAAGATGGTCGTTGTGGTGGTTTTCTTGTTTCTTATATCTACGGTGTAGGGCTTGATTGATTCATTTGATAATTTGATGATGATTAATAGAGAGGAGAAAGTGGGTTTGAAAGAATTCCTGATAAATATTGCTAAAAATTAGTATATGGCTTTTAGAAAAAAAGAGAAAAGAGTGTTGATCAAGAAAGGTGTGTGTTTTTAATGAAAAAATTGAATTAATATAAAGTCATCTAAAATAGAGAAAAAGAAAAGTAGCAGAGACACGAAGAAAAGGATTCAGGCCTTTCACCTTCTATATTTCTATCATATATAAATATTTTTTCTTTCGATCTTTTGATAAATTATTTAATAAAAACACAAGCCTTCTATTGTTTAGGTTGAAAAAGTATACCACATTTTTCTTTAATGTCACTCCTTTTTCTAGGTACTAATAGATGACAATTGACAAGTAATAATATAATAATTTTTATTATTTAATAGAAGCACCATATTATATTTAAATAATATTTTAAATATTATATATATATATATATATATATATATATATATATATACTCATATATATATATATATATATATATATATATATATATATATATATATATATATATTGATGAATATATTTAATACATATATTTAGATAAAATATATAAGTATTATTCCTATAATTCATATAGTATTTATTTAATAAAATAGCACATTATATATTTAGATAATGTTTTAAAATGTATTTATTATATATATCTATATTAATTATTATCCATATATTTCAAACCTATTATTTTTTTTTATTTGGCATTGCATGACCTATGACATATATTCCGGCCTTTCACCTTCTTTATTTCTGTCATATATAAATATTTTTTCTTTCGACTTTTTGATAAATTATTTAATAAAAACACAAGCCTCCCCTATTGTTTAGGTTGAAAAAGCATGCCACTGCTTTTCTTTTCTTCTTTTTCTTTTTTGCTTTAAATGTCACGTCTTTTTTCCTGAAGTACTAATGGATGACAATTGACAAATAACAATATAATAATTTTTATTATTTAATAAAATAGCATATTATATTTAAATGTGTTTTAAAATATTAATAATAGTGATGAACTATCATTATTATATCATTTAGATAAAATATATAAGTTATTGTTCAATAATTCATAGAGGAATTTATTTAATAAAATAGCACACTATATATTTAGATCATGTTTTTTAAAATATTATTTATTATATATGTCTATAGTAATTATTATCCATATATTTTAAAGCACAATAATTTTTATTTGACACAGCATGACCTATATAGCATATTCAGGTCACCTACAACATATATTCAGTTCTTTCACCTTCTATATTTCTATCATATAAATATTTTTGCTTTCTCGACTTTTTGATAGAATTATTTGTATTAAAACAGAAACCTCTACTGTTTAGGTTGAAAAAACATACCACACTTTTTTCCTTTTTTTCTTTAAATGTCATATTTTTCTAGGTACTAATGGATGACAATTTACAAGTAACAATATAATAATTTTATTATTTAATAAGTATTGTTATATTATATTTAAATAATGTTTTAAACTATTATATATATATATATATATATATTGATGAATATATTTATTACATATATTTAGATCAAATATATAATTTATTATTCCTATAATTCATATAGTATTTATTTAATAAAATAGCACACTATATATTTAGATAATGTTTTAAAATGTATTTATTATAAATGTCTATATTAATTATTATCTGTAAAACGAAAATTAGAAATTTTCAAAAATGGCAAAATGATAATAATAATAATAATAAATTGTCATAATGGTTCAGGGAAGCCTATAAAATTCTCTAGATCTCGGATGACGAAACAGACTGCGCCGTTAAATTCGTTTCGTGAAATCTAATGAGCTAGAAAATTTTCGTCGAATTCTGAAACAATTGGAATTTTTTACGAGTTTCTGAGTGATGAGTTGTCAATGACTCCAGGGACGATATTTTTACGAGAATCAGAGTCGTGAAATATGGCGGGTTAAGTTCGTTGAATGAATTGGTAGAAAGAAATAAATTGTTCGGAATGAAATGAACCCAGGACGGGTCTGTGGACGCGTGGGCCAGTGGGCCAGCGTCAAGCAAACTTAAGAGACAAAGGAAGAAGAAAATGCTCATTTTCTTTTAGGGAAAAAGGGGTAGTGAGGAGAGAAGTGAGAGAGAGGGAGAAAATCTTCACCTTTTCTCTATGATCTACGGAGATCGGGTGGTTATCTTTCGATGGACCAAGATTTAAAGTCGGAGTACTCGGCGAGGGCTACGCGTGGATACCAGAAACTCAAAGTTTCACCAAGGTTTCGTGCGGAAGGTTCGAAGAGTCGAAAGTTTCAAGTTCAGGAAGTATTCGAGGGACTTCCTCGAGTCGTTATAAGTGCTTGAGGGTGAGAACCTTCCTACTCGGGTTTATTTTTCATCTAGGAGTCGTTTTGGTCTTGGTTGAGCATTAGGGGCTGTTCGGATGGCGTTTAGAGAACCAGGGAAGCGCATTTTCTGGTTATTATTTTATATGGGGCCTCGACTTTGGGCTGACCATAACTTTCTCCTCCAAACTCCGATTCAGGTGTTCTTGAACTCTATGGAAAGTCCTTTGAATCTAGAATCCATCCATATAAAAATTAATGTAATTTGAACTCATATCATGTTCCAAAATGATGAAAAACAGTAGGCCCCTGCTGGTTCTGCTCGTAAGTCACTATTCATATGAGGCCTCCAACTTTTGACGGCCATAACTTTCGAATCGAACTCCGAATTCATGTGTGTTCTTGGACTCTCTGAGGAAAGCCCCCCTTGAGTCTAGAATCTGGCCATTTTCTTGTTAATGGCCTTTGGTGCCCACATATTTTCTGAAAATTTAATTGGAGCACCAAGTGTGCAAATTGCTTGGTTGTGATGACGCGTGTGATCTAATACATTGAAATTTGTGTATGTTGGTTGGTGATTATATGCATGTTGATATAATTATCTATGAGGTTTGGGGAAATGCATGAGTTTGTGTATGATTGAGGCCATTGCATGACTTGTTGTGATACTGCCCCATGGACTTTATATGTCACAATTAGGCTAGAGGTTAAATTAATAAGCCGTTACTTTGATGGTAGCTGACATGATGTCAATCTGTGCATGTATTGATATGTTGTAGATCGTGTGAATTAATTTAATGTAAAACTTGAAGAATTCAAATTTCCTGAGAAAGGGTAAAACGGTCATTTCAGTTGAAAATCCGAAATTTTTCTAGATCTCGGATGACAAAAAAGACTTCCCCGTTGAAATTTTCTCTTGAAATCTAGCTACCATGTCGAATTTCCTTAAATTTGAGGCAATTCGAATTCAGCATTTCGAGCAAGGGTGAGTGCGGGACACTTGGCGTGTGAAGGAGGAGGCCAGCTGCAGCCTTGTAGCATCTTCAGGATTCGGGATGCAGCAAACGGCTAGAGCTCAGTGGGATACTTAGAGACGTATGGCGCGTGGGATGGATGAAATCGAAATAGATGGATAAAGGGATAAGGTGTCCAAGATATGAGCGATGATAGGCTAACATGGCATGAAGTACTCTCCCACTTGGCCCAACTTGGACCAAACAGTGGGATGGAGAGGAGGGGGAGAAAGTAACATAAAAAAAAAAAAAAAAAGGAAGGAAAAAAAGAGAGTTTTAAAGAGACACATCTCTCTAGATTTCCCGTCATCCCGGTTCGGCGGTTTCGAGGGCGGGCCAGAGAAGGATTCATCCCCTCAAGGGGCTTCACATAGAGGCAGGAGTTGTGGGTTTCAGCAAACTCAAGAGGTAGAGTTTTCTCCCTACTCGATTATTCTTGTCTAAAAGCCATGAAAATGGTTTTGAGTATTATGAGGTCGAAAATGGCCATGCATTCAAATCCCAAGAAATGGGACTGAATGCTTGATGAGGGGATTGTCCTCGGGATGTCTACCAAATTCGGTGTGGGGTATTTTGCCTGATCCGGAAGTGATTTTAGACTGAAATTGTCCATGTGTGTTGCTTGCATGACATTGTTTGAATTGAATTGTGTGAAAAATAATATGTTAATGCATGCTAAATTGATGTGTTAATATGATTGTTTGAATTATTTGAAATATAATTTGTGTACTTGAACCATGAGGAACATATATGAATTGGCATGATTGCATTCATAGACATGTAGCATCTCATCGAGGTCGATGCAGGAGAATTGTGATGTTAGATTCACCATTGTTGGTGAATGGGTGTGATAGGCTCGGAAATGGAGACGGCGTCGAGTCGAGACCAGTAATTATAATTGAAACAATGAAATAAATAATAAGATCATGTGTGGTAGGCTGGGCAGTTAGGGTCGATTCCCCCCCCCGGGGTGAGTCGAAAATTCACATGCGGTTGGAACATGATCTCCGGTGAAGTCAGTAAAAATGTCGGAAAGGCGTACATCATTCTTTGCGGTGTGACCCCGAGCGTGGCCCATAAATGAACAAATAATTAACTTACACGGAGAAAATCGATGATAAATCAGGCTGAAGCGATTGAGGTTAGTCGATGAGTTGAGTCACTGGGTGGAACACCAAGGACTAGTTTCACACTTGGCTTTGCAAGTGTGAGGGAGTCGGTCGGGACTCGGGCTCTGTTGTGAGTGATTTCATCTCATGCATGATATAAAGCATTCCATGTGTAAATTGCAAATTGTATGGAATGTGGATGATTGTGGTGTGCCATTGCATGCCCATTTTAGGAGGGGAGTAGCCCTTGTAGGAAAATTCGACTACTGGGCATTACTCATCCCTTCGTGGGATCCCCCTTTCAGGTACATGGAGTATTCAGGAAGACAGCTCTCACTAGAGGCCACTTTTGAGAAGAAAGCCAACATGTGGCTTTGATTATATATTTTTGTAAAACATGTATGAAACATTCTGATTGATACATGTTCGTATAGGAATGTAGTTAACTCTTGAAACTATTGTAATATAGTTGAACATATTTTGGTAAGTATGGATGTATGGAGCGGCGTGGCCATTTTATATCTTTGAGTCTCGGGTAAAGACATCATTTGTGGCATTGAGACACTCCAATGGCTACATGTATTCCGTGAGTTGGCCAGTTGTCAAGCGGACACAGTTTGAGGCGTCACGGCAGTATCGGGCTTAGTTTATAGATGCTGGTGATGTATCGGATGCTAGAGTTATAGCTTGAGTATCTAGGAGTTCAGGTATCGATTACTGGTTTCGAGGGACGCAGTTAGATCATTGTGATTATGCATTTTGATGATTATTCACGATGATTATGTGTTAGTATGTGTTGTGTGATTGTATGCTTGGTAAATAACATATAGGAAAATGTTGAACACTAGGGTTGAGAAAATATAACCGTAGGGGTTTAAGGAATTATGGGCAGAATAGTCTAGAAATAAGTGAAAAAAAAAAAGAGATTTTCTGGATAGTCGTTCCAGTTTTTGAATATAAACATGTTGTGTTTTATGGAATTCTAGAAGATTATTCTAGTTTTTGCATAAGAAAAAGGGTTGTAATTAAACTCTTTAATTTGTGAAGTATATAAATAGCAGGTGTTTATATATCTTTCTAGTGATTTGGAGAGTCAGGCTACTGCATCTTAGGAGTAGCAGGTTCTGTAAAGGCTATAAGAGCCAAGAAGTGGTAGGAAGGCTATTTGAGGATTTTGAAAAAAAAAAAAATTTCCAGGTGCTGGAAGTGCCAGGAAGGGCTAAGAAGGCTACTCTTAGAAGCAAGGTCACGACAAAGGTTTCGTATCGATAGAAAAGTTTTGTGACTTTATTTTAACTATGTTCTTTTGAAGATAGAAAAGACATGTTGACATGGTTTGGCTGCGGCAGGCTGACCGGGGAGGAGAAGACATGTGTGTGACAGAAAGGGTGCATGTGTGACCGGGGGTTAGATCTTAGGGAGAGATATGTGTTGCGACAGGAAATCTTTCCATGTCGCGGCGGGGAAAAATTTAATGGAAATTCTTAGTCGCGACTAAGTTTTTGGGTCGCGATCGAGAAGGCTTCAGAAAATGGAAGAAATTAAGGAAAGTAGGTCGCGACTTGAAATTTTAATTGTGACAAAGCTAGACAGGCTGAGAAAAGCTGAGTATGAGGTACAAGTCCACGACCTAGTTCAATCGTGGCAGGAAGGCTGGTGTGTCGAGACATAAATTTTGCATGTCACGACATAGGTTGAACAGGCTGAAGGAAATCCCAGGTCGCGACATGGTTTTTTATGTCGCAACCGAGAGATGTGTTGGCTGGGATACTTTGGGTCGCGACATTGATTTTTTGGTCACAACCAAGTTTTGTCTTGGCAGGGTTCTTGTCGTGACAAGGTTTTTCATGTCGCAACAGAGGGGTGTGCAAGCTGCACATAAACTAGGTCACGGCATGAAGTTTTGGGTCACGACCAAGTTTAGTCATGACTGAGGGATATTTCGGTCGCGACATCGAATTTTAGGTTGCGACAGGAGTGGCAGCGCGTGCGGCCAACCAGGTGCTTTCGGCAAGCGACGGCGCGGAGGCGAAGGCTCACGCGACATGGCACAATTACCGCGCCACGACGAGATTTTGGTCACGGTAGCGCGCCGCGACGGAGAAGCCACTGTCGTGACAGGATTTCTTACTGTTGTCTTGGGTTGGGCGCGATTGAGCTACTGTTCATGAACATTGTTCGCAAGGTTTCCAAAAATTTGAATTTAGTCCAGTGGGACCCTGAATAGTAAAAAAAAAAGTAAAAAAAAATTTGTATGACTTAATATATGGAATGTTTATCTTGCATTACCTATGAATGCCTTTGACGTGGTGCATGAAATTTTTTTTTTTTTTTTGTGAATAGTGTCTCGGGGCTGTGTTTATACCATTTGAGATACTTCATTAAAACTCAACTTATCATTTGACATGTATAGATGGCAAGTCAAGGACGGGGACGTAGAGGTCGTCCATGAGGTGCTAGTCAGGCACCACCTATTTTCGATCAGCAGACCTTTGTAGAGGTCGTGGGTATTGCAGCTGCTGCCATTACATAAGCTAGTGCAACTAGTCCAGAGGTTTATGGCACACCATCCCCCATCATTCAGGGAAGGAGGGGATCCGATGGTAGCCGACCATTGGTTCCAGTAGGTCGAGACGGTTTTAGAGGCCATGAGGATCACCTCCGATGCCACAAGGATCAGACTAGCTACATTTAAACTAGAGGGTGAATCCCAGATATGGTGGGAATGGGCTAAGACCTCTAGGGACTTAAAGGTAATGACTTGGGTAGAGTTTCATGAGCTCTTCATGGGCAAGTATTTTCCGGCCACTGCTAGACATGCAAAGGCCCAGGAGTTCTTAGAGCTGAAGTAGGGAGCTATGACAGTGATGGAATACGTGGCTAAGTTCACAGAGTTAGCCCGTTTTACTGATGACTACGTGACTATAGATATGGCCAAGGTAAGGAGATTTGAGAATGGGCTGAAGTTATCCATTCGGGGCAAGATTGTGAGACTCTGCCTACAGGACATAGACTCTATGGTCGGGACGGCTATGACCATAGAGAGAGAGATAGAGGATGCACGAAGCATCCGAGATGCGGGTGTCAGTGGCAAGAGAATGGAGAGTCAATCGTCTTCCAATTCGGGAAAGAAGCCAAAGGCTTCTAGTTCGCGTGGATTCCAAAGCCGCAACCATATGGGTTAAGGTCAGATCAAGGTTCCCAATCAAAGTGTGATAGACGCATCTGCTATTTCTACCATCACCGACATATGAAGCGGATCGCCTCTAGAGACATCGGATCCTGTTTAGGGACAAAGACCATCCCAATCATCAATGGGGCGGTGTTCGACTAGCTTATTCCTCGACCCCAAGACGGGTCGCTGAACCAAGACGGGCTCCTGTGGTGTTGCACAAGCACCCTTGTCAGCACGTATAAGCCAAAGAGGCCAGGTTATGGGTCGAGGCCGAGGACAGGGCACATATGCCGAGACATTAGGGATTTAGGGGCGTGTCTACGGCATCATATTACCTATTGAGCCAATGGATCAGCCAGTCATACAAGGTACGTTCTTGCTATCTCGCCTATAGGCAAGGGTATTATTTGATTATGGTGCATCTCATTCATTCATCGTTGCATCAGTCGTGAGAGAGTTGGATATAGAGGTTGAGACCTTGGAGAAGCCCCTGTATGTGAGTTCTCTCCTAGGGACTAGGGTGAGTATAGATCTTATATGTCGGGGTTGTGAGCTAGAGATCTCCAAGATTATGCTCACAGTGGACCTGAGGGTCATAGATATGTCAGAGTTCGATGTCATCCTTGGGATGGACTGGTTGATGGCATATCGGTTGTCATTGATTGTGAGCGTATGAGGGTTACCGCCTACAAGTATGACGGTACTCGCGTTACGTTTTAGGGGGACAAGCACGACGTTTTGCCCCAGATCGTGTATGACTCCAGATGGCACGGGCAATTAATGGGTTGGCTAGCAAACCTTACCCTAGAGGACAAGGTGAGACAGGACTTAGATCTTCCTCGAGTGGTGTGCGAGTACGTGGATGTTTTTTCGGATGAGCTACCGGGATTACCTCCGTATGGACGAGAATTCCTCAGACGTAGTTACACCCCCGGCACATCGCCTATCTCTATGACTTCGCATTAGATGGCACCACCTGAGTTGCAGATCCGCAGGTCCAACCGTTGGTGGAGCGTTGGACAAGGGTTTTATTAGACTGAGCACTTCACCATGGGGCACTCCAATTTTGTTCGCGAATATATAAGACCCTTCGATCACATTGACTCACCGACGCTTGAACAGGTTATGATCAAGAATCGGTATCCACGAGGATTGATGACTCATTCAATCAACCGAGGGGAGCGTAGCCCACTCCAAGATAGACCTTCGCACGAAGGCCTACCATCAGCCGAGGTTAGGGAGGCGATATCCCTAAGACAAATGCTCAGACGCAAAGATGGGCACTTTGAGTTCACTGGGTGATGTTCTTCTTCGCTGATTTAATGCGCCAGCAAAGATTTTGACTCCCATGCATAGGTATTTCAACCCTATTTGATCAATTTGTAGTAGCCTGTGACACATTTGATTTACTCCCTACCCGAGGAGGAGCATAGGATCATTTTGAGGGTCAAGCCTGCAGCCTTCTAAGAGACCATCACAGGCGCATGTCAAGAAGTACTTAGTGCTTTGGCCTACGAGGTGAGGTTTTGGGACACGTGGTGTCAACTCGTGAGGCGTGACCCCGAGAAGATCGAGTTGCGATGAGCTGGGAGAGACCGGTTAGTCTTCAAGATACGCAGCTTAGGATTAAGGTGATATTACAGAGGTTTATCTGAGGATTTCTCCCGAATTAGCCGCACCTATGACGACCGAATTCGAAGGAGGTCAAGTTCGGTGGAAGTCAACCTCGTGGCAGAAGGCATTCCAGAGCTGGAGGGAGATTTACTTCAGCCCCTATTCGAAAGTCCAGAGAGGGGACAGAGGTACACAAGTAGGTCAGATGCCTCAAGGCCGAATAGGGATGTGTTTTGATGCAGTCCAGGAGGGTTGTAGCTTATGGTTCTAGACGGCTGAAGAATCATGAGTAGAATTACCCCACGCACGACATGGAGTTGGCAGCCATAGTCTTCGCCTTGAAGATTTTGCGCCACTAATTATATGGCGCACCGCTTAGAGGTGTACCTGCACCAATAAAGTCCGGCATATCTTCACGTCACGGACTCAAATGAGGCAAAGATAGGTGATGGAGTTCCTAGAGTGATTTACGACTACCTTTGCATTACCACCCCGTAAGGAAAATGTGGTGGCTGATGCACTACCGGGGAAGTCACAGGCGTACATGCATGAGCTTCCGAGCGTAGATGCTAGAGACTATGGGGCCGTTTGGATTACAATATAGCCAGCAAACTCAGGGTACATTGGAAAGTTTGGTAGCTACATTGTCCCTCTTAAGCAAAGTGATCGAGTCCTAAGGGCAGGACGATAACAATGGTCCATCAAGGACCGTGCACACAAAAATAAAAAGTAAGGAACAAAATATCGTAATTACGGATATATCGGTACTTGGATTTTATACCTGGACATATCGAAATATCGGTAACATCTGCGGATATTTTTGACAAAAATATCTATAGTTTAAAAAATTAATAAAAATATTTTCAGTTCATAAATACTTTGTCAACTTTATAAAAGACATAAATAAGCAAATATACACTTATTGAAAATAATATTCATTATAATTTATCGAGAAATTACATTACAATAGTAATTTAAAACCAAAATGAAGACCGATGTGGCTCCATTACATTATTTGATGAAGGGATCTCATCTTAATGAAGATAATATTCATAATAAGATCTTCAAAATATTGAGATAAATCACAAAGAAAAAATAATTTGAGAGTTAAATGGAGCTTGGATGTGTATGGATGAGTTTGTAAAGAGATTGTATGATTTTATGAGTATTTATAAAAAATTTTAGAGTCAAAATAGTGATTATCGATATTTACCGATATTTACCAATATTTTACCGATATTTACCGATATTTACCGATATTTACCGATATTTTACCGATATTTTATTGATATTTACCGATATTTTTTCAGAAATTCCTGCACAAGCGCGCGTGCTCCACGCTTATGTAATTTATTTTTTCCCCTAATTTTCCTCTGACGATTTTTCTCTCGCTTTTTCTTCTCTGCGTTTGGCTGAAATCGACTGACGATATATCGAAAAACCGATTTTGTTCCCAGGTACAGGTGGACGAAGGCCGGACCATCCACATGACAGAGTCTTCAAAGATAGCAGGACTGTGCAACTCCCGCCTACAGATCTGAGAGAGGAGATCCTCGAGTAGTTCCACTGCTCCCGATTTTCTGTGCATCCAAGTGGCACGAAGATGTACCAGGATCTTCGTTGCCAGTACTACTAGAGCGGGATAAAGAGACACGTAAGTGACTTTGTTCAAGACGCTCCCACGGCCGCCATAAGAAAGCATTTCGCACCGTAGCATATCGTTTAGCTTTACTACCTAGCATGTCAGGTGTCCATGAGGTGTTCCACATCTCCATGCTCCAGAAGTATACTCCAGATCTAGCTCATGTAGTGGATTGGGGAGAGATTACAGTTGACACATATGGGACCTTCAAGGAGGGACCAGTACGCATTATGGATAGTCGGGATTAGGTTTTGCGACGTAAGACCATGAGGCTAGTGAAAGTGCTGTGGAAACACCGTGGAGTGGAGGAGGCAATGTGGAAGCGCGAAGACACGATGTGAGCCGCCTATCCCTTCATGTTTAGGGATAAAGGTATGGTTTAGTCATAGCAATTGGAATGATTTACTACATGTGATGATAATGATGTTGCATATGCATGTGAGTTGATGTGATTGCGTGGAATTTCGAGACGAAATTCTTTTAAGGTGGGAAGAATGTAAAACCCGAGGAAATTCAAATTTCTTGAGAAAGGGTAAACTCGCACCTTGATTGAAAACTGAAAATTTCAAATCCTGATGACCTAAACGGGACTCTCACCGCTGAAATCGCCTCACCCAAATCTAGCTACCATGTCGATCTTGTTAAATCCTGCATACTAATTTCACGCTTCGAGGCACTGAATGCGTGACACTTGGTATGTGAAGAGGGTTCACAAAGGCGCCACGTCAAGTGTAGGATGCTCAAAATGAGCTCAAGTGGGCCATAGGAGACATGTGATTACCATGGGATCGGACAAATCCAAAAGTAGAATAAAAGGATAAGGTAATCCAAATGAGTCAATGATAGGCTAACATGTGGCATGAAGTACTCTCCCACTTGGCCCAACTTGGACCAAACGGTGGAATGGAGAGGAGGGGGAGAAAGGAACAGAAAAAAAAAAAAGAAAATGAAGGAAAAAGATAAAGTTTTAGAGAGAGAGACACCACCTTATCTCTAGATTTTTCGGCGATCAAACCTGCGGTTTTAGGCAGAGCTAGAGGAAGAGTTCATCCTTACTGTAAGGGCTTCGCATAGAGATCGGAGTTGTGTAGTTTCACAAACCAAGAGGTTTTCTCCCACTGGACACAATAACATTTCCCATCAACAAAAGTAAAATGAGTATTGATGGGCTGGGCGCCACGCAGACATCAACACCCAGTGTAACAAACATCAGGAGAGGCAGGACTATCCTCGGACAATCCACGGTTCGGTGTGGGACTATTTTGCACAGTCCGGAAGTGATTTTTGGACTGAAATTGTCCATGTGTGTTGCTTTCATGACATTGCTTGAATTGAATAGCATGAATTGTGTGTGAAAAATAATATGTTAATGCATGCTAAATTGATGCTAATATGATCGCTTTGAATTATTTGGAATGAGGTGAATTAATATGGAAACCAGTGAGAATTAAATATATGAATTGGCAGTGGATTGCATCTCATAGCATGCAGCATCCTCATCGAGTCGGTACGTGGAGAATTGTGATGTTGAATTCGCCATTCTTGGTGAACGGGTGCTACTGGGCCTCGGAAATCGGGACAATCTGCAAGGTTTGAGACCCATGGTCCATAATTGGAAACACAGTTAAATAATAATAAAGACTGTATGTTAATGATAAGCTGGGGTAGATTGCCCACCCCCCCTCCCCAAGGGTGAAAGTCCCAAATTCACATGCGATTAGATATGATCTCCGGCGATAAAAGTCCGTAAAATGCAAGCTCTAGCTATGATGCTTCCATCCTACTACGGACCTCTACAAAAAGATGTGGCCCATAAATGAACAAATAATTAACACACGGAAAATCGATGATAAATCAAATGAGCGATTTGGGGTTGGTTCAATGAGTTGAGTATGTAACTCTCTCTCTCTCTCTCTCTAACGCTCTCCCTCTCCCGTCCCTCTCTACTTTTCTTTTTCATTTTCATTTTTATCTTCTTTTTTATTATAATTATTATTATTATTATTTGAATATATGACTCATATTGTCTCATTCGGATCCATTTCTTCCCCAAAAAAATTTATTTCTTTTCAATTCAATTTATTTTAAATGAACTTAACTCAAGTCATTTCCTAATCCTCCACATTTTCTTAAAAATCTCATTCCTTCTGAAATACTAGCTTAATTATCACCAAAAATCTGAAATATCTCGACCGGCTCCTTGTAATTCGACGAAACTTTTCTGGGTCACCAGATTTCGCGAGACAATTAATCACGCAAATTGCTGGTCATCTAAGATCTATAGTTTTCTTGGGGACTTCAACCCTTATGGCAATTTATTATTTTATTATCATTTTGTCATTTGAAAATTTGAATTTTTCTCAAGCTTCTTATTCTTCCCCTTAAAAGAATTTCGTCCCAAAAATTCACACACATACGCATCACTCACATGCATATGCAACCTTACACAACTCCAAGACCATGTTGGGTATGATAACTCGCCTAAGGTCATAATCATTGACAACTCGATGGGTCATTAACTCCATCCATGTAAAAATGACATCAAAAGTCCCATCACGTCAATGCAATCTCAAGGTCCACCATGAGCAGAATCCCAGAGACCTCTGTCTCACAGTCCTTACATACCTGATCACTCTCACCCTAGTTCCTAGGGGGGAATTTCCAACTGGCTCCCGCAGGCTTCAACCTCTAAGCCCCAAAATCCTGTCACAATAAGATAACATTCAACATGATGCATCGTATAACATATGGCGTATAAAAACGCACTCCCCGCATACTGACCTTACAAGTCACCAGGCAACGGGCGAGACACGCCCGGGTCCCCAAGTCCCGTCCCGTGAGCCATGGTCCCTGACCTCAAACCTGCACCCAGCCCCTTGACCTTATGTGTAGCCAAAAGCGCTGTGCATCACCCCGAGACCGACATCGGTCCCTCTCGCCCGTGACTAGGCGGAGAAGGAACAAATCAGTCCGCACTGTCCCCACTGAAGGACTGGACCGTACGACCTATAACTCAATCCCTTCCTTGTGGGACAATCCTTCATGTGCGCCCCAGTCTGCGGC
Organism: Tetrastigma voinierianum; assembly: GCA_016808115.1. NCBI lineage: Eukaryota > Viridiplantae > Streptophyta > Magnoliopsida > Vitales > Vitaceae > Tetrastigma > Tetrastigma voinierianum. Next base: position 329,024 of record JAEQBH010000502.1, read on the forward strand.
AATAGAAGCACGTCATCGACCTCGGGTCGGCCCTATACCTGTGGTTTTTTTTTTCTCGCTTCTCTAAGATTCACTAAATCTGATTGTAGGCTTCGTCGAGTGTATGTAGCAAAGTGCTGATCTACAGTGTGTGAGTTGTGGCATGTGGACACCAAAATCTTGAAAGCCACAACCTCACGAGGTAGGGAATTTTTACGGTGTTATTTCTGAATAAAGGTCATCAGCTTTAATGGTTTGGGATTGGCTTAGAGGTCGTGAAAGACCGTAAATTTCAGTCCCCAATTTTTTGGACTGAGTGTAGGAATTTTTTGGACTATTTTCGGATAGTTCTGGTTGAATTTTGGGACTGTTTTTGGACAGTCCTGGCTGAATTTTCGGGAATGTTTTTGCATGCCGTGCGTAAATTTCAGGATTGCTTTCTTTACATTTTGATCATTTTGCTTGGTTTTGATCCCAGATTGATGTCTTCAAGCTTTTGTGGTGTGTCTTGATATCATAAATCATGATTTAACCGTGAGGACCAAGAAGTGCCTCTGCTTTGCGTGGGTCTAGATTTAATATTTTGTGTGTTATTGTTGTAAAATATTAAATAACATGTCATGAGGTAAAATCATGTTAATATGTGTCATGATGTATTAACATGAAAATTGTGATAAATGGAAATTATATGTAGAAAATATAATTATCAAGAATTTATAAATGTTGCGTGCTGTTTATGGGAGGCCATAAGAGGCCATGAAATTTAGTTCCAAAAATTTTGGGACTGACGGTAGATTTTATGCTCGTTTTTCACACAAATTCTAGACTGCCAGTGGGTTTGTTTGAACCCCGAGACTCAAAGTCTCCTGCTCGTCGTTTGTTTTGTGATATAACTATGCTTATGGATGATTTGAACCAAACCGTTCAGTTTCTGTGAAGGGACAAAGGAGGTACCTCATTGGATGGGTCCAAAATTCGTGGACCTTGTTTGTGGTGTTATGGTTTTTATGAATACCAATGCAAGGTGTGAGAATTATGTCGATGTACGTTAATCGATGTAATAACATGAATCGCATGAATGTAAATTATATGTAAAAATTATAATTGTCCATGTTGTATTAATGTTTCATGTAGCACTATATATATATGTAAATATATGAAAATGATTTCAGATGATTGCATTTCATATGTGAATTCGCCACATCACGCCGAGTCGTGTGGGTGCATGGTATTGTTATTCATCATTCTTGGTGAATGTGTGGTGAGCTCAGAAATCGGACAACGTCTAAAATCAAGACTCACGGTTGGGTAAAACAATAATAATAATAAATCACGTGTGTTTAGTGGGAAGCAAAGATGGGCACCCCCCGAGGGTGAAAGACCCAAATTTTATTCTCGTTAAACATATGTATCCGCATGAAAGTTCGCTGTGAAGTGTCTGAAGGCGTCAGGATAACTCGCGTGAGACCCCGGGAATTCAGCAACCCAAATAAACATGTCAGATTCTAATAAATCTTAAAACCAGGGGTTGTGCCATAAAACTGATTTATCGAGTAAGTCCACTATATAACCTGAGGGTTGTCCAATACAAAAATTATTCGATTGAGTATGTCCACTATTTATTTCAGAGGGTTGTCCATAAAACTACTATATGTACTCCGAGGGGTTGTCCACAAAATTATTTCATCTGAGTATGTCCACTCATTTATTCTGAGGGCTGTCCACAAAACCATTATCTGGAGTGTCCAATTATATGGATCCAGATAGTTGTCCACTTATACTGATCAGAGAGGGTTGTCCACAAAAGTATTTTTATCAGAGTATGTCCAATTATTTATTCTTGGATGGCTGTCCATAAAAAAATTATTTATCTGGAGCATGTCCACTATATAAATTTTGGAGGGTTGTCCACAAATTATTTACATCAAGCATGTCCAATTATTTATATCGAGGGGTTATCCAAGGTGCAAAAATTTATTTTTGTTTTGAAATGATTTTCATACATTGGCACAAGCACAGCAGAGCTCAAGTGATGACTCGAGGTACGGATTGCATGAGACATTCAGACATGTGTATGTCAGACTTAGATACTCGATTGTGCGACCATCGCATGCTGCGCACTTATGGGAGAATTCATAAGATTATCACTATCGTGCTTCTCATTTCACCCCATCGCGACCATATCGTGTAGGGACAGTTACTAGTGACTATCATCTTAGAGACCGAGATTGAGAAAGAAGCCTGATTACATTCTGATATATATTTTTGTAAATATATATGGTTGTAATTATTGTGTATATGATGATGCACTTAAACTCTTGGACCTGTGGTTTTATAAATTTTGTACTTATATGCTCGAAAGTATGGATAAACAACTGACGTGGGCCGCTTTACTGTGATGTGGACCCTAAGGTGGTCGCTTGTATAATATCATCGCGGCGTAATGCCAGGTTAGGCTTTAGGTGTAGCTCCTTGTACAAAGGAGACTCGCCCTGACAGAATCATGGGTCCCTGGGACACCTATGGTATGGTAGCTCAAGTTACCTGGACATTCACAAGATTCAATGGGTCGGGACGGGTTGTCAACCCGAATCCCTCGATCTGGGCACACGAAATAATCGGGGCGGAACACCAGATCTGCTCACACTTTGCTTTGCAAGTGTAGGAGTCGGCTCAGATCTCTGGCATGTCTGTGAGGGTTTCATCTCATGCACGATATAAAGCATTCCATATGTAAATTGCAATCAGGAGTGGAATGGATGATCGGTGGGTGTGCCATTGCATGCGCATTTTGTGAGGAGGGGCCAGAGGAAAATTCACCACTCAGTATTGCTCACCCCGTCGTGATCCTTCTGCAATGTGAGTATTCAGAAGACTCGGCTTTCACTAGAAGCCACTTTTGAGAATAAACATATGTGGTTTATCATATATTTTTGTAAAACATGTATGAAACATTTTGATTGATACATGCTTCTAGCTAAAGTGTAGTTAACTCTTGAAACTATTGTAACATAGTTGGTTATATTTCGTGAGAAGTGGATGTATGGGCCCGATACGGCCATTTTTACTTATGTTTGAGTCTCGTAGAGAGACACTCATTTCAGGGCACAGATACCTAATGGCTACATGCACCACATGAGTTGGCAGCTTGTCGACGGACCCTGCTCACAAATCGGAATCGCCGCGTGTTCATTGATATAACTTTCCAATTGATGATGGGTTGAAATGCATGAGTAGGCATGTACATAGCACTCATACATATGTAGCATGGTGATAGGCAATGGCATATTGCATTGCATTTTATACGCATACATCGTGATGAAATGGGTGTGAGTGCATGGGAAAATCAGTATCAGGTATAGTGTTGATAAGCCGGGTTTCTGGCCAGTGGACAAAGTCCTAAAAGGTCGCATGAATGATCGGAGGTTGCCTAACATGGCTTCGAATAAAGTGCTTTGGACAGTATGTCCAATAAGAGTATTGAGGTTATTATCTAATAAATTTTGATATCGAGACATCTAATGAGTTTTCAAAACAAAAAAACATTTTACAGTTTTGAAAAACAGTTTTTCTACAAGCATGGTATATCAAGGTGGCTTGAGAGAAGCCTGAGGACTCGTACAGGATCATGAAGAGTAGCATCTCATTCATGCTCAAGGGTAGATTCCATTCCAATACTGACATAATCGTGATTGAAATGCGCCACAGACGATTATTGCATATGACTTAGGAGGAAGAGGTCTCGTAGGGATTTCACTTTGATCGGGCATCATTTCACCTAATCGTGGGACCCCCCTTCGTGGTGGATCGTGGTGTGAGAGATGGCCTCACTAGAGGCCATAATGAGAGAAGAAAGTATGATTGTGGCTTTGATTTAGAGCTAGAACATTTATTGTAATTTTAATTTTTATATATGTTTTGTATAAGAGTTGTGTAAATTTAACTCTTACGGACTATGGTCCTATAGTCATGTGTTTATATATATTCAGTATGGATAAATGCCCCTATGTGGCCATTTTACTTGGGGAGTGTGGTGTGCTCAAGTAGAGCAACATTATGGATTGCAATGCCAGAATTGCAATGTGCTTGTAAGCCTTTCAATGGAGCAATGATCTGTCATTAGAACAAATGTTGAAAGATCGATATAGGTCCACCAGCAATGGATAACTCACTGCAGCGCGGCAAACTGCGAGAAGAAAAACACGCCCGCGGAGCACGACCTGGCATTTTACTTTTGGGCAGGCACCAGCGAAACACAAGCCTTTGGAATCAGACTCGGATGTTTCTGTTTCTCGGGGTTCATTACATCAACGAACCGCCTGAAATAGGTCTCATTCCCCATAGAGGAGCTAGGATCGTGCTTTACAAGCGTTGGATGACATGTCATCTTCCCCGTTTGTTCTTACCATCTTAAACCAAGATGCTCCGCTGCACTTCGTGCTACCGAAATTTTAAATGTATGATGGCCTGGAGGACCCCCTTTGACCATCTTATGCACTTTACGTCGGTTCCGGCGTTTGATGGCGTATGGCATGCTGTAAGTGTTCCGTCCGACCGGTGACCCGACCTTGCTCTGGTTTCGCCTTTATCTTACTGCTGCCGACGGCGCTCTCTGCCGTCTATTTGGCCCGCTTCGGCGTTGATCGTGATGGCGCGCTCTGCGGATCGACCGCGTCGTAGTAGGACGATCGTTCATCGAGTTTTATGGCGTTTGGGACGCCGATCGCCGTCGGGACCAAACCATTGCGCTGCGGATAATAATGACTGTCCGTCTCGCTCGTTCTTGACCGCCGGCATCCATCGCTCTTGCGGTGGGGTTTCAAGGGTTGTCGCCGATACTCAAGGATGTTATGATTGCGCGACCAGCGACGACGATCACGGCATCAGGCTGACTGGCGAAACGGGGTAAAGAGATGGGGCTTCAAGATGGAAACATCGCTGAATCCGGCGTGGATGACGGTCATCCGGTGCGTTGGGAGGCGGGGGCATTCGGCGAGACTCGATCGAGAAGCGTTCTGGTTATCCCCGGCTGCGGTCTGCGCTGCCGGATCTTCCCGATCGGTCTGAGGTTGATCAATGACTCTGGGAGATTGATCGGTTCTCGTGGATCGGTTGTGGATCTTACGCGAAGTCATCGGGCTGTGGTTTCGATGAATGGTATCGAATCGAACGTGAAGATTAACGGCGTCGAGGATCTTGAACCGTGGGGGCGATCTATTAATCTCAGTTCGGACCACCGGATTCGCCAGATGGTGCTGCTCGACGACTCTGACGTTAATCGTTTACGATGTCGTTGGTCCGACGGTGCGGTCAGGATCGACGCTGGTAGCGATGGTGCGGATCCATGCGAAGACGGCGTTAACCTATCTCGTAGATTATTGCTATCTAATTCTATAGGAAGCGATTTTCGACCTCGTGATTTGTTAACAAGATGAGCTGTTGTAAACGCTATCACGATCTCGGCTTTGGGTATGGCGATCTGCGCCTCACCGCCGGACGGTATCAGCGGCAATAAATCGGAGGTGACCGATCGAAACTCGTCAGGCGGATAGTTGACAGAGGAGTGTTCTGATCGGAAAGGTGGAATCATCGCTGCGAACCATATAATGATGAAGAACGCCGAATCTTCGTACCGTTTTGGTTGCCAGTTCGCCGCCGTGAAACGATACACCCTCTACCGCGGATTCTGAGTTCTGAATCTTGGGCGGTTGATAAGAGGAGATAAAGCGATAAGCGACCATGGTCGACTGTGAAGCGACGCTGATCGCTGTCGCGAAATCTGAGGAACGCTGCGCCGGCGATGATTCGGTGGCGGAACTCGGCGGCCCACTGGCAGTTGACTGACCCGACGATCGGCAGTTTTCCTCGAAATTAACTCGTATCATCTTGCGGGGTTTTGATCTTTGCCGAATCTTGTACGATATAACGACGACTATGGCACGTTTATCTAAAACGAAGTTGATAAACTCTTTCGTTTGACTTCGTTAGAACGACACTGAATGATGTGGCTACGATTGTTGTCCGAAAAACTGAGTGTTCGTTGTCGATATTCAGATCTGAGTGATCTGGTGAAGAGACCGTTCCGCCTCCGCGCGTAGATCGGGATCAGCGAACGCTGCGTGGTTTCGTGGTGATAACTGGTGCGCATTTCAGGACCACTGATGGAGTTCGATCGTTACACCGACTGAATAAATTGCGCGGCACTGGGGTCTGTTGTTACTAAATGTCTGTGCGCTTTTGAATAACCAGAATCAATGGAACGACGCGACGATATCGCTGCTGACCGAACACCATGGCGGGAAAATTCCCGCCAAGAATCGTACCGATGGCGCATGACGATAAATCTGCGGCTGCGGTGCTCCCAAACGCAGCTGTGGATTGAGACCATCGCTGGTGGATCGCGACAAACGATCAAAGTTTCTGAGTTTGCCAGTTGGCTATCAGGAATAAATGTGGGTTCGATCCGGAACCACTGATCCAATCACACCACGGGCAAAAGCGGCCGATAGCGGGAAGATTGTTGCTTTGACGGGTTCATCTCAGAATAAGTCGTCTTTGACGTTTTTTAAAGAAACAAAGGTGTACTTTAAGCGAGATAGTGGAATCGAGTGTGAAACGTTGCTCAAAGGTACTCGCTCATACCCAATAACATCTCGACTGTGAAACGAGGCTATCGCCAGCGACACTCGGCGGCGACGGTGCAACAGTGATCGGCGAGGAAATGGCGACAATTTGTTTATTTTGATCAGATAATCGCTGGATCCAAAAAACCGGTACCGACCAGCGATCTCCGACCCGACCTTTTAATGGCAGCTAAAAGGCCAGCGCGCAACGGCGCTGTAACCGTCCGCCTAATGTTGATGAGAACCAACACTCCATGGCGGACACATCAAGATGGCTCTTGAAATGGGCCTTTGAACTAAGTGAATTCGATAGTGTATAGCACCCGAGGTCCACTGTTAAGGGTCAGGTGTTAGCCGATTTCATTGCTAAAATGTTGAACGTACAACCTCGTGACTTCAACAAACCATTATGGATATTAGAAATCGATGGCTCGTCTAAAGCGGCAAGAGGAGGAGTCGGTATGGTCTTACAATATCCGGAGGCATCCATGGCTCGGGCGGTCAAGTTCTTGTTTACTATCTCCAATACTTGAAGCGAATCTGAGGTCATTTTACTTGGGATACGGGTGGCCAAGGAACTCTCAGTCATGAACCTGGAGCTTCGTTGTGATTCATAGTTAGTAGCGTCTCAATTACAATGAGAATACAAGGCTAAAAATGATTGAATGGCACAATATCTGACTTTGGCATGGTCCCTGGTTGTTGGGTTCGCAAAATTCATAATAGCCCAAGTTCCGAGATTAGAGAACCGAATAGCCGACGCCCTCGCAAACCTAGATTCCAGCGCATTATACCCTTGCCATGTGGAGTTGAACGTTATTGTGAAATGAGAGAAGAAAAGAATACTTTTTTTTTTTTATTGAATGAGTTAGTAAGTAAAATACAGTATAAGTCCTACCTATTTATATAGATCAGGAAGACATAAGAAGGAAACAATAAAATACAAAAATGAAGAGGTGTGTACAGAAAGTAGATAAACCGGATAATATCTTATGATTCTGTTACTCCCCTCGAGTTAGAGCATATGGGTCGTATGCACCAGAAGCATTACATATGTATAGCTGGAGAGGTTCGTCGGAGAGGATCCGTTGCAGGAGTCCTCAAAGAGGATTCGATGGAGAGGTCACGGGCTCAACGTGGGGTACGGCGGAGAGGAGTCCGCGGAGGGCCGGAGTCGCGAGAGGCCCTGATTGAAGAAAGGCAGTAGGAGAAGGCCTACGAAGAAGGCCAGAAGGTCTGTCAAGAAGATCTTACGGAAGATCCATCGGGAGAAAGTTCAGGGTCCGATGGAAAGGGCCCGACAATTCGACAAAGAAGGTCCGTCGAAGAAGGTTCACGAGGAGAAGGTCCGCGAGAGATGATAGAAGGTCAGGCTAAGAGGATCTCAGGAGAAAGGTCCATGAAGGAATCGACGGGAGAAGTTCAAATGAAGAAGATCCTAACGAAGAAGGCCCGGCCCGGGAGAAGGTTTTTTTTTCGAGATAAAATGGCTTTCGGAAAAGGGCTCACTCCATAACCAACCATGACTCCTAATACCATATCTGTGAGAAGAAAGAATATTTTCTTTATTGAATGAGTAGGTAAAGTAAAAAAAAAATCACAATTATAAATTTTCTATTTATATAGGTGGGAAGACAAAAAATGAAACAAATAAAATACAAGGAAGGAAAATAATGTGCAAGAAATGAAGGAGATAAACTAGATAATATCCTAAGAATATCCTATGATTCTCACTTGATTCACGACCCATCAGCCATTTCCAATGTTGCAATCCTTACGAGTCAAGGCTTGAGATGATATCTCTTGGATCATTTGCATAGTGCTGCTATTTGGCTTGGGACTACTGCCCGAGGATAAATAGGCCATTGTTAAGGCAAAAGCCCGAACAACTAGGTACGCCTTGATAAATGACGTTTTATATAGATGATCATTTTCAGGACCATACCAAAGATGCAATGTAGGCCAAGGGGCTAAACATATCATAGAAAAAGTGCATGAAGGCATCTACGGTACCCATATTGGCGAACGATCATTATGACACATGATTATGATACAAGGCTTCTACTAGCCCACCATGAAGCAAGGTAAAATCTCTTTAGAAATTGTATTTTATCTTTAAAAGGATTCGTGAAATGGTACCGTATGACCCTGACGCTCCACTCGGTATCTAGTCCATGGCCTCTCTACATGTGGGGCATCAATATCGTGGGGCCTCCAAGCCACGGGGAGTAGGGAATTTCATCCTGGTGGCGTGAATGCTTCACAAAGTGAAATTTGGCCGAGCCACTATTGGTTTAGAGTTCTCATGCTATCATCTCGGACAGGCCATGTTTTGATAGACGTTCCACAGTTATCTGTATTGAATACGGGATAAAAAAAGTCTACTCAAACGGCCAAGCCGAGGTTACAAACAAACTTAAAAACAAAGATCTACATCGCCAAAGGAAGGTGGCTCAGAACCTCATTGCACCGGCCATCGCACAACTCCAGCAACCTATAGTGAAAGTCCGGCGGCGTTCAAGCCTTCGTGAGCAGTTTGACCCTCTTAGAACTGAGCTAGACGCTCTAATGCAGACGAAGCGATAGTCACACCAACTCTCTCTACATAATCACCGTCATAATGAATAATATCATTCACAAGTCTCGCCGTAGAGAAAATCATCAATCCTAGAACTTTCAAGAAAGGCGACCTTATGCTTCGACGCACTTTCTCTGAAGTGAAGGAAAACTCTGCTTCCACTAAAAGGTCCTTTCATAATCATTGGATGATTGGTCAAAGGGTGCTCTACCAAGACAATCCCCCCCACAGAAAGATGGAATCTCGCCGCCTAAACTCGATTTATTTGAAAAGTAATTTAGTTAGCTCTCCACGTCATGAGATTATCATTTCATCTATCATGGTAAATCGAATAATGATTGCATTTGTTTCTCTGTGATCCTAAATTTCTTAATCGTAATGGCCCTTTCTCCTATGGGGGCTCACCTCTACCCACCCTGGGGCCTCAAGCGCGACAAGTCCCACATGCCCATTTCCACCTATGGCGGTTCGCCTTGTAAATGTCCTAGGCCCAGCAAAGATAAAGTCCCCAACATGCCCCTTTCGCTCTATGAAGTTCATCAATTTAATCTGTACCTCATGCAAAGATAAGTCCTAATAGCCTCACACCTGCGGCTACCACCTTTGACAACCCTAAGCCTCAAGCAACATAAGTCCCAACAAGCCCATTTTCGGCAACAACGGGTCGCCTTGAACGACCCTAAGCCTTGGGCAGCATAAGTCCCAATAGGGCCCCTTTTCGCCTATGGCGGCTCACCTTCGATGGTCTTAGGCCTCGGGCAGCATAAGTCCTAATGGGCCCCTTTATGTCTATGGTGGCTTGCCTTCGATGGCCTTGAGCCTCAGGTAGCATAAGTCCCAACAGGCCCCTTTACGCCTATGACAAACACTCTAGGTTTGACAATGACCAAAACTATTCATAACGCAAAAATTTAAGCCAACTTCTCATTCAAAATGACAAAAATTCATCGGGCACAAAACACACGAATAGTTGTTTAAGCATTTGTGGATAAAGCACCGAAGTGGCACGCTTTCCTCAACTAATAATGCGTTCCTTACCCATAATCGTTGCTCCAACCCGGCCATGGGTTCGAATGTCCCTCTCTCCCATGGGATCTTATCGAGCCTATGCCCCCCTAAGCAAAATTTCGCCATGCCGTGAGTCGCTCAACAAACAGATCCTCCAAGCGATTCACAGACACCACCTACGAGTCACTCAGCTTCCATGAAGCCATCCTAATATCCATACTCATACTGTTGCGCATTGAGACTAGGCAACTAGGCGTTGTACGAGGCTAGCAGCTTCATCGCAACCCACACCTTCTCCTCTTCACAGAAAGCATCTTTCCTTCTATTTCGCTGTGATGCCGCAGAACATATTCTTCTCCGCCAACCACATCACTTCCATCTTCCATGATGACATTCTTTACTTCATGCACCCCAAGCTTAGCCTTCAGCTCTTCTAGATTTTTTTTCTTTCAATCCTGCACTCCTGGACTCTACCTACACTTTGTTGTAGAGCTCCTTGAGTTAAACTCTCGTTGATGAGATAGACAACTTAACTGGTGCTACCATCTATTGTAGTACTTCGCCATATAGGCGCTAAACATACTCATATGTGATGACAACTAAATAAGTCAGTTGCAAAAGAATACCAAGAATATAAAGAATAAGAAAAACACTTACGGCGGTTGCCATCTTGAAGGGAGTAGCATCCATCAAAAGATTTTGTACCCCTTTTATTGCCTCGCGATACACTACGCTCAAAGAGGAAACCACCTCCTCATATAATCTTTCCAGGGGTGGTTCCTTAAACAGTGATAGGTCGGACATGAGCCCTTCAAGAGAAATGGGGGATGTCGGCTTCTCACAGGACGTAAGAGGCCCTGTGCACGCCATAAACTTTCCTTTCCCTGTTAAGCCAGTCGCGTCATCCCAAGGTGGCCAAGTCTCACGCCCCTCCATGATCTTTATCTTGCCTCGAGATCGCAAGGGAGGCCCACAAGCCTCAAGGGAAGCAGTGTTGTTTCAAACCACCTCCCTTGCCCGAGAAGTAGAATATCGTCCCTACCTATTGCACCGCACGTTCCTAGTCATCACGCGCCTCCGCCACGGTCTCCGACTATCCCTCCGGGTCAGCTTCAAACTGTGTGGGTAGTGGAAGCCCATTCAGGAGACAACAAGAGGAAACGCGTCACCCAAATCATCTCCGCCAGCCTCCCCCAATAGACGCTCCTTAATGTGAGCAAGAAGACAAGCCAGCCCCATTTTCGCTCGAGCGTCCCTCGAACCCCTGAAATTCAACCTCTATCGAAAGGACAAACTCTCGAGATCAAAGATCTCTAAAGGTTCAACAAATACAAAAGGATCAAAAATCCTCTCACTACTTCGGGGTAATTGCCATCCAGATCCAGCAAAGCTCAAATTGTTGACCGAGGTCGCCGACCTAGTTTTCTCCTTGACTACTACGTCACACACAAAACATATATACATAGAAATAGGATTAGTAATATCTCTACAAAAAAAACCTCCAAGACAGATAGAATAAGGCATATTTCTCTGCATCAGACTTGAGTTAGGATCTATGTTTATCCGAAACTCTCAAAGAATGGGATCCTTCGACAACCGCAAGTGTCGAACAACAGTACATTTCTCTAGGGCTTGTTCTTGCTTGTATAGGGCAAAGATAAAAATATATGTTTCCAAGGATATATTGATACTTAGATTTTACAGATACATCCGGTGATATTTTTACCTAAATATATAAATAAAATTATATTAAAATTATGAAAATATTATATCAAAAAGATAATGCTTATCTTTTAAAATTATCATGAAAATAATTATGTACATAAAATTTAAATATATATTATTAGAATTTAGCCATTAACAATAAATTATTATTATAATTACATTGTAAGAAATTATTATAATTACAAGCCATTTAAAGATTATTCTAAAATTATCATAATATAATTGAAATCTTAAAAATTTAAATATATATTATTGATTTATCCATCAAAATAAATATTGTTATTGGACCGTCTAAATCCTAAGGTGTGTATTTTGTGAAATTTTAAAAAGTTGATCGATTATCAAGTCACCCATCAAAAATCGGCCAAAATATCGACACTCGTGGAAATATCAAGAAACGAATATATCGATATTCCCGAGCAATATCCCGAAATTTCCTTCAAATGATAATCGGTTATCGTGTCTACCGTTACCGATACTCAATATATCGACAAAATATTGCCGATATATCTCGATATTTTAACAAAATCATCTAGTCCCGATATTTCAAACCCGTATCAAAAGCTCATCACCAATTGAAATGACTTAGAGTCGGCAACAAAGGAATACTTCCCAAGGTTATGTTGCTTTATGGTATACACATAAAGGACCTCCTCCAAACCTAAACGTACACCATAATGACGATTCAATACGCATACCCCTAATAGAACACGTATAATGTTCACATGGGTATGGATAGAACGAAGATGGGTAAAGTAGAAAAACTGATGCATGAAGAGTGGAAGGGGGAATCTCAACCCTTCGTTGATATGAACCTCCAACCAGTACATGAAGTTCATCCTCCCTTGGTCTTCCTCCATACAGGTCGTAAAACGATGCCCTAATGAAGAGAACGAAATCCAGACGTTGGGAGGAAAGGAATATCTTTTCCAAAAAACGTCAGTCTGGCCTCTCCGATCGATCTGAGCCAAGTTATTACATCAACAACATCAACACGCCATCCTTTGAGTGCCTTCGTCACCAACATGAGACCTGGAAGAACCACCAAGTTCACTCATTTAGCCACAAGGGAGGTAACGCCTTAGTAACAAAAAAAAAAAAAACTAGATGCATAAATCATCAACTGGTTTGTCTCCAAACACCCATAGCAAAACAAACATAGCTCTTAATTTTTCCTTTAATTGAACGAGGATACAAAAACGATTTTAAACAATTGAAAATGACCTTTATCTTGAGGATGATTGTAGAATAGGAATCACTAACAACGTGGTGCCACTGTGCTCTGAAAAGAATAACCTAGGGAAGGTAAGAGCAGAACAAGGAAGCAAGAGTGATACTCTTTGATAAGGCAACCAAGAAATCCCCAAATTCTAGCCTGGGGATTATTTAACCCTAAAACGCCGTCATTATGGGCGGGACATTCAAAATCAACATTAAAGTTGTTTGTATCGAGCGATACACCAACACAAAGGCTTATCAAGGACTGTCATCTGTACAGAACAAGATCGTAGGATCATTAATGCAATCATGGCCTAGACAACGAACGAAAATCGAAAGCGTATAACATCATTTCAGCTCTCAAGGTTTGCAATGACTCTAGGGGGGAAAATTACTATCACATGGATGACCTAAAGCGAACTGGACACTTGAATACAACCTAAATTATAACCGACTTGACAACTCCAAACACATATCGAGCAAGAGACTCATCAAGGTCGAACATCCTTCACCTCGATCATATTGAACGTCATCGTGAAATATGATCAAATTGTATAGACTAAGGCACCTCAAGCACTAAAGAAGTAGTTATAACTGAATATACAACTAGGACATATGGGTAATTGTGGAGTCTCCTAACACAATCACCCACTACACATTATTCCAATATGATAAGCATCACATCACGAATTACAAGCCAATTATTATTCACCATGTAGCATCCCCAAATAAAAGGTCTTTTAACATTAGCAATCAGAAAATAAATAACAAATTCTTTGGGAAGTCTCAAATCTTAAGTTTAGGTTATTCCACCGTCTCCATACCCATTCCTAAATCCGAAAATCTTCATACCTAATTAATTGAATATTTAATTAAATCTAAAATACTCCACCAAACCCCCTCCAATCCATTACTTGAATATTTAATTGTCATCCCTACTTTTACTCCAAGTTATTTAAACACTCTCATTCTCAAAAATTATATTGAATATTTAATAACGTTAAGAATCTTCAATTTTTTATAGTACATGTTAGCTTATATTTTATTTATTTTCTATAATTATTCAAGGTCTGTTTTCATTCTGCGTTTATCGTTTTTAATAAAATTACTGAAACCAGTAAATAGAAATAAAAAAGAAACACAAAAAACAAAATAACAAAAAATGATTCACAACATTTATGGTTTTCCAGTTGAACATCCCACCAACGACAAGCCACTGTTAATGCTAAGAAATTTTCTATCATTGATCAGCTTTCTTAAGAGTTGATACATAAGGTTGAGGAATTTCTATGGCTTTGATGGATCAGAAAACCTCAAAATTGAATCGACTCACAAACTCCTAACGGCAAATCACAAGACCAATCAGAACAGAGGAACCTCATCAAGCTCTCTCGCCCCTTATCCTCCTGGCTAGCTGAATATCCTTGGGCATAATAGTGACTCTCTTGGCGTGAATCGCACACAAGTTGGTGTCCTCGAAGAGCCCCACCAGGTACGCCTCCGTCAAGCTCCCGCGCTGCCTGGCGCTGCTCTGGAACCTCAGATCTGTCTTGAAGTCCTGAGCGATCTCACGAACCAGCCGCTGGAACGGAAGCTTCCGAATCAGTAGCTCCGTGCTTTTCTGGTACTTCCTGATCTCCCTCAGCGCCACCGTCCCTGGCCTGAACCTGTGTGGCTTCTTCACTCCTCCGGTCGCCGGAGCCGACTTCCTGGCAGCTTTAGTCGCCAGTTGCTTGCGTGGAGCCTTTCCGCCGGTGGACTTTCTGGCTGTTTGCTTGGTTCGCGCCATTGATGAACGGAAGTAAGCAAGATCTTACTGCTAGGGTTAGGATTGGATTTTGAAGCTCTGAATTTGAATGGCAAATCTAAGATGATTTGGGTTATTTATATAAATATAGGGGGGAAGAGGTAGAAAGAACAAAAAAATTTTAATTTTATGGGAAAGGTTGTAAACTGTGATTTGTGTGCGTTGGATTGTGTTTCAAACCGACGGCTGACATATGTTTGAGGGAGCACACGGATCGCCATCGTGGCAAGTTCCAACATCTTCCTTTGGGTGCCTCCGTAGCCCTTACTCCCTCCATGATGTCGTTTTGCTTAAGAACAAATTATTTCACTTTTAATATTTCCCGGATAAAAGTTTATTTTTATTAAAAAAAGAATTTTTATTTCAGAAATTGATTGTTTAAATGAAGATTTTTTGTTTCAAAATATCATTATAATCTATTATTGTGTTAAATTTTGGGTCTAAAATCTAAATAGTAAGAAATAATATTTGAGAAACTATCTCATTGCGTTATACCACAATATATAACGCTCCACTTCAATATATCAAGCTAGTTTTAGTTATTTCAACATCTAAATATAAAAATAATATTAAAATAAATACACTTTGAAATTTTGATTTATCAATCCATGTTGCTCTTAAAAATTAATTATATTTCTTTCATTTTAACAACCTTGTTATTAACATATCTTTACGATGAGATTTATCAAAAATAAAAAAAAACTTTATAATGAATCTTGCTATCACAACTTTTGAAAATTCTATTTGCTTCGGTGGATGTTACAAAAATATTCATTTGAATTTTCATTTTGAATGTAATTATTTCATTTACCTAATTCAATGATACAACTGCGTTACGATCCCATGAAAGAATATCTCATTCTCTTAGTTTTTGTTTCTTTATAGTAGCATATATAAAATTAGGAGAGTGTGATGGGAAAAGGGATAGAAAAATAATCTCCATAAGGTAAGTTTTTTCTTTCAATCTTGCATCTTCTCCTTGAATCATAAAAATTAGCCTCAAAGCACAATCTTGACAACAATGATGGTGAAACAAACTAAAGGAGAAGAATAATATATCACAGATATAATTGCGCAGTGCAAGTCACTATCCTTAATGTTCGGACTGTGATTTCGTTTGGACTATGCTACTATGCGTTCGAACTCCACCTATGGGACTTAGTGTGTACAGAGCATATGTGATATATTTTACAATAACATAAATACTCACACAATTTTTACTTGATTCAAAAACTTGCCTACACCCACGGAGCTATGTCCATATGTAAGGATTTCCACTAATCTAATTCAAGGTATACAATTATTCTTATGTGGTAAAGACTCTCTCTCTACCCATGAAGTATGCAGGCTTCAAATCATTGCTTAGTGGAATTTAAAATGAGCTTACGTGGATTCCTGCCTCTTTATAGTATCGCACACCCATGCCCACAATATCAAAATAAAATGAAGATTTAAAGTATCATCTTTCACCAAGGTGAAGGCTTTTAACGATCACAATACCTCGGTAAGTATGCCCACTCACTCCTTAAGCAAATAGGACTTATTGTTCTTCTTGAAGCTACGCTCAAAATCTCACTCCTTAACACGTCGGGACTTGGCAATTACTTGTGAGAAGCTCTGCTCCTTAAATCCATGTTGAGCATCTTCCGAAAACCTAAATATATAGCCTTGTATATTCGGTTATGGAAGACTAAATAAGGTTGGATCATTATCCTAATATTAACTCCAAACCTACCTTGAATTATCCGTACTTTCCTTTAAGCTATTACACGGAAATAGGAAACTTGATGCTCAAGTATCCTCTTTAGAATAGAATCCTAGATTGTTTCAATTTGGTTTGATAGCTTAGAAGATCCGAGAAAACTACGGTTGTCCATTATCCACTACTTTAAATGATCTTGATTTGATCTTTATCTGGTTGCCTAAAAGATCTCAAGCCCATAGGTTACTTTCTCCCCAAGTACCTTGGCCTCCGGCTACGATTGCCGTCAAGGGCTCACGCTCTATTTCGAGACTTCCCATATCTAGCACGTCCACCTGACATAAGGTTTGTCTTAGTAGGAACTACTTTTTGGTCTAGAGGAGACTGCTCTAATTCTTACATCTTCATCAACCTCGAGCTCAAGCATTATCTTCTTTATGCTGACCCTTGGAACGAAGATATGGACAATCTCAAACCTAACATTCTCCCCCCTTATCTATCTCTTCGGCAAAAACATCCCTCAAAGAATGTAACAAGAATGTACGGGGAGAGAGACGACGTGGATACTGATGAAGATTTGTATTTCCATTTATCATAATGGCCTAATTATGACCTAGCCAGTTTATTTTAGGAATGAATTAGAAAGTACAAAATAATCCCTCCTCCTATCATTCTTCCTTTTCCTACCTCCTATCATTCTTCATCTTCCCTGCTTCTCCCCACTTTTTATAAGGCACAGAGAGTCGAGATCCGGAGATGGCAAGTCGAGAAGCATAAAATTGTCCCTACTATTCCTACCGCTCTTATGTTGGTTGGATGGTCACTGGGAAAGTGCAAGAGTAGTGACGGTGAAGGAGTGAAAGGCCCAGGTTTGGCTAATTGTTCACCCAAAAGTATGGTCTTCAGTCTCTACCGGTAGATTGGTCTCTTGTGCATGTGAGACCTGAACTCTAGTCTTTGGCTCTAAGCCTGAGTTCGGACTTTGCGTCAAATCGAGATGGGATGGGAATAAAGTGTACTCCCCTTGATGTTTTCCTTAGGGAGAGGGAGTAGGCTTTGAGCCTTGATCTTTTCAGATTCCCTCAACCATGCGTTGATTTCTTCCTGTTGTTTCTACATTCCTTAGAGTTGCAACTCCAACAGTTGTTGTTGTTCATATAGATGAGACAACACATTCTCATGGGACTTGATGGTCTTGTCTAGTCAGTCTTATTTCATGGTCATCAGAGTGGAAGATTGGTCTCTAGCAATAATTGCTCGGTTGGACTCGAGAAGGGTTTCATGAAGTTTTCCTTTTTATTGTGCTTTCTTCTTCCCAAAAGGGACATCCTAGAGGTGATGTCTTGTATATAACTTGTGGTTGACGTGCATCTCAACCGCTAGAGGCCCCAAGATATTAGTGGGTTTCACATATTAGGTTTTTGGGCTTTGAGAATCCCAAAAATAAGCGAGGGGTATCCAATTGCTTTTTTGTAAGCTGGATTTGTCAAGCCCCTACCCCCACCTGGGCGAAGATAGGGGGCGTGGCACGGGACTGGGACTTCTTCACCTGCTTTTCGGACATTGGTGAGCCCATTTCAATAAACAAATCCATAAGGAAATAAAAATTCTAATACCACCACCATAGTGGTGGTTAGCTGTCTTAAACATATTCCCGAGTCCCATTTACTTGTATATAAATAAATTTCACTATTATAAAAAAAAACTTTTACATTTACATTACAAAATCAAGTTGAGCCACATCGAGTGGACTCTACGGATGTGTTGGCTGGCTGATGGAATGCCACGGATGTCCTCTTAGGTACTACATGGATGAAACACATTGCTAAACATAACTTAGTGGGAAAGCAGATATGACTGAAGTGGTCCACATTTACGAGAATACATATATCATAAAACATATCTTCGAGTTTACGTATCTGAGGAATTCTATAACAGAGTTTTTATGTCCATAATTCTTGTAACGGAACTTTCATATCTCTAGTAGGAGTTCGAACATATATCATATAAAGGGGAGTAGGAATTCTGTCTGAGAAACGAATAGATTGATTTCTTATGCTTTACTTCTTATTCATCGTTCAATTCTTATCATTCATTTCGTATATCTTATTATTCGGGTATACAACATATAAGTATTTGCACATGACCTGTCTTGAATAAGAAGGACGCCGTACGCGATAAGTACCAGATATGCGATGCGTGCCTAACGAGCGTGCTTGCCCGCACGTAACAAAAGTGTCGTAGTACTGGCGAGTCTTTGAAGTACTATCTGAGGCGTGCCTACCACGTAGCGAAGTGTTAGCACTAGCGAAGTGTGGGAATCAGCGTCGAGATGCTATTCATTCCTTGTCGGTCTTGATGAGCGCTCTGATTATATGTATTTGGTGTTTTATCATTCTTAATCCCATTAGCAAATGAGGCAAGAAATAATGTTTGCCTCTTTGCTTCACCTCAGCATCGAGGTATAGAATATTTTTCATACTCTTTTATACTTATCTGAACCCTTTGTAATTCTGCTTGTTAGGTCCTCATTAATCCAATGGATAATTGTTAGAATTAGAGGAAGAGAGGAACCAAAACAGAACTTGTAGGTACGTCTAAGAGAAGCTTCGCTATGCCTAAAGCGGGCACGCGCTACGCTAAGCGGACGAGAGAAAGTGAAACCTAGGCTTGGGTCCGCACCTGAAGGGGCCTCTTACTTTGGCGGGAGCTCTCGCTGGAGTGTGGACACCTCACTGCGCTGGAGTGTAGGGGTGTCGAGCAGAAATAGAAATGGCCAGTTTTGGCCATTTTCACCGGAATTCTTTCAACCAAAACACACCATTTCGTAACAAAACCATAAAACTAACTTAAACCAACCAACAATACATGTATTGAAAAGTTAGGGTTTTCCTAACCCAACTTAAACAAGTATTTCCAATACCAAAGTTTCCAAACCATTCCAAACTAATATCCTTACTATAGTTTCCTTACACAAATAGTTTCCATACCTTACTTTTCTTCTCCTTCTCTTCTTCATTTTTTCCTTCTTCTTTTTCTCTTTTTCTCTTCTTTCTCCTTTTCCTCTTCTACGTAAAGCCCTCGCCTTCACAAAGCGAATAGAGTTTTGGTCTTATCTAAAACCGTGTTTGGCCTTGCATCCAATTTGACATCAAAATTCATTTTGCTATTGATCCTTCCTTTTCATTCTAATCGCAATTCAACTTATCAATATTTCTATATCATCATATAATCTTCTGAAATTATGACATTTGGGTCCTTAATTTCAAATTACCAATTTATCCTTAACTCTTGGATAATCTCGGGTTTTATCATTTTTCTTACTTAGCATTTAAATTCCGGAAAAATTCAAATTTTACTTTTCTTATACTATAAAACTGAAATAACTATTAGGGTCTAATTCGGGGTGTTACAGGATTCTCAGCATGACCCAAAACATCTTCGAACACTAATTTTCCTAGATTGAATTTTCGCTTCATACGTATATGAAACAATAATGTAGCAAAGTTCTTTGCTATTGTTGTGTGGTGTGTTGTCGATAGCCAATTGCTCATAGCAATCGTATGCATAATGGAGTATCTTAGGGTAGGATGAGAGGACCGAAGGTTGAACTTTTAAGGCCACGTTCGAACCTTTCCTCTAGTGATAACAGAGACCATTGGGTCTATCTCCGATACCTCTATTTCATCATTCGAAACATCATCACACTACCAATATTGATTGATTATGTTGGGAGAGAAATCGAAGACATACCCTCGAACAGTTATCTTCTATAAATTCGGTTGGATGGGTCCTGTGCCACTTTGACATGTTTACATAGGGTCAAGCACAAGTAGACACAACGGGAAATGACTTTGACATAGTGCTTAGCATGTTGATCTCCCTAAGAGGTTCCTCAATCCTCGATCCTTCGAAATCCTTAGCATGCAAGGTTCATTCCCTTACGAGGGTCCTCTTTGTCATAAGATCCACAATTTCATGGCTGGTGATTTGAAGAAAATAAATGGGCAAGCACTTTGGTCGATTGTCAAGACCTTTAGCTTTTTTGTTGTTGGCCTCTTCGATCGTGCCTTCATGGATTGGGCAGACAGACATGTAGACTTCCTTGTCGAAGGAGGAGGCTTCGACATAGATTCAGAAGAGGAAGAAATTCCTTTCTTTTCTGAGTCGCCCCATTCCGAGTTTGAACTTTCATAAACCAATAGGCAGCATCGCTTGGTCTAAGATTTCGAAATCTTAACAGTAGAGTGAACCAAACTACCCATTGGAGTGGTATAGGTTGGTCTTCCCTTCCTATACCTGGTGTTGTCTCTAAGGTGGTTTGAACAATAGTGTCATCAAGGTTGGTACCTTGGGAGTCATGTTTCTCGACAAAAGAGTCTTCAGATGGGTCTACCTTAATTTTGGTGTCGGGAACTAAGGTCTCTAGCAGAGTTTGCACTGGATTGTCTCTAAGGTTAGAACTTTCAGCGTTTTGACTCTCAATCGGAGAGTTTTCAATTGGGCTAGGGGCATAAGCTGCCAAAACTTCATCTTCGGATGTGCCATAGGGCATAAGCAAGGTAGGAGGTGCAAAACTTAGAGGATCCACATCGATGGGGTCAATGGCTAACTCTTCTTGATCAAAGATCTTTCCTTTGTTGCTAGAGCTTCCTTTTACTAGTCTCCTCCTGCTAGACCCACCAGATCTCGTCATCACCATCTTCGAAGTTGAGATGGAATGATGAAGAAATAGAAAGTTCGGACCTTTGGACTTATCTTGAGAAGGAATGCTAAAAAGCGTTCTTTTTGTCCTTCAATTGTTTCCCCTTATATAGAGGTCCCCACCGCCTCTTTGGAAACCCTAGGGTTTCTTGTCTCCTGTTTGAGTTCAACTATGGGGCATTAAGACTCCCCAGCATTGCGATGGCCGTCTTTTAGTTGCATTCACTCTTGCATGTTCTTTAGCCGTTGTAACAGTAAGATAGGACAGGACGCAACCAATCCATTTGAATTTCCTACCTCCCATTTTTTTGATTTTTTAAAAGAAAATTCACTACACGAGTTATCCCCTAGAAGGTCTGAGAGACACATACCTAAGTACATTGACTTCTTGATTGTAGAGCCTGATTCCTCCCAAGTTCTCATTGTGTAGAGTTAAGACTTCCTCTAAAACAACATCATCCTTGACTATGCTCTTCGTCCACTGATAGGTGCTTTTCATACAAGCTTTTATACCACTAATCACCTATCAAGCATATGGTATTATGGTGTTTTTAAGGGCTCCTAATATTTCATTTATCATGCCATGGCTCTAGGTATATTTTGAAGCAAATAGGGCATAATAAGGATCAAAATGATGAATTTACGGGTTGTACCCATGACCTCCATGACTTCAAGCATAGTATGGATGGGCTCACATCTCGATATTTTGATAGGTCAGAATCACCAAATTCGAGTTGAGCGAAAAATATCAGCTATCGTAAAGTCAGGGATGATTTTTAAAACGCACATACGACACCCCTCAAAGTTTATTGCATTTTTTGAAGTCATACTAATGGCCTTCAATGACTCCAAGCTTGATATTTATAGATTCTACTCCCTCTTAGATTTTCGGAGAGACTGAAATCATTGCATTTGGAGGTCGGGTGAGAGAGTTATGATCGTTTGAAGTCATAAGGTATTCGCTACGGCGAATGAGGTATTTGCTACGGCGAATGAGCTATTCGCCGTGTGAAAAAGTGTTGCCGAGCGAAGGTTCCTTTGCTTGTGAATAAGGTATCTTGAAGACAACTATGGGTTCATTGAGGCGAAGGAGCCTTCGAAGTGAGGAATGTCGGGCCTTGCAAGTAGTCATTTTAGCCCATCCATTGGCCCATTTTCATAGTATAAATAGATAGTTTGTAGATCGTTTGGGGGTTCAGGTTTTGGAGAGAACACCGTCTTAAGGGGTTCTCCTCCTTAACCTTGAACCATTTAGGATTTGTGATTTGTTTTGTTTTCTGCTTTGGTTGGAGCGATATTGAAGATCTAGCTCAAGTAGAGGGCTCTTACAACGGTGGTGTGGGTTGGAGATGATTTTCATCTCTCATTTTAATTTTATATCTCTAAACTCACTCTGTTGTAAATATTTCAGTATTATATTTATCTTAAATATGATTTGTTGGGATTATGAGTTGTAATGGTAGCTAAACATCCTTTGGGTTGATTGAGAGTTGATGTTTGGTTTTATATATATTTTATGATGGTTTTGTGATTCATGCTTGTGTGGATGTTAGTTGGGTGAGTTTTAAGTTATTATGGTTTTAATTAATTAATTCATCATATTAAGAGTTTAGATGCTTGATCCCATTACCAGGTTATCTTGGTGATGCTTGGATTACGCCCTAAAATCTGGTCCCATGTCTCTTAAGGTATGAATTAGTAATTGAAATACTAATTAACCTAATCAAAGAAGGCTAGGAAATTAGGAATGCCTAGTACTAGATGGATTTCATTAGGAGTATCACCATCTCAGCATTATGTGAGGATCATATAGACCAAGAGGTGATTGATCTGAGCGTAATTCGGTAGTCCTATTGTATGGACCGAGAGGTGACTAATAGGATTCCCAAGGAAAGCATTGCCTTATAAAAATACCATGCTTCATGACCTAGATGGACTGAAAGGAGAATAGGGAGTGAGTATGAGAATTTGAGGGGACACACAAAAGCGTAAACCTCATGTTGGATTCCTTGGAAATGCCGCAGTGTAATATTACCTTGTCAGCATAATGAATATAAAGCCATAAGTAATCAATGAACACAACCAACCTGGAATCTTTTCCATGATTATATTCCCGATATTGCTCCATTCGCGTGAGTGGGCAGTGAGCACACCTTATTTTCTTTTCTTTATTTTCTTTTTAGTTTAGTTTTATGTAGCTTTTCACCCAACCATCTGGTAACAATGGTGAACAACTTTGGTAGTCGAGTGCACTTAATCCTCATTTCAAAACCACACCTTCCCTATAGGATCGATATTTGGACCTGTTAGTCCACTATATTATATGGCAGCCGTGCACTTGCTTTAAAAATGGTCTTCAGTTTTTTAAGCTATTGATGACACTTAACAATGAGTCTTTGGTAGCCTTCAATTTTAAACATCCACACTTCCTTGTGTGCATCCTCTGGCTATGTGTCCTTCTATCTCTTTTACCATAAAGTAACTTACTATGTGGTTTCCTTCGTTTCTTTCACAATCTTCCACATGTTCGTTCAAACATCCAATAATCATGAAGCATTGATTTTCAATGATGCTTTCTTCATTGCTCACAACAAGCTTATTGTCTTGTTTCTTCATGTCCTGAGATATTCCACTCATAGGTAGGATAACTCTTGGTCCTAGATGTCTAGTTTTAGAGGTAGTCCGAACTCCTATTGGAACAAGAGGGTTTTCTTTCCCTGTTTGACCCCTTTGAACTTCTTAGTGAAGCATTCTTTCTTCTTTGGAAAGCATGCATCTTCTTTGACCCGTTCCTTCTTTGTAAGGCGTTCCTCTATTCCTTGATTGGATAGAATTCCTATTTCTCATCACATGAGGATTTAGGTAACTTTTGGGAAGGTACAACTGTTCTAGATGTAAGCATGTTGCTTGTATGGCTTTTGCATAGATGACCCTTTTCCTTTCAATGTTTTGGTTATCCATGGTCCCTACAAGATCCAAGTGTAGCATTCCTAGATGACTCATTGTAGTACTTAGAGGGAATGTGGTGTATGCATGCCTATTAAGCTCGTTTGTTTGACCAAGTCCTATTTCCATATACGTAGATTCGAGACTTAGATGTCCAGAGGAGATGTTCTGTGGGATGTTGTTGCTCGTGTGTATTGACCCATAGGAGACAAGTTTCTATCTCTGAGTTGAAGTGCGGTTAACGGATAGCGATTTGAAGTCAAATATTCTTCCTTCCATGATTTGGTCTTAATTTTGGTCAAATACCATGCACTTATCTTTTGTAAATCTAACAAACAAGTTATCATCGCACAGTTGGCTTATGCTGATCAAATTTACGTTCAACCCTTTAACAAGCAAAACTTCTTTTAGTCTAGACAAGCCAAGAAAGGCTAAAGTACCACTTCTATAATTAACTGCTTTGTTTTATTCCACTAAAGATCACAGCATCGACATGAGGATTGCAGGTTCATCAAGATGTTCTTGTTTCCTGTCATATGTTGAGAACATCCACTATCAAAGTACCACCTTTCCTCAATCACGTTTCTTGTCGATGCAAAGGTTCCAAGACTTACAGATTCCTCTTCTTGATCATGAATCTAGTTTGAAGCGATACCATCCCAGTTTGAAGCGAGTCTTAGGTTTGTGACTTTTTGACTCAGGGATCTTTCTCCACGATTCTTTGTTGCATTGATCCTCTTATTATAGTAATATAGGTATGACTTGTGCGTTGATCCTTTCTTAATCTCACTTGAAAATTCTTTATCATCTAGCTCTAACTTAGGTTTCTCATTTTAAACTACCATATTCCCTTAACTTCTTTAGCTCTACGTATCTTGACTTCTCAAATATTTCTTGGGGAGTATCCCATGCTTCTTTTATAGATCTTGAGGGGTAATAAGTTCGAACATCTTGTCATCCATACCACATTGAATTGCATGATGGGCATTAAAGTTTCTTGAAGCTGCTTTTCTTTCTTCCTAATTTCATTTTGGTTCAGGTT
Source organism: Tetrastigma voinierianum (assembly GCA_016808115.1). Lineage (NCBI taxonomy): Eukaryota > Viridiplantae > Streptophyta > Magnoliopsida > Vitales > Vitaceae > Tetrastigma > Tetrastigma voinierianum. Next base: position 354,356 of record JAEQBH010000502.1, read on the forward strand.
TGATCATGATTTTCCCATGTTCAACTTTGGTTAGGTTGGTCCATCCTGTCACTATGGATTGCCATACATCCATTCCCAACGACTTGATATGAGTAGTCATGTGAATCTTCTAATATACATAGTTGTCATCATCGAGTAGAAGAGAGTTTTTTATGGACGTTCCGTCCTTCATTGGATTCATCTAAACATCACACACAAAACATGTAAAGTGATCGAGGATCTCATAGTAACCAGTGACCCGCTCGATGCAGTTAAGCGATATGAGTGTGCGTCACGGGTCACCAGTCATAATGTTTGAATTTGTAGATTACGTTCATACAATGATACTGTGTGTCTGAACTCCCCTTGTGGGACATAATGCATGTGTATAGAGCAGATGTGATATATTTTATAATAAGATAAAGGCACACACAGCTTTGTAACAGGAACTGCTTTACATCCACGGGGCTAGTACCCGGTCCCAAGGATTTCCATTATTCCCGAGTTAAGGGTTGATTGAGTCCTTAAGTGATACGAGACTCCCTCTCTACCCACGGTCCTTCTTGAAACCTAATCACTCCTAGTGGAATTTAAAATGAACTCTTTCTATTTCCCTCTCTACAGCATCGCACACTCATAACCCATAATATATCAAAATAAAATCAAGAATTTTAAAAATATCATCTTTCACCAAAGGTGAAAGGCTTTTAACGTGCAATAGCTCAATCGAGTATCTGTAATTCTCACTCCTTCAACACGTTCGGACTTTGCTTGTTCTTCTTCAAACTCTGCTCCTGAAATCCATGTTGATGCATCTTCCGAAAACCCAAATATATAGCCTTGTATATTTGGTTATGGAAGACTAGATAAGGTTGGACCATTATCCTAATATGACTCTAAACCTACCTTGAATTATCTATACTTTCCTTTAAGCTATCACATAAAAATAGGAAACTTGATGCTTAAGTATCCTCTTCAAAATAGAATCCTAGATTGTTTCCAATTCTAGTTTGATAGCTTCGAAGATTCGAACTTCTTGATTTGATCATTATCCATTAGCTTAAATGATCTTAATTTGATATTTATCCGCTTGCCTAAAAGATCTCAAGCCCATAGGTTACTTTCTCCCTAAGCACCTTAGCCTCCAAGCTAGCAAATTGCCTTGCGTTCCACGGATGCTCTGCTTCTAGTCGAGACTTCCCATATTTGGCATGTCCCTACAACATAGGATTGCCTTAGTCCAAACTACTTCTTGGTCCTACCAAGGACTTACACCTCTAATTCTTCACATCTTCATCAACCTCGAACTCTAAAGACACTATCTTCTTGTATGACCCTTGGAAAGAAAATATAGACAATCCCAAACCCATCAACATAGAATTGAAAATGTTAAATAGGTAGAGGACTCATCAAATAAATAGGTAGCCACCATAAACATGAAATTCGTACACAAGACTTCTAGAGTAAAGATGGTTCTCACTGATGCAAAAGAAACTCCTTTCACCTTTCAAACTAAGTTTTTTTTTTTTTTTGGATAACTGTGGATGTCCAAGTTAGCTTATGATCACTTTGATTAATCCCACGGGGCCCTAGAGTAATCAACTGAGTAAACCATCCAGTACCATCGAGGGGGCTCAAACTCGTTGTCATGCCCCGAAACTCATCATAAGGGCATAAATGTTATTTGACACTTCAAGCCTAAAGGTTCGAAGTGCGAAACAACACAAACCTTTCTTTCTTGTAACTAGATTGAGTCCAATTACCAAACACCTATTCAGAGTAATACGCAACTTTCTATATCTCCAATTCTCATATCCAAAATTCCTTACTAACAAAAATTCTCTAACTATCAGTAGTCATGTAAGAATTAAAATAAATGTCTCAAGACAAATATTAATATCCTTCTAACTAACTCTAAGAACAAATAATCCAAATGAACATAAAATCATCAATTAAACAAGGTCCATAACGGATTTCAAAATCAAATTCCTAATAATGATATGATTCCCATCCTACCCAATCTTTCTTTGTAGAATTAAATGTACCTGAAAAGATGTCAACAAATGGGAGTGAGCTTAAAGCTCAATAAAAAATACTAATACAGTTTCATGGATAAAAAGGTTTCCAATCATATAACAAATAAAACAAATTTTTTTTACACAAAACCTTCGTATTCAAATGTGGTAGAACATTAAAAAAATTTCATCAAATCGATTTCATGTCAAATATAATCCAAACAATTTCATATCAAAATCGAATAGAACATTTTCATATCAATCGCAAAATAAAATACATTTTTCCTCTGGTCAACAAATATCAAATGGTGCCCAATGATGTGGGACTTTTCAAATGGTGTTCGCCATGTGAGACTTTCAAATTGGTGACTAGCCACAAATTGTTTCTTTTAAAGTGCATTTGGAACCAGAGCAACTGTGGCGCCCCCGAAGCAGATTCAGTTTGACAACGTAAACGGCGAATTCACAGTAGTTCGGGTGACTCGATACCACCTTTGTTGTGTGTCCAACATGGGATCCATATTTTCTAAAATCGGCGAGTCTCCTTTGTTCGAAGTCGCAACATACAACTGTACTTGGGTATAACCATAACCCATCTAGGGTCTTAACATAAGTAGTAATGACCACAGGAGTCCATCACGTTTCGCTGATATACATCCCTTTTCAGGGAAGGACCCATTCATTTCACATTTAAATCTAAAATATGAAATAAAACACTTAAATTCACAGTCCATAAAAAGTCCAATCATAGCCCTTTTACCATATTATATACCCGGTATTCAAACCAGGTAGTCTCAAAGAATTTAATTACAATTCTTTTATACAAAATACTTTTTACAAAAGTTATATCAAGGCCACAAATCGGCCTCCTTCATAATCACGGCCTCGTCGGAGCGCCGTCTTCCTGTACACTCCTTGTACTTGAAAGGGGGTCCCACGACGGAGTGAGCAATGCCAGTGAAAATAATTCCCTACAGAGACTCCTACCCTAAGTGCACATATTGGCACACACATTCAAATAAAAACATGCACATTCCTACGCAAATGTCTACATGTTATGGATGAGAATGTGACTCACCCTATCCCATGTCCCGAGTCCTCACCGACTCCCTCACACATGCATATGCGAAGTGTGAAAAACCGAACTGTCATTATGTTCCATCAATGGCCATTTTTCAAAACAAAAGCGTTTTCTTTTATAAATCAAAATCCATTAGACGGTTCCCGATATCAACTTGCATTTCCCAAGTTCCGTGTGTTTATTTGTGGACGCAGTTTTTGGGTTTTACAGCTTGTAGGGCGCCCTTACGCTTTTCCAATATTTTAAGTCTTTCCTAACTGCCCGTTGATCATGTCTAACCACGAATGCCTAGTCTTTCAACCTGGGGGGAGATCTACCCCAACTTGTTATGCCCAACACACATATTTTTCATTTTTAAAACCGTGAGACTCATTTTAGACGTTGTCCCATGTCATCGAGCCCACCATTGAACACCAAACACAATGTCAATCAACCATGTACCCACGACATACCATCGAACACCAAACACGGTGTCAATCTCTACCATGCACTCACACCCATGTCATGTGATGTCCTAGTGCATAATCTGTTTTAATCATGACATTGCTTTAAATTCGTATGCATACTTCCACATATGATGAGTGCTTTATATGTGCGAAATGCTGCTCATGCGTAATTACCCATGCATCATTTGGACATTATATAAAAAAAACATACAAATTCCAAATATATCATACAATTCATGTCATCATATCAATACCTTACGCGCCCATTGACATCATAAGTCACTACTACTGCAGTAGCGCATCCCACGACCTACAGGCCGGTGCGACAAGACATGTCGGCTAGCCTCTGATAAGCCATGTAATGGCCTTATTCATACCAACACATTACAAGCCAAACCATTAGAACACACAATTTCAACAAAGTATATCACTCAATTCAAGCAATGATATACTACAATCATATACCAATTATGGCAAAAATCTGGACACAAATCATTAAACAGCCTAAGCTGTAGTAGTCTCGGAAAACGGACCATAACTTGAGTTATAGAGGTCAGATTTGGGTGATTCAAAAGCCTAACATCAAGTTCTACAAGTTCCTTGAAGGATGTTAGTCCAAATTCTCACTTTTTCATAGCCGAAAATTAGTCCCAAAAATCTGGACAATAGGTTCGGCCAAAATAGGGCAGCTTATGGTAGTCCTGGAAAACGGACCATAACTTGAGTTATAGATGTTCGATTTTGGTGATCCAAAAGCCTAACATCAAGTTCTCAGATAGGGCTACAATTTCCTTGAAGGATGCTAGTCCAAATTCTTCTTTTTTCTAATCGAAAATCCCAAAAACTTGACATCATATATAGGGTCAAAGCGAGTCTTGTCCATGCAAGATTTAATTTGCCATGACCCCTTGCAAAAAGGGCCAAACAACCCCCTTAAGGCATTAAAACTCAACCAAACAGTCCATAGAATGGAAAGTCAACCAAAGTAGGAAGAATCCCTACATCTTGGAGCGTGAGCAATCCCCCGATGAAGTCCTGTTATGCCCCAAATTTCCAGGGGTCGCGTTGACTAGCCGTCAACCTGCGGAAGTTCTACCTTAGGTTATCATGCACCTAAGTCACAGTACCGGACCGGTACCATTTACTCGTGGACACCGAGTTACTCGGTACCACCGAGTTACTCGATACCACCGAGTTACTTGGTACCACCTCAACACATCCTTTTTTATCAGGATCCGTTCATTCATATTTAATTTAAAATATGAAAACAAGACAATTAATTACAATCCATAAGAGTCCGATCACGACCCTCTTACTATAATTACATAACGGACTATTTAAAACAATAGTCCCAAAAGAATTTTAATTAAAATTCTTTTACACACATGCTTTGTACAAAAGTAATCTCAAGGCCACATGTCGGCCTTCTTCAAAATCACGGCCTTGTCGGAGCGTCGTCTCTCGGTATACTTCATGTACCTGAAAGGGGGTCTCACGAAGGGATGAGCAATGCCCAGTAGAGAATGTCTCCTACAAGGGCTACTCCCCACCTAAGTGCACATGCAATGCCTTTTATACAATCACAAATACATTCCAACAAGAACATGCCGTTTCCATATGGAATCTTATATGTCATGCCATGAATGAGACGCAACTCACCATATACCATGCACCTAAGTCTTCACCAACTCCCTCACAAAAAAGCCTAAGCCTATGTGTGAACAACCGTCATTTTCAATGACATACAATGATCATTTTTATTTCTTTCACATTTATATTCACAATCATTTTCACAACCATGCGCCTTTTTATTTTTGGGCAGTGGATTTTTGGTGTCGCACCGTGGGCTCCACAAACCCAGACACTTTTATGGCCTTTCACCGTTGGGGACTATGTTTGACCATAATTGATGGAGTGCTTTCGCTGGGGATACATCGCGACTTCAGCGTCTAAGCGATTTGTCACTTCCACCATTTCCTTAAATCGTGCGAGCTCATTTAGGCGTTGTCCTATTAGCGAGTCACGATTAACGCAAGCGTAGTGTTGATTAATAGCGTAATACCCCGAACCACCATTGTCGAGCAGCACAGCAACGGTCATCGATTCTTTGTTCATGCACTCACACCCATTTAATGCGATGTCTCTGTGCATATGCAATGCAATTATGTCATTGCAGGTTATATCATGTCACATGCACAATGAATGCTACATGGACAATTTTACTCATTCATATCACCAATGCATCATGGACAATTATATCTGTACGCATACAATTTCCATCCATGATTTCACTCATGTTAATATATCATGCAAACATGTATCAACATTCACATTCAACGTGTCATTCTATGATCAAGCAATGACATACAAACAAGCAAGCCATGTAATGGCCATTGCACACAACAATTCGTCACATATCAACATGTTAGAATACACACATTGACATCCAAACATGTCACTTTTGGTCAAACAATGACATGCTAAAACAAGTCACACAATGGCCCCCGAAGCAAGCCACGATAATCACAAACCGGGCCATGAGACCGACCAAAAAAAGGCCACAAACACAAGCCTCGAACCATCACAAGTACGCCTCGCGTAGTCACTATCCTCCTGGCTGTCCCTCGGGTTCGCTGGCGGGCAACCTCTGCCCTAGGCGGACCTTCCCTTACGGCTTAGGCGTACTTGACAATCTTCTAGGTGAAGATTTTCACTTCTGCCCAAGCGAGCTAAGGTTCGCCTAGGCAAGGAAGCCTTGTCGCTGTTTAAAAATCTGGGTTTTTCTCGTAAGCAGGGGCCCTTAACCAAAAAAACCCTCTTTTTCAGGCCCAAAAATGGAAAGTAAGTCAAGGTAGGAAGAATCCCTCACCTCTAGGCGTGTGATACACAAGTAGGAAGCCTCATAAACCCGACAACTTCGATTTCCTGAAATCTCCCCTCTTGGATCTTCGGCGGGAAATCCTCTTCCCGGTACACGCGTACCTCGTCGTACGATGAACTTTTGTTCTTGGTCAAACAGCAGGCACACGAGGCTTCCATAAGATCTTAGAAGGAAGCTTGGCTCTCCTTTTTCCCTCTTCTCCTCTTTCTCACGCCTAAACCAGCATGAATAGGCTCTCTTTGCCCTCATTTCCCTTTTGTCCAACTTAAGCTTAAGTTGGATGGGTGGCCCACGTTGCCACCATTAATACACCATCGATTGAGTAGATTTCAGCCCGGAAACCATGTATTAGCCTCAATTCAGGTTCGTTTATATCCATGAACTTTACCCAGTCATCTCGACTTTCGAGGTTTTTAAGTAAATAATCTCGTCCACCAGGAGTCACTTGACACATCAGCAGAAAACGTGAAAATTAGCATCTTAGAATTCGACGAAATTTATCTGGTGACTAGATTTCGCGAGACGAATCTAATGGTGAGTTTCGTTTCGTCATCCGAGATCCAGAAAATTTTTAGGTTTTTTACCAATACTATTCTGGCAATTTACAGTTTTGCCCTTTTTTTTCCAGAAAAATTCGATTTTTCTTGGGTTTTTACAAGTCCCACGGATACTTCCTGAACCTGAAACTTTCGACTTCACAAACCTCCCACGCGAAACCTTGACGAAACTTGGAGTTTCTGGTATCCACACATAGCCCTCGCTACGTACTCCTACTTTAGTTCTTGGTCATGGGCTTAAGCTGCCGATCTCAGTAGATCGTGAAAGGTATAACCCCTTTTCCCTCTCTCTCCTCTCCTCTCCTTCTCTCCGTTTTTCTCTCTTTTTCCCTATGCTGCTTTTGTGTTCTTTTTTAACAGTGCTTCAGGGATGGGTGTGGCTGGCCTCGAGGCCTCGTGTCATCTGCGGGTCTCGTACCGGATTAATTCTGCGAAGCGATTTATTTGTGGGTTTAAGTTGAGTTTATTTTAAATGAACTTAACGAATATCATCCTAACTCAGGGATTCTCATGAAAATCTAGATTACGAAGTCATTTTGAATAACGTCACGAGAAATCACGAAAATTATTTGTCTTGCAATTAATGAAATATTTACAGGTAACTAGATTTCGCGAGGCGAATCAAAGCGGTAAAATTCGTTTAAATGCGTCAAGATTAACCGAATTTTGGGACACTTTATTATTATAAACAATTTATTGTTTTAGTTACGAAAATTAAATTTTCGAGTTTCTGAAGTATTCTATCCCAGTAGCATTCAGCGAAACTCTTAAAGGTTGGGGTTCAAAATCAATTACATTAATTGTAAGAATTGTGAGTAAACTATTATTTCCGTGTGAGAGTCCAAATAAGTAAACTATTATTCATTGACATGGTAGAAATTGCTTAAAGTCGGAAATATTTAGTTGAAATTGAATCAGCTTGTCATTATCTACATTTTCTTTCATAAATAAAACAAATCTCAATAATGCAAAATCTATCTATGGACAATCAAAGGAATAAAACAAATCAAACTTTTCCTCATTCAAATTACATAAAAAGAAAATAAATATATTTTTCAAAATATGATTTCAAATATTTATTTATTTTATATTCTTAATTAATTCACCTACTCTACAAAAATAACTATTATCAGTATATTTTATATCATATTATCCCTCAATATTTATCTTGATCCCGATATTATTTAAATAAATTTTCAAATCTTAGCAAATATCTACTTGCCAAGAAATATATTCTCAAATATTTATCAAATATATATATTTATAAAACTTTAGCTTCCAAACTTATCATATCTACTTATTATTATTCTCTTTCAAAAAATCATCAACAAATATTTGTTTATTTTTTTTCTCTAAAACAAATCTTGAATATCTAATACTATTATTATTTTTATTTTTATTTTTCAAGTATCCATCATAACTAGAATTTTATTGGCATCTTATAACTAGATTGTCAAGACGTACTTTATAAATGTTTTTAAGCCTATTTTTTATTTATTTAATAATATTAATCATAACAATACGTCAATTTTGACTTTTTACAACATGCCCTTTTTGTCTTTTCAATTAAACTAATCAAAATCATGCAAAGATTTCCCTTGACTTTTCAACTTTATTTGCCACACATATAAGGTTCATCTCTATAATTCACACTTGTTTTTTAAACGTGGTCCCCTACTTCTTCTTTTGGTACAATGGTTCCCTACTTTTTTTTTTCTTTTTTATTCATAAACTCAAATTATGTGGTCCCTTACTATCCTTATTTCTTTTATTTTATATTTTGTTTTTCATTCATAATCTCATAGCTTACTGTTAACACTTTTTTTGTTCTTTTTTTTCCCCATTCACAATCTCATAGTAGTTTTCTACTTGACTTTTCTTTACTTTTTTTATTATCATACTCAAAGGGTACGATACCACTAATCATTATTTTATTTTATTTTTTTAAAGAAAAAAAGTGTAATCAAATCTGACTTGTCTTGGGGTTGATTTAAACTTAAATAAAATTAAAGAATTTATACCAAAGAAATCTAAGAAAATAAATAAAGAAAATATCTTACCTTTTGACTTACTTTTTCAACCTTAGATATGACATTATTAGTTTTTTTTTTCAAAATTCTATGAACAAGAAAACCACTCCTTAGGAAAGAACGAAAATAATATTTTTTTTTCAAATCATTGTAATAAGATCTAGGAAAAATCTTACATTTTGAAAGCTTTTCTTCAAACCTTATCTTATGGAGTTCTACAATCAAAAGAGATTACGCAAAGAGAACGGAGGATCCAAAGAATAATAAAATATTGTTATTATTTTTTTTTTATTTATACCTACGGTTTTATGGGAGAATTACCCTTATGCCTTTTTTTTTTTTAATTTTTTAAAAGAATTTTTTTTTTTCTATCCACTTTGAAGAAAAATTACGGTTGCTACACTTGTAACCTTTGGGCAACCCTTGTTTTTACCCCAACTGAGGTACCCTTCGTTGGTCTTTCAAACCAAGTTTTTCAAACGAAATTTTTTAAATTTTGAATGTGTGGATCTTAGAGAATGGATTTACATATATAACAAACTCTTTAAAATGAATGAAATCAATGATCCGAAGAAGTTAGGATCAGCCTCCTTACATTTACAAAGAATGATTTTAAGACACGAGGCTAGTAACAAGGAAATCAATTAGATGGAATTTTTTGTAAATGTTATGTCCATAAACTTAGCTCAGTTGGTTATGACTTAAAATGGTTGGACATGGGAGGGAAGAGATTCTAGTCTTAATGGAGACAATTTACTACATTATATTAAAAAAAAAAACACTATAGTCTTTATGACAAGTTTATTGGGTAAATAACCAAATTAAATCAGCTTTCGCTTGGGGCATTGATGACTAATGGCTAAAACTAATAAGTTAAGAAATTTTTTGTCCTTGCGTTTCATATTGAAAGATGTATTTAAAAATTAAGTCACTGTGTTTCAATTGAATGCACAAGTGTAAATTTTTCATTGTGTGGGCTTTATTAATTGAACTTAATTGATTAATTTGGTCTAATTAAGTGAGATTATAAGGATTCTTAATAAATCATATAGAAATTTGGCAAGTGTGTGGGGTGATGCAGGCGGCCGAAAGTAATGAGGAGGGCTCGTGGTGAGAACTCAATAAATGAAACTCAGGAGTCCCTCACAAACTACCCAAGGATACGTATAATTCATTCTCACATACAGATTCAGAAAAATATTTTTCTCTAACCAGTGAGAGGCATTCTCATTAAGCCAGTGTCATCAAGGGGCCATTCGGGAGAAGATCTTGAGATCGTTTCTTTGCAGGTCTTCATCGATTCCGCATCAAGTCATTCATGGATTCCAAATCAGGTATTTAATTTACAGTTTCTCTCCATTATTATTATGCTTTGTGTTCTAACATGGTAATCTAGGTTGATTGAAGCCGCGTCACTGCCGGTTAGTATGAGCCCGACCATGGATTAGAATTCAAAACATATGGAATTGGAGAAATTTTATTTTTAGGGTTTTCTTCCGTCACGGCACGACCGATTTGAATTTTCATCAAATCAAACATGAATATTTTACATATTTGGAATCTACTCGTGAAGACGATCGAGATCGGTGGGTGACACGTCGCGGTGCCGGGGCTGACGCCCTCCTATTTCCAGCCACTTGCCGCCGCAGCGTGAGGGCGGCGGTGGCGTGAAGGTCTGCTGGCCCGAACCACTAGCGGCTAGGCAGCGTCATGCGCGGCGTCGGCTGACCCGATCACCTACCCGACCGGTCTCCGCCCGACTCGATTTCGAGCGGTCGCGGTTCAGGTTGCAGAATGGCGGCGTCATCGCGGCGTCATCTTGTGCGGTCGACACAGGCGGATGTTTGACGCGTCCGTCCGGCTGCCGGATCCGGATCTGGCAGGCGATCCAGCGCACCCGACCGGATTTTTGACGGACCGGATGGCGTCATCCTAAACCCCTGATGACGTCATCGCGGCGTCATCGGACCCGGATCCGGTGACCGATGGCGTCATCGCGGCGTCATCGGTCCCGACCGGCCAGGACATCCGGCGCCTTCCGGCGGCTTTGTAGTACGGCGTCGGCGTCCGTTTGGACGATCTTAGTACCCGGCATTTCGTATTGAAATGCTCTACAATGTGGTATATTTATTTTACATGTTTGAAGCTGTTACAGATTCGAAAATACGTAAAGAACTCTATGTACGCGTATTTTTAGGGTATTTTTGCGTGTTTTCTTGTATTTCTCTATGGTTTTGGAAATATGTATGATAGCTCACATGTATATCACCACATAAGGACTATGTAGAGTGTAATTCATTGACTATGAATGAATTGAACAGTATAATTGGCATTACATATATATATATATTGAATGTGATACATAAAGTTTATATCCCTGGTATGAGAGATTTTCAAGGATTCAATTGGGTTGTGACCGCCAAAGTGGCACACTTGATTGGGTTTGCGAAATATCAGTCTCATATTGTGGTGGGATGTCTCCTGTTTTATTACGTGATCATACTCCCAAAGGAGGTGATCCTGTGTTAGTTCATGGAGGGATACATGCTATGGCATGTGCTTGAGGAAATAGGCGATCTTAGTGGTTCATACACCCGAGGAATTGGTGATTTCCACGAGAAAGATTAGAATATATGTTCTCATGGCGTGTATGTGGAGAATTAATACAAGCGCATGTCATATTTTACGCCCAAGTGATTATGTGATGATGTATGTAGTTCTGTATGAGTATTCACATGATCGCGATTGTATTGTTTTGTTTTGTTTTTTAGGTCAATTTTTACGTGACGACAATTCCATTTCAATTGAGGTCCCTTCTTTGGATTGAATTTTAAGAAATGGAAAGAGGACTTTCTATTTGGAATCATTTGGCGGATGTTCACATTCTTGACTACGAAGGATAAGTAGAGATATCACAACCACTAGTATTGAAGGCGAGAGAAAGCGGACTATGCTACATGGGAGAGCAATAGGATTTTACTTATTGACAATGAAGAAATCCATACAAAGAACACTTAGAGTGGTTTACCGAGTTAGTATGCTGTAAGGAAATGATGAAGCCATAGAATTTAGAAATCGAGTTTCATCTAATCTTGAGGTTGGAACACTTCTTGAAAAGCTCTTCAACATGAAGTATGATGAATGCAGTGGGGTTAGAGATTATGTCGAGGATGGTAGACCTAAACCACGAAGCTTCAAATACTTAATGTTACCATTCTGATGCTTGCATTGTGCATCAAGCCACTAGCTTACCCCTTCCACACGATTTTGGGATTATAAAGACAAGCCTGATTCCCGAGATGAGACTTGGTCGGTTAATGACTTAATAGCAAGGGTGGTGAGAAGAAGAGAAACTTAAGAAGGAGAAAGAGCATATGGCCTTATATGCTAGTTCTATAAGAGGAAAAATAAAGTTCAAAGTCGTATTCATAAAGGTGCTCGAGAAACTATCGGTCGATCGACAATATGGGTCCCGAAAAGAAGACATTCTTGAAAAGGATGGTGATTCTTTGCTTCTTTTGCAAGAAGAAAGGTCACATGAAGAAGAGTGTAGAAAAATTTAAAGCAGTGTCCAAGCGTGAAACTACCGAGGTAATGATTCTTTAACACTTGTTTGTGAATCCGACCTAGCAAAAGCACCGTCAGTTCTTGGTGGCTGGAAGTAGTGGAAGCGACTAATCATGTTGCGCGTTTATCATACGAGGATTCATAAACTGGAGGAAGCCAAACAAGGATGAATCAAAGCTCAGCCCAGGAAACAACGAGAAGGCTAATGTCTTCTGGCCGTGGGAGAAGCCAATCTTAATTTTAAGATTACGGTTTTAAATTGATGTTGAAAGACACTTTTTATCGTTTTCCTTTAGGCGAATTTAGTTTAAAGTATCGTGTTTAAGTTCATATGACCTCTTTTGAAATTAAAAGCAATGTTGTTTCAATATTTCTTGAATTCAAAATAAGGTTGGGTGCTTTGTCATATGTCTAATGGATTATACAGTTAGTTTATCTCGATGACATGCTCTGTCGACATGCGGCTGAAAAGGTTGTTTCTGAGACCATTACCTAAAGGGAAGAGTCTTATACATTAGCAACAACGAGCTTGTATATCTCTAAGGATAGAGTAGAAAGGCTGATAAAGACTAACATAACTTTGCTCTTAAAAATAACAGAGGTATCGCGTGAAGTTGTAGGAGTAAAATGACAGAATAGAGAAAGAAAACCGCAGTCCGTAGTTCTGACTTGTTTGAAGTCAATTTCACCGTATAAGTGGATACTCGACAACCTTGTGTAGAAATTTTTATTTCATCACATTTATTGATGACTATTCTCTGATATAGTTGTTTCAACTCTTGATTAAAGAAAGTCGGAATCTCTTGACAGATTCGAGATTTTTCGATTTGAAGTCGAAGCAGGTTAGGGAAAAGTCATAAGGTTGTTAAATCCCCGATCGAGTGGAAGTATTATGGCAAAAAACATGGCGATGCACGGGACAAAACAAAGGCCATTAGCCAAAATACTAGAAAGGATGCAGGACCAGTGGCACAATTTACTATGCACAGTCTTGAGCAAAATGAGCATAGCTGAAGGCGCGATCGTACTCTTATGGAAATGGTAAGGTATGGTCGTAGGACAAATTTTCGGTTTTCTATGGGTGAAGCTTTAGAAACTTGACTTTGTACATTTGAATACGTGTACCTACAAAGGCTGTTCCATTGACTCCATACGAGTTATGGTGAAAATGGCTAGCTTAAACCATCTTGGGTTTAGGATGTCTGTGAAGTGAAGTTGTATAATCGACATTAAGTAAAGTTGGACTCAGATACTCGATGTTACTTTGTATCTTAGGAACATTCGAAGGTTATCGGTTCTATAATCCCGATGGAGGCACAAGAATTGTGGAATCATAAAGCGGCCTAAAGTTTTGGAGTTTGATGTGGCTAGAAGAGAAGTAGGCGCTCAGAGACTATTAGGATGATGCCACAGGTGGGTAATGTGGTATCTTTATCTCCTCCCATGAGATAATTGTGGAAACTCCACATCACTTGTGTTTGTTGAGACTGGGATCTTTGTTAATTTGAGACAACTCCCTATTGAAGTTCATGAGGCTCTCGGGTGCGGGATATTCAGCTATTACTACTCCGGTAAGGAGATCCGCTGGGAGGCGATCAAGCTATACCACCGGACTATTTAGTCTATATAGGAAACAGAGACTACGATATCGGTTAATGGCTGATCAATAATAACTTATGGGAAGAAAATTTGTTCTTGTCCTCATTGAGTGTGGTTAGTCTGATATTACAGAGATGAAATTCAATCTATGAGGGGGCATAATGGAGTTTAGGAACTTATTGAATTTACCTAAGGTCATGGAGCCATTGGTGCAAAAAATGGGTGTATAAGACTAAAAGAGGACTCTAAAGGAAAGGTGAAGTTTAAAAGCCGGGGCGAGTAGCCAAGGTTTCACTCGGAGAAGGAGTAGACTATGAAGCAACCTTTTCTCAAAGGTCTCTTCCAAAAAGTTACCGGAGTGATCATGGCATTAGTTGCTCATTTCGATGTAGATTTTACGAAGGATGTTAAAGCGCCTTTCTCAATGGAGACCTTAATGAAGAAGTCTATATGGGTGCAAACCCAGAAGGTTTTGGCAAATGATTCGGGTAAGCTTGTATGTAGGCAAGAATCTATTTATGAGTGTAAATGACTTCTAGACGATGACACCAAAGTTTCATCGTGGTGTTGCTTCATGGTTTATTTGAGAACAAAGTAGATCAATGTATATCTTTTTGCAAGGTGAGTGGGAGAAATTCATTTTCCTAATACTCTATGTGGGATGATATCACAGCTATGACGGTGACAACCCAGTTTCTTGCATGAGATTCATGGCGGATGTTGTCAAAGAACTTGATATTAATACCATCCCCATGAGCGTTTTCGTGGTTCTACTGATATCCAGGAATCGTTTCCTTGCATTATCAGGGTTTATCTCAGAGGGCATATGTTGATCGATTTTAGAAAGATTCAACATGCAAGCAATGTAAGCCAGAATTGCTTCTGGCTCAGAAGGTGATAAGTTGAGTCCACACAATGTCCTCATTCAGACATTGAGAAAGCCCAATGAAGAATGTACCTTATGCTAGTGCACTGGGAGTATTATGTATGCTCAAGTATGCACTAGGCCGTATATTGCCTTTGCAACAAGACTTTGTGCGTGAGCATCACCAAATCCAGGATAATGATCACGGGTTGTCGCCAAGAAGGCTATGAGGTACTTAAAGAGGACAAAAGACTATATGCCGATTTACATAAATATCATGTTCGGGACTCACAAATTAGCTGGTATTCCGTGATTCAGACTTTGCCGCCGTCAGGATGAAAAAGAAGTCAACAACCGGTTATATCTTAAGAAGGTGGAGGTGCGTGATCATGGAAAAGTGAGAAACAGAATCAATTGCATCCTCTACCATGGAAGGAGTTTGTAGCATGCTTTTCAAAGAACTACCGTGCAATTTGGCTCCGAAACCTCACATGAGTTAACCGTGTTTGATTTTGTGGATAGCCCATACAAACTTGTATTGTGACAATAACTCGCAAAGGTTGCTTATTAACAACAATAGAGGCCCCAAGGGGTCTAAGCACACATGGAGGCTAAGTAATTTGACTATAAAGGAAAAAGTTCAAACCGGTGACGTTGCAGTGGAGCACATGTCAACATATGATATGATTGCAGATCCGCTAACTAAAGGCCTTCACCCTTGTGTATTTGATCGACATGTCATTAACATGGGCTTAGAGTACTGAAGTGGATACTATAACTAGTGGGAGCTATTAAGTTTTATGTTGCTTTTTTATGAAGGTTGAATCCAATTTTATTACATTTTTGTAATAATTGAATTTGTATCAACTCTTTCAGATTCAATAAGGTATTTCATGGAAATCGTAGGTTCACTAGTCGAGTACATATAATTGTTGAAAACTGAGGCATTGTAAACCTTGAGTACAAAGCAGGAGGCATTCTTGGCATTAGCCTTAACAGCATGTTTTGTTACACATAAAGTAAAGTTACCTATCAAGGTAACATATATACAGGTTCGTTGGAACCATGATGGATATTCTCTGGTGACACACTAGGTTTTGTGACACTTAAGGAGAGAGAATTTGGACTAACAAAATGGATAACACATGAAGCATCACTCATTATGAGGTATTGTCCATTTAACACACTACCATATTGAATTATATCGCAGCTGAGCACTGACCATGGAAGGGCCTCGCATGAGTACATGCAATTACCGCCATATCCGGGGTTGTTCGAGACTTTATGGGATCGGATTGACTATTAAGAATAATCTCTAGATCAATATAAAGGTACGCACACAGTTTTGTTTTAATTAATATCGCCTAAGTGGGAGAATGTAAATTTTTCATTGTGTGGGCTTTATTAATTGAACTTAATTGATTAATTTGGTCTAATTAAGTGAGATTATAAGGATTCTTAATAAATCATATGGGGCTGGCAAGTGTGTGGGCTGAGTACGGCCCGGCCCGTAATGAGAGGGCCCGTGGTCAGAACTCAATAAATAGAAGGCTCAAGTCCCTCCCAAACCCTAAGGATACGTATAATTCATTCTCACATACAGATTCAGAGAAATATTTTTCTCTAACCAAAGTGAGAGGCATTCTCATTGCCGATCATCAAGGGGCCATTCGAGAAGATCTGAGATCGCTTTCTATGCGTCTTCATCGATTCCGCATCAAGTCATTCATGGATTCCAAATCAGGTATTTAATTTACAGTTTCTCTCCATTATTATTATGCTTTGTGTTCTAACATGGTAATCTAGGTTGATTGAAACGCATCCTACAACAAGTACAAACCATCAAGTTATCCTTGTTATATAAGAGGACAGTGGAATTATTCACATAAAGTTTGGTATATTGGAATAAGGAATGAGAATAAATAATCAATTTTCATTCTTATTTCTCATGGAATTGAATCAATAATTTGATTTCATTCCTAGTGTTTGGATTAGTTTAGAAATCCTACATGAAAATGATTATTTATTTCCATTCAATTGTTTGGTAATACTAGGAATTAGAATTAAAAATGAACAAATTGACAATAATATCATATCACATGATTATAAGTAATTTTTATTTCATTTTAAATAATGAACTTCTATAATTTTTACTAAATAATAAGATTAAACAAATAAAAATATATACTTTTAAAATAACCATAAAATCATATAGCTTGGATATATAAATATTTTATCATTCATTATATATATATATATATATATATATATATATATATATATATATATATATATATATATATATATATATATATATATATATATATATGTTTATGTATTGATGCAAGATGGAAAAAGTGAAGTCATATGCCTCAAGACAATTGAAACCATATGGTTAATAATTATCCCACACATGATCTATAATCAAGTAAAATGTAGTGTTCGAAGTTGAAAATATGATACATCATTTATATGGTGAAAAATGTAGAATATTTACAGATCATAAGAGTCTTAAGTATTTATTAACTCAGAAGGAATTGAACTTGAGGCAATGTCAATGGTTAAAGTTGTTCAAAGACTATGATTGCATAGTAGATTACCACTCAGGAAAAGCTAATGTCGTGGCGGACACCTTAAGTAGAAAAACAATTTTTTGTTTTGTCCCTAAATCACGATACATGGAGAATTGCATGTGATGGAGCTTTGTTAGCTCAATTAAAAGTTATGCCTAAGTTGAAGCAGATGATGATAGATGCTTATAAAAATGATGTCAAGTTACAACAAAGGTTACAATTAGTCAGAAATTGAGACAAGACTGACTATTCTATAGAAGAATATGGAGGTTTGTTTTACAAGAATGTATTATGTGTAAAATCGAATGTTCGTGAAATGAAAGAAATTGATATGAAAGCCAATACCGTATTCACTATGCATCAAGATGTACCAGATTTGAAACAAGATTCATTAAGTATGGGGATGAAAGGATATAGTAGAGTATGTATCCAAATGTCTGACTTATTAGCAAGTAAAAGTTGAACATCAAGTACCGTCCAGCCTGTTAAATCCCATCCCAATTCCACAATGGAAGTGGGACAACATTACTATGGATTTTGTGTCCGATTTTTCCCTTACCCAAAAGAAATATGATTTAGTGTGGGTAATTGTCGACATACTTACAAAGTCTGCTCACTTCTTACCAGTTCGGCTCGACTATTCCATGGATCGGTTAGCAGAACTGTATGTGAATGAGACTGTCCAATTGCATGGGATTCCACTGTTAATAGTGTCTGATCGCAATCCACGATTTACGTCAAGGTTTTGGAAAGAATTATAGTTAGCCTTGGGTACTCGACTAAATTTTAGTACAGCCTTCCATCCACAAACAAATGGACAATATGAAAAAGTGATTCAGTGTTAGAGGACATGCTTCGGGGTTGTGTGCTAGATTTTCTCGGAAGTTAGGATAGGTATATTCCCCTTATGGAATTTTCTTATAACAATAGTTATCAGTCAAGTATTGGTATGGCCCCCTATGAAGCCTTATATGGTAGGAAATGTAGAACTCTTGTATGTTGGACATACCTAAAGGAGCATAAGGTCATTGGTCCTGACATAGTAAAGGATATAGAAGAAAAAGTTCGGGTCATTCAGCAAAGGTTAAAAACTACCAGTGATAGACAAAAGTCGTATGCGGATCTGAAAAGAAAAGACATAAAGTACGAAGTTGGAGATACGGTTTTCTTGAAAGTATCACCGTGGAGGAAGATACTCCTATTTGGTAAGAAAGGAAAACTAAGTCCAAAGTTTATCTGACTTTATGAGATCTTAGAAAGAATTGGACCAGTAGCTTATCGTTTGGCTCTCCCTCCGAAGTTGGCCAAATTACATAATGTATTCCATGTCTCAATGCTTCGAAAATACCGTTATGATGGAATTCCATATCTTGCCGCATAAGATGTACAAGTGCAATCGTACTTCACTTATGATGAAGAACCAAAGGTCATTCTAGCTCGTGAAGTAAAACAATTGAGGAACAAACAAGTTCCTCTGGTAAAGGTGCTTTGGCAACATCACGATATGAAGGAAACAACTTAGTACCTATAACTTTCGTCGTGTATTAATTTCGGCGACGAAATTTCTCGTTAATCTGAGTGGGGATTGTAACACCCCAAATTATACCCTGTAGTTTTATGATATGTTTAGAGTATAATAAAAGTCAATTTTGTATTTTTCATAAATTTAAGTGCTAAGTGTGAAAAAAGGGTAAAATGGTAATTAGTCAATTAAGGACCCAAAGAACATAAAATAAAAAGGTTATATGTTAAAGTAAAATATTAATAAGTTGATTTTCAAATTGAAGAAAGAGGAAGGACTAAATAAAGAAGGGCTAAAGTTCAGCCATCCCATAAGACAACAAGTTGTCTTTAGGAAGGAAATTTCCCGTTTGCTCGGGCTTGGCCAGGTAAGTAATACAATTGTAGGAGAATAAGCCTATCTTGTTGCTTTCTTCATTTTCGGAGTTCTACTTGTTCAAGTAAGGAAGAGAAGAAAAGGAAGCTAGGTTGAAGCTTTCAAGAAATCAAGGTTAGGAAAATTAAAACCCTAACTCGTTTTGTATATTAGGTTTTGTTAGTTTGAATTGGGTTTTGAAATTCAAGGCATCAAGGTTAGGAAACTATCCTAACTCCCTCTTTGTTTATGTGTGTGTTAGAAAAACCCTAACTCTTCCATAAACGTTTTCGTCAAGCCTGAGTCGGGGTTTTGTGATTTGGTTTGAACGGTTTTGTTTTGGATTGGATGTGTCCGGTGAAATAGGGCAAAAATGCCTCATTCTAAGCCTAGGAAAAGCTCTTTGCATAGGCGATGATTTGTCTCTATTAACAACCCGAGACCCTTTTCGACTCTCGTCTGTTCGCCAGCGAAGGGATTTTGGCCAAGGCCAAGTGTGCTTTGCCTCGCCTCATCTCTCGTTTTGCTTTCTATTTTTATAAAGCCTAAACGAATGTTATAAATACTAGTATAAAAAGCTCTTAAACGCATACAATTCTGTGGTGGTTAAGACCAAATAGCAATAAATAGGCACGCCTTTTAGCGCTTCCACTCCCGCCTACGACAATACTTACGTTTACGTGATTGTGCACGCCTTAATTAGTGCTACGACACTCCTGTATAGTGTTACAATACTCCTGTTTTGTTAGAGAAGTGCTCTAAAGGCAATCGCCATTAGTGAATTTATATTGTATGCAACAAATATATTATTTAATATAGCGCTTCTTCATTAAATCGAGCATCATATACGCTAAATTATATAGACCTTTAATCGAATTATGAAGTCCATGATGCATAATATAAGTAGATGAAGGAAAAATATGATGGGACTATGATAATAAGATTCCTATCATGCAAGAATTATGTTAGTGTCTAAATTATCCCTAGTTATAAGACAAACAAGACCGATATTGTCGATCCCATTTACTAGCGCATGTCATACTCTCGATTGGATCAAGCCATAGATCTTATAAACCGGATCAAGCTAATTAGAATTTGAGTGTGGATGCTTAAGCTGGGAGAAGCTAAGTACATCGGAGACCTAATGAGACAACTATATGAATTATCTGGCTGAAATGTAGATGATTGTCTCATCATAGCAATGGTGCGCATCCTAGACTTGAGGTGCTCAAGGATATCTTGATGCTAATCCGTATTTTGACCTCAACTGGCGTTACCTCTCAAGCGGGTCGCCTATCGGACGAGACGGGCATAGTTTATGTAACTGGCTGCAATTGAGCAGTCACGAAGTGGATTCGCTACTCCCTAATAGAGGAGGTGCATACCAAGGCCTCTTATCGTATCAATTATTCAGAATCTCGCTAGGAGGAAAATGCCTCAGGAGTGTCTTCGCGCATAACGGCCGAAAGTGATGAACTGGGGATAAGATCAAATATCACTTTAAGAAAAGTACAGCCAACTAGTGGGAGCTACACATTGTCCATGCTCTGGAACCAAGAGGGCATAGAATGGTGAAATGATCAAATTGCATGGTATTTTTGTCTTATGGAAGGGTGATGCAATGCACTCACCGACTTCTTTCGGTCAATTGGGGGTCATGATGTGTTGCTAGATACCAATCTTGACTTGCTTAATTCAATAGTTGAATCAAGTGGCCAACATAACCGGAACCTAATGAGTCACACACTTAGAAGAGTGTGAGGCTTATATGAAGTTTGGATGTGATCGAATATGGGGAGCCAGTCTCATGAATGAAATGTCCACGGGATTAGTGAATTTGGGTTAAAAAGCCCTCACTTAGAGATAATAGGCTTGAGGTTGTACCTGGCTTAGGGCCGTGTGGAACTCACCATAGCATGGGATGAGTGCCAACTTATCATCACTTAGAGTGAGGGGCATTTTGGTCATTTCAAAGGATAAGGTTTTCTTGTAAAAGCAATGTTATGGAAACCCTAAGATGATGATGACTCTTTGATACTTGAGAGAGTTCATGAGAAAAGCCATTTTTGTTCTCTCTCATCTCGAAGGTGTTACAAGTTTGAGAGACGGAGTTTCTTCCTCACGGATCGGGACTTAGGCAGCATCGGGACCCTTCCAGAGACCGTTGCCCTTAGAGGTTGTCAAACCGCTCCGCCGATGTGAATCTAGTTAGAGCTAACCTAGGACTTGGTTCTCTTCGTCTAAAGCTACCCGACCCACTTGTAGATTTTGGGCAAACACAATGCCATCCTATACATACTCTTCTTTGTAGCTTTGGATTTGATGCTCTGAGGGTCCTTGGATGGGTTTTGTTAGGATTTTTTGTTTTCCGCTCTTATTGTGTAAGTGTTGCGCACTTACGAAACCCTTCAGTAGCCGTGTTGCGGGCATATCTGTGGGTGGCGGCGCTTACGGTAAAATCTTGCTGCTGCTTTTGTAGTTTTTATTGTGTTTATATCCACTCCCATTCATTATTGAGTCTATCGGAAGGTGAAGCATGCCATATCAAAATGTCTGACAGGTGATATGTAGAAAAATAAAGTGATGTTTCATTAAATATCTCAATTTTGTATTGTAGTGTACCTATGGGTACCTTTTGTTAAGAGATTTCTATTATGTGCTCCTACGGGAGATATGGGAATTGTTTTAAATGTATATTAGAATTGAGGAACATTATAAGTGGCCATATCTATTATTTGTTTTTCCACTAAGTTATAAGCTAAGCACGAGTGTTTCATTCGTATAGGTACTGAAGAGATCGTTAGAGACATCTCGCATTCACTAGGGCCAACACAGCTATAGGAGTCTTTCTGATGTAAGTCTCCAAATTAGTTTTGTTGTAATGAAAATGTAAATGTAATATTTTGAGATAATGGAACTTGTGTAAATACAAGTAGTTGGACTCAGGCATATATGTACAGAACAATTTAAACACCACTATGGTGGTAGTTATACATGTTTATATCTTCATGAATATATGCTTGAAATTGGCCCACTAATGTTAGGTTAATATTTCTCTATTTTGTGTGATGTCCCCTCACTTGACGCGATCGGGGGAATGGGCGTTACAAAGTATGAATGTGAATCCATGATAATAAATCAATGGGAAACCAGAAGAAAAAAATATGAAGACAATAAAAGCCATAAAAAAAAAAAGATGAAGACAACAAAAACCAATATCTTAAATCAACAACAAAACCTATGTGGTTCAAATGTTAAAACCTCGTTTCTTTGAACCGGTTGTGAATCGATCAAGCCCGATCCAAAGCGAGTAGACTGAATGGAAGTCTGACGATAATTAGACTGTTGAAGCGGTCAAATCCATTCATAACTATTTTATTTTTAATAATATTAATTATCTATTTATGACATCAATAGTTATGTCAGTTAATAAGTGTGTGTTCTTGGATACAGTCCCTAGTGTGTTCAGACTTTAATGTGCAATGAGTTCGAACTTTGCTTGGTGTGTCCGGACTCAATTCTTGAAGTTGGGACGTTGTTCATGTTCGAACTTTGTGCGAAGCGATTCGAACTCAGTGTCGGTTGGTGTCTTGGGACGAGATAAAATATATCTGTGATAAAATAAAAATTACACACTCTTTCGTGATTGGCGCTTGCCTATGTCCATGGGGTTGTGCCTAGATTTAAGGATTTCCATTGATCTTATTCAAGGTTTACAATTAGTCTTATGTGTTACGAGACTCCCTCTCTACCCATGACCCTTCTTGAAACCTAATCACTTATATTGGAATTCACAATGAACTCCCTCCATTCCTCTCTCTACAGCATCACATACCCATTCCCATTTAACATTAATAAAAGAAGAAGAATATAAGAACCATCATCTTTCACCAGAGGTGAAAGGGTTTTAACGTGCAACCTCGATCAGTGTACGCACTCTGCCTCCACTCCTTCAACTTTGAAGTCTTGGGATCTAGAACAACTCCTCAGATCAGTTATAGAATCTATGATGAGCAACTTCCAAAGCCCTGAATTTATAGCCTTTGGAAGTCTTGATAGGGCTGGATCATTATCCTAATTAATATGAATCTAGATCTTATCTTAAATTTTCTATACTTTCCTTTAAGCTATCCAAGCGGAATAAGGAAACTTCTAGCCCAAGTATCCTTTTTAGAATAGAAATCTAATTTATTTCTAATTCTAGTTTGATAGCTTAGAAGTCCGAATCTTCTAAGATTTGATCATTATCCTCTTGAAAAATAGATTCCAGGCCTGTTGGTACCTTGCTCCCCAAGTACCTTGGCCTCCAAGCTTGCACACTACCTTGCGTCCCACATGTGTTCTTCTCTAGTCCGAACTTCCCAAGTCTAGCATGTCCCTACATTGTGGGATTACCTTAGTCCGAACTTAATTCTAGTTCTTCTAGGGACGAGATGTTTAACCTATCAAATCTTCATCAGATTTCATTTTCTAAGCAATCATCTTCTTGTAGAATACTAGTGACGAAGATATTGACAATTCTAAATCCAATAGGTTCCAAATCTAGTTTGATAGTTTGAATTATTAGATTAGAGGGCTTTCCATTATATTTAGGATGTTGATAAGCCTGTTCATCACGATGCTTCTTCCAGTCGAGAGACGAAGACCTCTCTTGGTAGTCTTATAATTTCATTCTAACTCTGATTAAATTTGGTCGAGGAGTGAGTCACGTTCTAGTGAATCCTTCCTTTATCATGATTCATGTTGCATCAAACCATGTGGCATAGTCCTAGATTGAGTAGGCTCCTTCTTGTTGCACCAGATCACATAACTTTGACATGTAACAAAGCCTTGCATTATCTAATTATGAATTTCGGCATTATCTCTTTATTGAGTTATCTTCGGGCTGTCATATCAGGAATTAGTACACTTAGGCACCAAGCAATCCTTTTTAGAGTGGAGTCCTACTTGTGTTCCAACTTTATTCAAGAGATTATCTCATAGGTGGATTTTCTAACCGTTAACATTATCCATAGGATCTAGAGAAGTCATAGCCTCTTCAATTTTTTCATTCCAGTTGCCTTGGGCTCTAAGAGTCTAGAACTTATTTGAGTCCCAACTCAATTTCGAAGATAGTCCAAACTCTCTCCAAGGACTTCAACCTTCAAATTTTCATCAAACTTGAACTTCGAAATAGACACCTTCTTGTGAAACATTTGGGACAAAGATAGTTGTGGGTACCATGGGCCCCGAGCGGCACCCTGGCTGGTGGCCCGGTAGAAATTTGAAAGGGACTAGGCCAGTCGCCAGGCCTAGGAAAGCACGGACGTTTGCATTTCGAATTTTGAGGACTGAGCCCCGAAAGCCGGCCCAGGCCTAAGGCCCAGGCCCGATCCTCAGTTCGAGTGCCCCGCAGGCATCTCATTATCTGGGACGTCTTTTTGCCCGAGATTGTTTCCTTTCCGTCGTGACTCCACCCAGCAGAGAAACCTCTGAAACAACATGGAATAAGTATAAAGGTCTCCATAGACAGTTTGCTCGCCTCAAAGAACTAAGGCACTCTACTTGAGCGTAGTATCGGGAAGGTAGTTACGTAAAAGGAAGAATAAGTCATCCTTCCCGAAATAAGAGTCGTCACCTTCCCCTAACATTATGGGAAGAAATCGTCTACTCTCCAAAAAAGACGGATCTGCTTTTCTCCTTCCATAAAAGAGAAGCAAATCACATCAAAAAAGGTATGAGATCCTGAATCGAGATAACTGCTGCTCTAAGCTCTAAGTCTTCGAAAAAAAGACTAACTTTGCCATCGGATGGGGCAATGGAACACCACCGTCTTCTTGTTTGTTTTTGCGAGGTTAAACGGTAGTGAATGCGACGATCATTAACTCTGAGAGTGGGAGGCTGCACAATAGTGTCAATTATAAACCTAACAAATTTAACCACGGTTTGACCACCAGTTTAACCAGTGAACGGTGAACCGATAACTTTTCTAATTAAGTCATCAATTTTGATTTTTAAAACATTGATAAAAATCAAAAGAAAAAAAAAAAGACGAAAACCACAAAAGGAGTGAACACACTTGCATGAAAGCCCGTCATTTACTTTTTTGTTATTTTACTGGGAGAAACAACCGCATTACAACTCCACCAGCATTCTCTCTGTCTTCATTGCCACATACCAAAGCCTTCATTGTCTTGCACTCCTTCATCTGTACGGAATCCGGTTCCAAGGGCGCTCCCATCAATTCCAGCTGGAAAATCCACTAGCTTTAATTCTCTCACTCAGAACTGGATCCTAAGGAATTAAAAAATAAACGGAAATTTACCAGAAGGAAAGAGATAAGTAAACATGATATGGTTATCTTAGTTTTGACTGAAAGCTTAGCATGAAACTCGGCCTATAATATGGTGCTCAAGTATGGTCCTCATATTTTTATCATAATTCTTTCCTCAGCATGAGATAGTTCTCTTGTTTTGTTGTAAGTTAAAATCTTTTGTATGTGTCTTAAAGATTAAACAGTCCAAGATAAAACTAGATCTACTGCCTACCGTTCCTTGAAAAGTTTATTT
The DNA here is from genome assembly GCA_016808115.1 of Tetrastigma voinierianum. Taxonomy (NCBI): domain Eukaryota; kingdom Viridiplantae; phylum Streptophyta; class Magnoliopsida; order Vitales; family Vitaceae; genus Tetrastigma; species Tetrastigma voinierianum. Next base: position 380,373 of record JAEQBH010000502.1, read on the forward strand.
TTCAGGGCTAGCCCATTCAGTTCTATACTATTATGATCATGAATCTCATCTTATTCTAACATAATATCCATTTTTTCTCGTATGAAATGTGCTATTATGTCAAAAGCAGCCTACATATTTAGGTAATCATTTATCTTGTCCGATATTGGATGGTGGCTAGCAGTATGTTTGTTATTGTACATGTTGTGTTCATGCGCAACTAGTTAGTTTATGCTAACTTCATTTGTTCTTGATTATCTTCTGTAATACTATTTTTTGAAATATGCAAACTGAATTAACCTACCACTTATGATACAAAACTAATCTTTTTATTTTGAAATAATTTCTTTTTTGAGAAAAACAATTTTTGTTTTCAAATATGTTTTTCTTATTTGTTTCTTTATTTTATCTTTGAATAAATTTATTTTTATCTCAATTGCATAATAGTAATAAGGATAACTGTCCTTTCACTTTATCAAAGATTATTTAAGTAATTTTATAATTTTCTATGATAAAGGCCTTCATTTCAAAAAGAAAAAAAGAAAAAAAAGAGTTAAGATGTTATTGAATAAAAGAAAGGAATTTGAACCACATAAAAAAAAACTTAAAAAGTTGGGACTCTATCTTTTTAAAGCTAATAACTTTTTAATATAATTCTCCTCCATATCCAACATATTTTAATGTTGCTCTAATCAACTAAGTTAGGCTTGTAGATGAACTTTATCTATACCAAGTGAGTCATCTTTCTTAAATAATATATATAATAAAATCAAAGGAAAAGTGGTATAAGTAAAGCAATGAAATAGAGAAGAAAAATCTCCAATAACATAAAATAGTTTATAATTAACTAAAAAGAAAAGGATTTGATTTTAGGAGGAATTTAATTTTAACAAGTTGATATGATATTATTTCAGGGAATTAACTATATAAAATTCATTAAAAAAAAAAAAGCTATATAAAATTATTCAATAATAAAAATCGGTATCATTAAAAAGTAATAAATATGAAATAAAAATATTTTAAACGTTTTATAAGTCATTTGCTCTAATTTTCCATCACTAGTTAGTCCAAACATTATTTCTATGATGATTGAATTTAACTTTTTTTTTTTTAATCTTGTAAAGTAGGAAGATCCATTGGCTTGAGCTTCATAATTTGTGAAAACACATCCATTCATTTTTTTTAATCTGGGAACTTCCATTTTTTAGTCTTCCAATTTTGGAAGAAACGTCGTGTATTTTTATTTCATCCTTTAAACTAATTTCACTTATTTTAATTATTTTATATTTTTTACAATATAATCAAGCACCCTGGAGTAAGGGATGAAATAGGCATAGTGGAAAACCAAAATCCAATACCTTATAGGACCGAAGTAGTATAATGTGATATACAAAAGTGAATAAAAGTATTAAAAAAAACCATTTTCTGTTTGATATTTTTGGGAAAATTAAACAAGGGGTTGATAGTTTCCATTTTGGACAAACGCAATCCAAACAAGGTCTATATATTTTTGGGATTCTGTGAGTAAATCTTGGCACTCAGGACTAAGCAGCTTTCCATTCAATCATTCATATTTAATTTATGGAATAATGCATTTTCAATCCCTGTACTTTCGTCTTTTTTTTTATATTTACTCTTTAAACTTTAAAATGTTAAAATGAACCATTGCATTATTGAAAACATAAAATACAAGTCTTTTTTAAAAACAGTTTGTACGTGTTGTTCTAAGACTATAGAATATTCATTTGTTACATTTGATTTGTGTGGGTCCACATTGGAAAGCAGAAAATAATATTTATTTTAGTATTTTATAAGATAATTTAGCCATTTTTCTAAAAGAAAATTAAGCAAATTGTAATATTTTTCAAGATCTCATTTAAATAAATAAAAACCTTGAAATAAATTAGATTTTTATTATCACATTATTTTAAACTGAAAATACCTTTTAAAAGTAGAGATTTGATAAAATTCAAAAAAGTTATTTATAATAATTAAAAGAAATCCACTTTTAATTTTAGTAAGAAAAGTCTTGAAATATATATATATATATATATATATATATATATATATATATATATATATATATATATATATAAGTCTTGAGACTATTTGTGCAGTAATTTATTTAAAAGAGTTGTTAAATACTATGGAAATAAAATTCATTCATTGCATTTGATTTGTGTGGGTCATATGGGAAAGTAGAAAATAATATTTATTTTAGTATTTTAAAAGATAATTTAGTCATTTTGCTTTAATAGAAAATTAAGATAATTGTAATATTTTTCAAGATCTCATTTAAATTAAAAAAAAAAAACCTTGAAATAAATTAAGATTTTTTTTATTATTGATAGGGAATCTATTTGGGCGAGCATTAATTCGCATTACCATTAGGCGGTGAGAAGGGCATCTGCGTCAGTGTCGCCATGTAATACAACAGAGTATTCATTAGGCTGAAAAACATGGTTGGAAAAGTAGGAGCGTCACTAAGCGATCTGACCCATATCCTTAATAACGAGTTAGAATATTTCATAAAAAGATGTCTCCTCTTCGTCCGATCAAGTCACAATATAAGGAAGAAAAAAGCGATAGAAGACCAAATCGAGTTGGACATTCTCGATAAAAGAAGGAGAGTTATTCGAATAAAGCTCGCTAGCTGTCGAATTTGCTAAATGCAGGCTAACTATATGAGAAACGCCCTCCAATGGGAAGGACTCCTAGTCATCATCGATTGGATGAATATAAAAATTTACTCATCTGAGAGGTGCTACACACTTGAAAATGCATGATACTAAGCAACCACATATTCTCTCTTTCTCTCGAAAGAAGAAGAATCCTTAGGCATCGGGAGCGGCTAGAGTGAAGCCCTGGCGCCCTTCTTCCTTCGATTCTTCTTGTAGGAACGCACGCATCGAACTGTAGATCAACATTCGCGGTAATCGAGCCAGTAACGACCCGGCCATCCTCAGGTTCCAGCCACGGCGGTCCGGTCAACGCGGCGACCACTTGCGCTCGGCCAGTTCGATTGAACAAAAGCATCGCTCCGGTTAGCGCCGTCACGTAGGAGCAGCAGTTCCTTTATCGTATGGCGATTTCGATTACTTATGGTATCGACTTCGGCGGAACCTGGCGGGAAGCGGCGCCCGATCACTCAAGGATGTAGGATCGGCCGAGCAGCATGAATGGCGGAACCTCGGCACGTGCGAAACAATCACCCGAGCCAGCCTGCAATGGGCGGGGTGGAGGCACTCCTCCTCACCAATCGATATCCTTGAAGAGTTAGAACAATACCCAGACGGATCGGCGACACGGGAGGCGTGGCATGATCAGAGGCCCGTGACCGTTCCCCTCGCGGAAGAATGGCTGAATCTCGAAAGCTCTGAAGCGAAAACAGCGGAATCAACTTCAAAATATGGTTCTGAGCAAGCAGGGCAGCCATCATAAGAAGGCCCCAGCACTGAGTGCGTGAAGCAGCAGGTCTCAGCCGTCATTGTCTAAGGCGCTCTTTCGAAAATCGAAGTCGGATAATTACGGCGCGCGTATTCGCGCGGCGAGTTCATACTCTGCGCGCGGCCCGCAGCGCTGAGTCGGACGTTTCGAGGCCCAGCATTGCCACTGAGCAGGCAGCCACTCGGTGGAGCGCCTACCATTGTGAAGCTCATCTGCTACCATCCACTGGCCATTTGCCTGAGTCAGGCAGGGTGGGCTACATTGCCATATTTCTGTCGCCGCTGACGAAACCGCCACAAGGCCACAGGCTTGAGCCTTCACGAGGCCGGCGCCGGGGGCGGTTGCTCTTTGGCGGGCTCATCTGCGCAGACGCGCCTCGGGGAGTTAGACCAGCTCGGGCTATCGCCGATCGGCAGAGCACGAGGCCGGCGCGAGGGGCGGTTGCTCCGCGACAGCTCATCTACTGCGCGCAGCCGCCTTTCGGGGTGGACCGGCTGGAGCCATGCCGATGGCAAAGGCGCCCTGAGACGCGGCGCGGGGGCGATTGCTGGCGGCGACTAATCTCTGCCGAAGCTGTGCCGCCTCGAGAGTCGGACGACATTGTGGTGACGAGAGCACAAAGCCCGCAGTGATGGGAGCCCGGTCCGCCACGTGGCGAGCTCTTCCCCTCAGTTCACATGGGCGGCTGTGCCTCAGCTATTACTGTGAGCTCTTCCCTCGGCCTACCGGATGGGCTGAGCCCTACTGTCGCTTTGGCGGGCCCTTCCGCTGCACATCGGACCGGGCCGGGCTCCGCCTGCTATTCACGATGATGCCAACGCATATCAGGCGAGCCGGGCTCCATCCTGCCTGTCGCTTGTGAGCCCTTCACTGCACATCGGGCCCGGACGGGCTCCTTCTTCTGTCATTGGCGAGCCCTTCCTTTGCGCCATCAGAGACCAGGGCAGGAACCATCCTATGTCGCTTTGGCCAGGGCCCTTTCGCGCACATGGACGGGCGGGCTCCTTCCTACAAATCCTATTGACAAGCTCTCCCTCAGCGGGCGGGCGAGCTCCTACTGTCGCTGGCAGGCCGCTACTTTGCCAGCAGACGGGCTCCTTCCTCACTGACCACATTGTGAGCCTTAACATATCGGGGTGAGATGGGCTCCATCTATTCCTTATTAGCCAGAGCGCCACCTTTGCTCGGACGGGCGGAAACCACCTTCTATAAATCCTATTACAGCAGGCTCTCCCACCAAAGCAGACGGGCTCCTTCCACCTGCTATTGCTTGGCAGGCCTTCAACACTGCCCCAAGCCAGGCGGGCTCCTTTCTATTCCCATTGGCCGAGCCCTTGGCTGCGCGTACTCAGATGGAGCCGAATTGTCTCTCTTCAGCTGAGCCCTTCGCGCACATGAGACGGTGGGCTCCTTCCACGCTCCCCTATTGGCGAGCTCCCTGGCCAGACGGGCCGAGCTCTTACTGTTCCTTTGTGAGCCCTTCAACGCACGCCCAAAGCAGGCCGGGCTCCTTCCCTCTATTCACATTGATGACCCTTCTTTATATCAGGATGATATTCTGCGATTAATAATGGCGGAGGCCTTCCGGCACATGAACGAGCCGGGCTCCTTCCTGCAAATCCCTATGCGACTCTCACAAGCGGGGCCGAGCTTCTTCCACATTAAAGCTTTGGCAGGCCCCTTCTTTGCACTTAAACAGAGACGGGCTCCTTCCCACATGTCCGGCTTTGGCGAGCCCTTCCTTGCACTCTGTGGGCAGGTGGGCTCCATCCTACAATTCATATTCGAGCCCTTCTGGCACATACGGACGGGCAGACCTTCTGCAAATCCTATCAAACTCTCTCTCAGCGACGGATGAGCTCCTACTGTCGCTTTAGCGAGCCGCCTGCGCGGATGGGCCGGGCTCCTTCCTGCAATTCCTATTGGCGAGCTCTTCCCTCGGCTGGATAGGGCTGAGCCCTTACTATTTATGCGGGCCCTTGATACGCGGATGGGCCGGGCTCAGCCTGCAATTCACCAGCAATGGCTCTTCCCTCGGCTTCGGATGATGAGCGCCCATTACATTTGAGCGCTGCGCCCGTGGGCGGGGCCGAACTCGCTTCTATAATCCTGAAGCAACGAGCTCTCCCTCGGCTTCGGGCGGACCCGAGCTCTTACTGCGTAGCTTTGGCGAGCCCTTGCTGCACGCCTTCAAGCAGACGGGCTCCTTCCACTATTCAGTGGCAAGCCCTTCCTTTGCATATGAGGCGGGAGGCGGATACCTCTGCAATTCCGCGCGACGAAGCTGCTGCGCCAGTATGGGCGAGCTACACCTGTTATGCCGGCGACTTGCTGTGCGCTTTAGATGGACGGGCTTGCAGCACTAGTTTTCATTAATGACTCTTTGCCCGATCAACATAGCTCACTTACTACGCTGTCCGGCGCGACGCCCCGCCGCGCGGTCCCGATAACGGCTCACTGCGCCTCGACCATTGTGACCTCAGCCGCAAGCGAATTACGCCACGGCTAAAAACAGTGACTTACCGCCCGAAAGCGGTGCGGGCCATGCCGGCTGCAACGGAAGTAGAGCTCCACCTGCCGGCGCCACGGTTTGAGAACCAGGCGATTCAAACAGACAATATGCATATGAAATTTCATGACAAAGTCTGAATTGCTGGGACCCTCGATTCAGGGTTATCGGGTTCAGAAAAGAATAAAGTGTCTGTAAACCCAATTTCAAAAAATGATGTTTATCGAAAGGAGGGCTACACAGGTATATTTGGGCAGCAAAAAAAAAAAAAAGGAGGGAAGGAGTGATATGGAAGCGTAAGTAGTCTTTAGGGTTGGAAAAGTGAGACGATGAAGAATGAAGGGCCCTCGATAGAACACCAGAGGCTCTTGGGAATAGTTATTGTCCGGAAAGATTCATAAACCTTCTATCTAACCGGGAGGTCAAAATTGATCAGTTTGAGTACGTGGATGGCCTTAGTTGGCTTGAAGGCCACCCCGACCCGCGGGCGCAACGGTGCGTTAACCGGATAACCTCATCCCTCCCAAGCAACCGGCGACTGCGGCGTGAAGATCCGCGCCAGCCGACATCGCAACCGGCGTCGCCGATCAAATTTACAGCCGGAGGACTCCACGATGACGATCTCCATGACACCTTGCCTCGAAGTTTCGCGGCGAGCGATTTAGGCTGTTTTTCGCGTCATTCAAATGCGATGACGCGCGTAGCTCACTTTGAGACCGGCGCCACCTCGGGGAGGTGATGAGTTCTCTATGATTCGAAGCTCCTCTGCAGACGCCGCTGACCCCTCAGGAGTCATTAAATCATTTCGCCGACGAAGCTCACCCGGCCTCCACCGACTATGTGCGGTGTCGAGCGCTCAGGACTCTGTCTTCCACTTTGGCAAAACGCAGTAGATGAAGTGAGTGAATCAGACTTAAAGTCGCTCTATTTCTTCGATCCATATCGCTGCGCACCATCTACGCAGCTCGGCCCTTTCGAAGTGAAACCACCTTACATATACTCATCCCGGAGTGGTCACTTCACATGTCTTTCATTTAATTTGGCCTTACTCGGCGGGCCCTTAGTAGTGGCGGCACATGCTCGAACGAAATGGTGACACCGAGCCAACATGGGAGTAAGCACGACTATAAGACTTCTGGGGCGCTGAAAAAGATAAACGGAGCTTCACATCAGCAGCAACCCTTGCGGCCTTTCGTCAGACTCCGAGGAGGATGGATGGATAGCTCTGCCATGGCGGGGTTGAAGCCCAATCCTTAAGCGCGCAGCTTTTTGTTTTGATTTCTTTCGGCGAATCGCCATCCGGGAGGTGACTCTGAAGCTTTATTGCCCCAAGAAGGCGGATTCTGTTCTGGGTGCGTGGCGCCGGGAGCAGCAATGCCGAGCACTTTACCTTCTGGCGGGTTTAGGGAAGCGGCAAAGTGAAACCGGGGTGTGGCCAACTCGGCTCTTGGGCGGGGAGAAGAAGGGACGCGGGTGGTGCGGCGAGGCGGCGCCTGGGTTCTGACGGAAGAACACGATTCCCGGTACTTAGTGGAAGCGGCAGTCCTTCTCAGAGGAACTCGAGGTTTCCTTTTGCGCTCAAGGGCTTAGAGATGTAGCCCCAAATGAACTAAAATACCCTAGTGGGAGCGGCAGTGATGACGAAGAAACTCCAGGGGCGAAAGGAGGCGGAACCTCAGGCGGAAGGAGAAAATGCGGAACCTTCAAACTAGGTGAACTAGGAATGTCCGGAGCTTTATCCAACTCTGCGTAGGAGCGATCGGAGCGTTCAGATTGCGCTAGAGCTACGGCGTCTTACCGTCGCTAAAGTTAAGGCGAGCACACAGGAAACATGAGAAAAGCGAGGTCGAGAGAGTGACCGATCGTCTTTGGAGCCAAAGTCAGGCGAAGTAATGAAATACTGAGAAGGTTATCGGGCGCTCCAGATCACAGGCACACCGAGTGTCGTACTGTCGAGAGAATGCCTTGATTGGAACCACGGCGAAGAAGTATCGTCCCTTCCAGGGATCTATGTGAAGAAGGAAGGTCAGTCTGGAAGCTTGGGCGTACGGAGAAATAAATAAAACCCTCGGTGAGTGGTCGTTGGATTAAAGATGAAGGAAGCTGAGCCACGGCCCCAGGGCATGACCTGTCCTAAAAGGTTAATGAAACTGCAAAATACCCTGACCATTGGGCAGGCTGGGAGGCGATGTTAAAGTGTTGCGGAACCCGCTTTTGAGAGGATGCAGGAAAACTTGGATGTAGGTATCGAGAGGCAGCTTAAAAGAAAGCAGGACCCGTACACCGGCGCCTGGAGCGGCATAAAAAGTCAAACATCGGGGACCATATTCGGACACCCGGGGGAGTCAGACCAGTTCAATGAAAATAAACTCAGTATGAAGGACCAACCTACTAAGTCCCATTCCGGCCTTACTGACGGAACTGAGGTATCCAGGCCTCTTCGGATAACAATTAGTTATTTTCTTTTACCCCTTACCAAGAAGGAAGGGAGGCGCCTCGGGAGCATTTTGGTCCGTGGGGGGATGAACTAACGGGAACATCCCTAGCTGCCGGGAACCCTGGCCCCTTGTGAAGAGTCATCGCGAATCATAAAGAAAAACGACTTGGACCATTGACATAAGCCAAGCAGTATATAAGCGAAATCCAGACGACCAAACCCTAGAGCCTCGTCGTACCAAGCGAAAAATCTCTGAAGCGAAACAGCGATGAGCAGGGAATAGAGAGGAAGAAATACCAGAAAAGGACTAACACTAAACAAACGGAAAATCGAGCGAAATACAAGAACACGAATGCAAGGAAATAATTAGAAGTTATAAGGCAGGAGAATTGGCGGGAAGGTCGACAAAAAGCGAGGAAAACAAAGGGGTATATGAAAAAGCAGCGCGAAACTGAAGGCGTAGTGCGCACCACATATGGCGGCGGTCGGGTTAATTAATCACATCGGCGGACATGGGAAATAACATGGTTCGAAGTTAATCACGGCCGCACTTTGCGATCATTACCGCAACAAGCGATAGGGATCTGGTAGGCGGTGTTTCATTCGCGACCCGATAGGCGGTGAAGGCCGTTGCCCCGTCCATGTCCTTCATGACCCCTGACAGAGGCGATATTAGGCTGGCTGTGGATTTGGAAAAATAGGAGGCCCGTACTAGGCTTGATCAGCCGCCATCTTTCCAATAACAAAAGGGTTGGAGTATTCACTAAAGATATCCTATTTAAGTCGATCAAGTCTGTATAAAGGGAAGAAAAAGCAATAGAAGACTATCAGGTTGGACATTACTCGATGAAGGGAGATTATTCCAAATAGCGTGACTCATCCATTCTGTAAATCTAAGAGAGTACCGCTCTGCAGAAACATACCCTCGATGGGAAGAACTCTCTGGGTAATAAATCATTTGGATGAATATCCATATAATCTGAGTCGCTCCTGCTGAAAATTATACGCCAATACTGGCGACCTACATGTCTCTCTTTCCTCTCAGAAAGAATCGCTTGAGCATCGGGCTGGCCGAGCTGAAGCCCTCGTGAAACCCTTCTTCCTTCTGATTCTTCTTCAGAGAGTACGCGTCGAGCACAGCCAAGTCCAACATTTGTAGTAATCCTAACATGACCCAAACGACTGACATCCTGGGTTCATTACGTGATCTCGGTCCAACTTGGCTGACCCTTGCAGCTTGACCAGTTCCAGTTGAACAAAAGCATCATCAATTATCATGTAATTTTAATCTGAAAATATTTTTAAAAAAATAGAGATTTGATAAAATTAAAAAAGTTATTTATAATACGTAAAAAAATCTTATAATTTTTACTTGAGAAAATTGAGAAAAATATATTTTAAATAAATAATCAAAATAATTTCTGAAAAAAAGTTTGACTTAAATACTTTTGATTCATGTATGAGTTTAAATTTTATGTTCAAATTAAAACTTAAATTCTTTTTTCTTTTTTTTGAGGTAGAACAAATTCTTTTCTTAATCCAAAATAGAATTCAATGAGTTTAAAAATTAATTTTGAGAATAGTCTAATTTAACTATACTTTATTGTTTATTAAATATTAAGTAATTATTAAAGAATAAGGATAAAATTAACAGTTTGATTTAAATTTAATATAAATATAAATTGGATAAAATAAAATTGATTTTCCAAACCTCCAAACTAAACATATCTTTACATTTATTAAAAATTGAAATATACAAAAATAATGTTTAAATATCAAACCTTCGATATATTCTAATTAATAATTTTTACTCATTATCACATAATTTTTAATCCTAAAAATATATATTTTTAAATAGATATTTGATAAAATTCAAAAAGTTTTTTCATTTAGATTTAAAAATACTGCTTGTCATTTTTAGATTTAAATAAAATTCAAGTAGTGCAGTTCCATGTTCAAATATCATAGTTAAATTTCTTGTCAAAATATAATTATGAGTTTTTAATTAATTTGAGAATAGAATCTAAATGTTATAATATAATTTATTTTATTTATTAAATATTAAGTAATCATATAGGATAAAGGATAAAATTTTTACAAAATTGGTTTGATTTAAATTTAATCAATTAAGAAACTAAATATGTGAAATTTTGATAAATAAAACTGATTTTTCAAACCTTCAAGCTAAAAACATATCTTTATATTTATTAAAAATGCAGGATTTAGCTACTACATCCCTTTCTCCCCCATAATACAAAATAAATAAATAAATAAATAAAAAACCTCTGAAAAATATATTATAGATTAAGATTGTTATTTTTACTTATAAATCATAAATTTTAATGTAAAATAATTTTTAAAATAATCTAAAAATATTTTTTTAAATAGATATTTGATAATTAAAAATTTAAAATTATAACAATTTAAAAATCATATAATCTTTTAGAAAATTCTTTATATATATGATTTTTAAATACTTAAAATAATTTTAAAAATAGTTGAACTAAATACTTTGATTTCGTTCAAATTTAAAATAATTACCGTCAATTTTTAAACTCATCTATTTGGATTTGTATCTAAGGGTCTCAACGAATTAATTTGTTTTGCAGGCAGGAGAATTAGGCAGGCTAGAGTCGAGCCCGGCACAGCCCCGGCTTGGGTGTGAATCAACGAACTTTAAAAAGCAGTAGTCGGGGCGACTAGAAAATTTGAGCCACGTGACCCACGTGCAAGCCCATCTCTCCCCCCTCTCTCTTCTCACTTCCCTCACTTAGAAGCCCCTTCGTTTCAAATTCAACGGTCATGTGACCGTTGGCTCTCCATGATGGTAATATTTATTTAGCGATTAAGCCTTGATGGATTGGAAATTTGAAACTTCGTTTTTCCTTCTTTTTTTCTCATAAATACTACGCATTTGTTTATAATTTTTCATCAAATTAGTCTTTTAATTTCTCATTTACTCGTAAGTTCGTATATTTTCTCTGTGATAATAATACTTCATTTTCTTCCGTTGTTTCTTCACTTCTTCATATTACATGATATTATTAGTGGTGCAGATTACCAAATCAAGCATTGGTGACTCCAATAATGGTCGGTTTAAGAATTTTGACTGTTAAATCATCCCAGTTGAGATGCAATATTTTCTACTTTTACTTTTCTTTATTTGTTTGTTGTTTTATTTTGATTCTTTTTTTTAGTATAAATATTTATTAATAATTTTAATATGAATAGTGCATATGCATTTTCTTCTAATCATGTGCATCATCAAGTAAAAAATTTAGTTCAAATATAAAGAATTTTTTTATAGAATATGATAATTTTAGAAAGTAATAAAAAAAGAAATAAAAGCAAAATGTAAACTTTGTAGCAAACTTCTTAGTGGTGGATCAAATTCGAGCACAAGTCATCACAAAAGACATAATGAAACGATTAAAGAAGCTAAGCATAATGTAAATATTAGAAATTATATGCAATTAGGTAAAGATGAATGTGAAAATTTAAAATTTTCTTATGATGAGTCTTAAGTAGCTAAGTGAAGAGGAATGATTGATTACTTATATAATAAAAATTTGAAACAGCGCTTTTAATATGATGGAAACTCATGAATATTCATAAACAATTCGAGCATTGATTAATCACTTGATTCGAAAGGTAATTAGGAATATTGTTAAAAGAGTACATTATGAAAAAATTTTAAAAGCAGAAGAAAAATTTAAAAAATATTTTGCAAATTTTAAAGGAAAATTTTTGTTTAACATCAGAAAATATTGGACATCTTTAATGCATCATGAGGTTTTTTATGTATTCTTAACGTATATAGATAGTGAATTGATGTTAAATAAAGAATAATTTCATTAAAACAATAAATACTCTACATAGTAGTAAAAATATATAAGCTTTAATAGAACAAATTATAGATTTAGGTATTCGTGATAAAATATTTACAATAACATTAGATAATGCTTCTAATAATGATGAAGCATTACAAAAGATTAAAAGATTTTGGCAAATAAAGGATCGTAAAATTATTTAGCGTCACGTTGTTGTACATATTTTAAATTTAATTGTAAAAGATGGATTAAAACAAGTTGATGGTACATTAGAAAAATTAGGAGCATTGCATATAATATTAATTATTCCCAAGCAAAACATTAATTTTTTTTTATTGTTGCAATTACCAAATATAGAGAAAGAAAAGCTCTATAAGTTTAGATATACCAATTAGATGGAATTCTGTATAGCTTTGAAATATTACAAAATATAAAAAATTAGTACAATTATACGAAATGCAACTTCTCTAATAATAATAGTGATGTAGATGTTGATGTATTTAAATGATTATGATTGGCATTCTGCGGACATACGAGATGCAGGTACGATCTTGTGAATATTTTTTGTGTCTTTGTGTATTATCAGAGCTTGTGGTCGTTATCTGGAAATAACTAGTATTTATAGTGCTTACAAAATTATTTAAGTTATGAAATCTTTTATGTGTAATTTTGCAATGATAGAAAAAGATTAAAAAATATTGGGAGAAATACCTTTGATTTAATATATTAGTTTTAATTGTGGACCCTAGATTAAAATTTGAGTATTTCTAGATGAATGGTTTGCAAGTTATTTACAATAAAGATCAAATAAAATTGAAGAGAAATTAAAAATAAAGTAAATTAGATTATTATATATTTTATATAATATTTATAAAAGAAAAATATGGAAATGATATTAGTTTGATAAATCAATAAATAACGACAAAGCTATACATCTTTTTATAAAAGCTCTTTAGAAATGTTTAAAGAAAATAGAAAAAAATGCAATAACTAGTTCCAAATATCTGGCTGGAAATATAGATGAATATTATCTTAGTGTAGAAAACGATTCCATTTAGAGAATATTGAAGATTTTGAAATTTTAAGAATGGTGGAAGCAGCAAATAAAATACCACTGTGTTATCTATTATTGCATATGATGTTTTAGCGGTACGTAGTCTGATCAGCATCGAATTGCTTTTAGTGCAGGGTGGAAGAGTGGATTTATTAAGCCATAGGGTGTCGAAGCGTAATCGAAGCGTCAATATGTTTAAAGTTGAAATTTAACGGACAAGAGATTGCCTGATCATGTTCGAAGTTGTACTAGTGACGATCTGAAGCTTAAATTTATGAAAACATGAATGGATCCATGATGAATTACAGTCAGCGGAAAATAGTGATTAAAATATTTAGTTAAATGTATATTTATATTTTTGTTTTCTTATGGTTGGCCTAAAATGATTAACAGGAATAAGTAGATGTCCCATTATAATTGAGATGTACTTATTTTATAGTGATGTAAACTTTTCCTCACATTTCCAAATAATTATATTTGATAAATAAAATTTTAAATGTGATCTTTTTATTTGAATTGTTTTCAAGCTTCTTTTTTATTTTATTTAACACTAATCTGATTAAATGCAACTACCTAGGTGGGGGGTCGGGCTTTAGGCGGGCTTCTTGACGGGGCTTTTTGAAGCGGAGGGCCTGCGGCGGGCTTTTTAGGCGGGCTAAAGCGTGAATCGAGACTGCTTGATCGAGCGAACGAACTTCAGAATAAACCCAGCGCCCGGCCCATGCCGCGGGCTTGGCAGGAGCCCAGGTGGCGGAGCCTCGAGCTTTTTTGGAGATCCACAATACGCGTAGCCTGCGTGTAGACCAGCTCTCTTGCTGGCTTTGGCGAAGCGAGCAGTCTGTCCGGAAATCTGAAGAAGTTGAACCTTCTCTCTACAAATGTTTCTCGCTCACAGGACCTGGGCCAAAATGAGAGGAGATGTCTTTATTTATTTATTTATTTTTCGTTTATTCATACATTCCTCATTCGTTTGACTTTAAGGCTCTTTGACATGTGGCTTAATATAAGTCATTCATCTCTTATCATATAAATTAGTAACATGCTTTGGATACACACATGTAGTAGGTGTACTAGTGCCTACGTACTTACCGTATTATGTTACCTCATGTGTGGCGCGTCAGGTCTGGCGAAGACGTGAAATTACATGCAATACCGAGGTGACGAAGTCGGCGGTGGTAGTAGATTCGCGAGACGATTCAACGGTAAGGTCCATTTAGTCATCGAATCTAAAAATTCAAGGTTTCGATAAAAATTACCGTTTTATCGTGTTGATTTGGATTTTGAGTTTGGCATGAAATCTAATATAACTTAAATTCAATTTTTATTCCCAATTAATTGTTCTCCGTACCTTTAACGACGTTTGAGACAAAATTAACAAACGCAATAATCTTTAAAATATAAGAGGATAAATGAAAAAAACCAAGGCGAAGTTTGAAAATGCGTATGCATATTCCTTAATTTAGTAAAGCAAATGATCCTAGGACCGTAAAGATAAAGAAAGGGATCATAATAAACACACGAAAAGAAAACTTTTTTATTTGTAGCCTTTCGAGAACCATCTATATGTGACTGTAAACTCAGAAAAAAGCAAAGCATCAAACAGATACATAACACGTTTAAAAATTACAAAAAAGAAAATAATAATTTTTAAATTAAAATATGGTTTGAGTAATTCTCTAGAATGCTTTTAAAAAGAATATAGTATTAATAAAACATTTTTGTGTACTTTGCATAGCCAGCCTCTTCTAATTATGATACTAGAAAACCTAAATGATTATACCTAGGGTTTGGAAACATTGATTTCAAGAGAATCTTAGAAAACCTAAAAGTCAAAGAATCTAGGGTTAGAAGAGAGTTCGAAATGTAGACTTTTATTTAGTTAATTTATGTATTCAGTTTATAAATCTGATAATTTATTTATTTTTCTTGATTTTAGAATATGAACCTAGAAGAAACATAATTTAGTTTAATTTAGAATAGGTTTATATATTTTAGTTCAATTATAGATGATTCTGGATAGCTTAGATGGTTCGTTTTTCTTTTTCATTTAAATAAATCTAATTTTATTTATTAGGTTTTACGAACAAAAAGATTTAAAGAAAGTCATGACTGTAAGTTTATTCTTTAATGGAAATAAACATCTAAAAATTAAAAAAGTAGAAAAAAGAAAAGAAAACTTTGAAATTTGTGTATAAATTGGCCACGAAGAAAAAAAAAATTAAATAAGTACAGATTAAGAAAAGGTGAAAAATAATAAATCAGAATCTTTAAAGTGCAGCCATGATTGGATTAAAAAAATGGTAATTGTGGAGAGAGTGACATCTTATGTATGTTTTAGGTGCAGTTTGTCTGATATTTTTAGGATTTGAATTTTTGAATGAAAATATTTGACTACAGTTGATTCGATCTTTATCAGGTGAGAATAATTGTAATATTTATTTTATTTTTGTATTTGGAATAATCGTTGACCTTTACATTCCTTAGTTCTACGAATATGGTGGAGTTAAGCCCAGGTCTCACCAGAGGTTTGGAGTTAGAAGGTTATTAGTATTAATGAATGTTTGGATTGATATTTTCGCCCAAAATTTCGATTCTTGGTAGTCATGATTAGAAGTTTCATAATTTGGGCATCATTTGAAAAGTCGATGTGGTTATTACATTTGAAAAATCCGACCTCCAGTTGGACACCATTTGATATCTGTGACCGAGAAAAATGAATTTGGAGCTGGATCATCGTGTTATGTTGGATTTGATACCAGAAATTGTTTGATCATGGTGATATATAGAGTGGTTTGAAATGGATTTAAAGTGTTTTGATGAAAAATTTTAAATGTTCTGCCTTACATTGAATATAAGGTTTTTGTGAAAATATCTCTTATTTGTTATATGATTGGAAAAGCATTTTTGATATATGAAGATTGTATTAGTATTTCTTATTAGAAACTAAAGTTTTACCTCATTAGTTATTGATATCTTTTTAGGTACTTTTAGTTTTATAAGAGTGATGATTAGTTTGATGATACATCATCATTAAGTCATGAATTGGAAATTTATATTGGATCATGTTGAACTAATAAATTCATGTTGCATATAGAAATATTGGGTTTAAAAGAAGTTAGAAAATCATTTGGATAATATGATGTTTACCATATTATATCAAAGTTGGATTTAGGAGATTAAATATTATTATATTCTGAGCGACTTTATTTTGATATTTGAAGATTTAAAAACCATTTTTATTAAGTAAGAAATTTTAAGTTTGGATAATTAATTGAAAAATTACATATTTACTCTGAATAGATTTTTCGATGATGGACAAATCTAGTTACAAGATGAAGGTTTATAATAAACCACTCTTCAAAGCCTTGGGTTTAAAAGTGAGTCAATAGTCCCGAGTTTCAAGGCGTGACAAAAGATATCAAGAGAAGCGTTAGAGGTCACGTGATTGGATTGGGCATGCCAAATTATAATATTATCAGCATAATTATGATGATTAAAATTGAAGGCATGGCTGTCAAAGATAATAATTTTGTCCCATAATATATTTTATACACAAAGATTGTAGGGAAAGTGCTTTAAGGAATTAGAAGTAATATTTACATGATTTCAGATTGGGAGATGAGTAAAAAATCACCAAGTCAGGCATATAACTCAAAATTCAAAGAAAGGACAAAAATAGCTTGAGAGAGAAGCACATAACCATTATAAGCAATTATAACTCTGCAGTGATGTTGATCAAACAGAAAATTAAAATCTCAAAACAAAAATATCAAAATAAGAACTAAATTGAAAAAT
This sequence comes from Tetrastigma voinierianum, assembly GCA_016808115.1. Taxonomy (NCBI): domain Eukaryota; kingdom Viridiplantae; phylum Streptophyta; class Magnoliopsida; order Vitales; family Vitaceae; genus Tetrastigma; species Tetrastigma voinierianum. The sequence goes on from JAEQBH010000502.1 coordinate 397,424, forward strand.
TAGTTTAGCTTGGACAAAACATCCTGAAAATATCGCTTTAAAAATGATAGGAATTCTGAAAGTTATTTACTCAGACAACACTCTTACTTCTTTAAAGTAACTTTAAAAATGTCTTCATTTTCAAAATCTAAAATATCCAAAAAATACCAAGATAATCCTTCACATAAGACTGATCCGTGGACATTTTTGTCTCATCCTCTATATTACAAAGTATATCCATTTTAAACATTGTCCACTCTAAATTTATCAAACTGTAATTACAAGAGTTATTAGAAAGAGTTGACAAAATAAATTTGATCTATAATCTACAAGACAAGAGACTAGTTCCATAACCACAGTTTTAAACACAGATATGTAGTAGGTTTAAAAAAATAAACAAATAAAAACAAAAAACATAAAAAGTACATTGAAACCAAAAAAATCAAACTTAATGTGATGAAAAACTAGCCGCAATGCAGGCAACATAAAAGATCAACATACTTCAATCATTTTAAAATAAACAGAAAAGAACTATTATAAAAACGACAACATCTCATACCATTAAATCTCAGAATACAAACATGATGTGGATATGTATTCCTTGGCATAATAACAAGCAACCAGGATGATATAAAGGGTAAAACATATTATAATCAAAGGAGAATAATTAGGGAAGAATTGGCATTTACATTAATCACAACAACTGTTATATACAGACCAATCTCCCTAAACAAATATGAAATATTGAGTTTCCTAACTCTATGAATACATGTTTCTTTTAACTAATTTCTTGATACATAATATCTTTATATAAATCATAGGTTGGAGCATAGATGTTGATCATGTCGACTTGTTACAGATAAGCGACTCGTTCCCCACTCCAAAGGTTTTGTGAAAATATCTCTAATTGTTTCTCGGTCTTTACATATCTTGTAGAGATTAACTGACTCAATCTTCTCATGGACCATGAAATAACTATCTCAGCCTCATTTGATTATTCATGAAAATGCAGGAATTAGATCTTATATGTAGTGACTTTGTTATCTTAAGCTTGTCAGAAGTAAGTTCGATGCCCACTTCCATCATTAGGTAGCGTATCATGGGCTGCCGCCTAAGCTGTGCCATACCTATGCTCATTTCGCACTAGATCGCGAGACAACGCACAACTTCCGCCCTCTTCCATGGTCGATTTTCCTCCTAAAAGAACCGCAATATCACAGGGTGGATCTCTAATCTTCCTTAGATGCTATTTCTGCGTAAAAAAAACACTATTACGCCATGCTTCTTATCTTTCTGATATTCCATCGAGAGCTTCTTTCAATAGCATAGGTCTATGCTTTCTGGCGTGTGTGAAGTTATATATTATTAAAAATGCGCTTACTAAATAAGCAATATCTGAATGAGTTCTTGAAAATGATTTTCATTCCCAACGGTGTTGTATCTCAAGGTCTCTGAATAGTTCTCCTTCCGCCCATTGATTTGTACGTGGAATGCAAAGTCTCTTCGGCTGGTTTTGCGTATTCCTTGTCTCGAATAACATACTAAAGTACATATTTTCATTGGAATACTTGATTATCACTTCCTTCTCTTGACTTGCACCAAAAAATACTTCAACATTCTTAAATCCTTTGAGGTGGCTGTAGAAGAAAAGTTTAAAAATATCACTTTAGTCACTCTACAGGTGGTAATCTTAATATCATCCCCTTACTACAGTGAGGAATAATACCAAAACTAGAGTCACATATAGAAGGCAGGAAGTAGTCAAACCACTTTTATGCATGCGAATATCTCAACTATCTAATTGAATTTGTCAGCAAACATAGGTTGCTTAATTTTTGAACCATACAGATTTTAGAAGACGACATCTTCCTTACCTCTGTGAGTAACAAACCCCGGAGGTTGTCATATAAACTTCTTTATGAAGATCTCCATTTAGAAAGGCATTCCTGATATCAAGCAGATGCAATTCCCAATCATCTGACGGGAAGGAATATAAATAGGCAGATAAATATCGACCTTATATAGGAGAAAAAGTATCCGTATAATCAACTCCATAAATTTGAGCATAGCCCTTAGCAACAAGACAGGCCTTTAATCTGGCAAGCTAGGCAATTAGGTCAAACGAAGCCTGAACTATGACCGGTGGCAACCGCGCTAATGGTAAAGGCATCAAATTCCTCACATATCATTGTCATCTAAAGCATGCATTTCATCTACCATGGCACTACGCAGACGGGGTGAGATAAGCTTCATGACAACGGTGGTAGAAATTGGGGAATGAATCTGAGATGCAACAAAGGAACAAGGAGGAGAAGCGACAAGCCCGGTTATAGGAAGCTCAAGCAGAAGAGAATGGGTGAGCACCTTTAGCCGTTTTACCTTTACGGAGAGCAATAAGAAGATCATCATTTTGAATTGGATCTAGTGACAAAGCGACCGGTGTTGAATTTGTTAGAAGCGGAGATTAATGGCGAGAATAGGTTGAGTAATGGGATGTTTAACGAAAACGAGGGTAGGAGTAAGAGTAAGGCGTACAGGAGTAGGAGGAGGAAATAGTATATAGCCAAATCATCATCTTCACTGACTAATGTGATGAAGAGATGGAAGCAGTGCTCTAAAGTGTAACGTCGATAAACGAGTAACCGTGAAGGGGACAAGCGCATCGTAGCCTTTTGAACATGAGAGCCTTGAAAAAATGCACTAGGACTTCAAATCAAGTTTACGAGAGACTTGTGGAAGGCTATCCCAAATAAAACATGATCATCCAAACTTGTTTCAATGACGAAGTTATTAGAAACAATTGATCATGGAATTTTCAGTTTAGGCAGATGATATGGCATATAATAATCAAAACATCTGATAGAGACTACCTGGCCCAAAATGTTTGGGAACATGCGTTTGGAACAATAGGGTACATCGATCTAGAAAATATCTATCATTTTCTGAACTACTCAACCACATGGAGGATAACATCACATAAGAGTTTTGATGGAGAATCAGTGTTGTAACAAGAAGACGGAAGGTTTAGATAAATATTCTTTGGCATTATCACTCCATAATATTTGGTATGTACACATAGAAATTGGGTTTGAATTTTTAAGCGCGAAAGAAGCGAGTGAAATGATAACTCAAAACAACTTTCATTAAAATCATGTGATCCTTTGGGAGAAATCATCAACAAGTAACAAAATATTTAAACCAACGGGGGACATAAGCTGGACAAGAGGACCCCGAAACATCCTCTTGAATTAACTTAAAAAGGGAGGCAAACATTTATTTGACTCTAGGACTCAAATGCATAGTAGGCTTGGAATATTGACAGGCTGCAATTTACTGACGATGAATAAGAAAATTTGAAATAATTTCTGGCAGAGAAGAGATGGAATGACTAGTGATGATAAACCTTCGTGTCTGGTGGCATTCGGAGGAACATGTAATGGGCTTTAGCGACTCTGGATCGAGAATATAGGCCCCGGACTCTTGTTATACTAACCCGGGGAAAGATGAAATCGCAATTCGCAAGTATTAGGTAGGATTTACTCACATAAATTAAATTGAGGAAAATGTGGTAAACTTAAATTTGAAAGTCAAAAGGGATGAGAGGAGTAGGATTAATTGTGCCTGACTTTAGACATTAACAGGCCATGTTGAGGTGACGATGAAGTAAGTGTGATTGAAATGGTGAATAAACTAAAATTCGCATCCATTTGGTCGGTGGCTCTAGATTATTGATTGGAGAAGAGGACATAGACGTAATGTGGGTTTGCCATTTCGATAAGTGTAATGGTGGGCAGACGAAAAAAATCATTTTTCATGCCAGGTTACCGACCCCGAAAATTGGTTTCAGTTGGAGTTGGAAACGTTTTGGGAAGAAAATCGGAGTAAAAAATCGGAGAAAATCGCTGATTTTGAAGCCCCGATTTTCAGAAAAAACCGATTTTCAGGGGCACAGGTTATGATTTTTCCTTGTTTTCCTTGGCTCAAAAATATGAAAAAATTTAGCCCAAGGGTTTGAGACACAAAAATGCTTGGAGTGGCACCTTCAACCACGAAACATTGATTGCACTTATTATATATAATGCAAACTTTTTATATTCTCTTGTGTTATTTGTTCATAATCCATATAATATTTTATTTTTATTTTTATTTTACATTCATAACTTATAATATTTGTAAAATCAGTATTAATTTGAAAAGGAAAGAAATAGGTAATATCATTAAAAAATTTAAAATTATAATATATCTTATCTATTTTGGATCTCCTCATCATCTACATAATATTTATAATAATAACCGACAAAAGTAATAATATCTTAACAGCATAATAATATCTAAATAATACTTATTAAATATAACATATTAATTTAATAATTACTAATCCATTTAGTTTTAATCTACCTTAATTAAGATAAGAATCATTTCTCATAATCTATATAATTAAAATATGAGAAAAATTTTAATAACCGATATTTTATGTAAAACATATCACGATATTTCTTAGATATTTCCGATATTTCCATAAAATCAATTACCGATATAATAAATTTCTAGATATTTTGATCCATAGATGGTGGGAGTAGAAGTAGGCTTCAATAATAACGATATATTCATCTGCCAGCCTGACTAACTTCCTCTAAGTTATTACTTGGAGGCAGCGTGAGCAATTGAAATCTTCGGTTGGGTTGTGGTTCCTACCTCAGGCACGTGTATGTCCTGGCTTATGACGATAATAACATACCACTCACGGATTAACACGAGGCTCAGTGATCCAGTGCTCTTGGTTTGTTGCTTCCTTTCGACTCTGGTTACTATTTTTACTCTACCCGATACATTACTTATCGAAATAGATGGAATCTATACATAATAATCAGTGAAAGTCTTTGTAGTGAGAAATCTTTGGAGCTTGAGAGAATCTTGGGTGGTCGTCTCGAGTTACGAAGGAAGACTAGCTAGAAAGTGTAGCCATATGTTCTCTCTAAGTTTGCTAGACTTTGATATCGGCTAAGAGGCGGCTGACATATTCCACCGGCTCTCGTACGTTTTGCAGATTCCATGAAGCAGTGTGCAGGAAGAGATCGTCTTGTTTTGAGGTTGATGAAAAGACTTGCAAAGCCTCAAATATTAAGTGAGATGTTCACTATCCCATAACCACAAAGAAACTCCAATCCATTAATTCTTTAACAAATTCACAGTGATTAATTAAATGGTTTATCTCACTGTCAATGGAATAACGAATCTATTGATAAAGGCGAGCATCTTCCTCCATCAACCGTTCTTTTGAATCATCAATTGGTGGGTCCTTAGTGAGATGAAGCAACCATACAGTGCTCCTTACATAGAGGCAATTGTTTACTCGATCCATATAATTGGAGTCCATTCAATTTTGTGTTTCATGATTTTGGACATCATGAGAAACCTTAGTTAAAAGCACTAAAAAGCATGCTTCATTAGAACAACATAAAAAGAAGCCCCGAGAAAGCAAGAAACAAAGAATTCCTTGAAGAAACCACAACAATTTTTTCACCAAAACACGAAATAGTTGGAGTTTGGTAGCATAAACTAAATGGATGGACTCTCGAGGCCAAGATGCACCCTCTTGGTGTCGGGTGGCCACGAGGCGCAACCACGTGCGTGGCCGTGTGAAGCAGTCCAGCTCACTAGATCGGTCGCGTGAGCAACTGCATTGTTATGTTTGCGGCGCCGGACTTGGTGGTGATGGTCGTCGGCGACGACGCACTCCTCCGCTAGGTGGGCGTACAATAAGCCCCACGTGCGCCCGCCAGTTGGTGTTTCAAAGAAACTTCGAGCGAAGCGTATTTTCAGAAAGGAGCCGTCGGTATTCTTGCGGGATGATACACGCAAAAACTGCCGTTTTCTCTAGATCTCGGATGATGAAGCGGATCACGCTGTTAGAATCATCTTGCAAAATCTCGTTGAACTAGACAAACTGCGTCGAATTCCGAGACAATATGTTTTTCACGTATTTCGAGACGAAAACGGCTAAACAAGTAGGGCAACCGTGGCATGAAGGTGCGGGCCGGCGGCACGAACTTGGGGCCACTTGGCACTAGACTTAGGGACACTTGGCATGGTGGCGAGTGCCCAGTGCGAATGCAGTCTTCAGTGGTTGGTGCATGGCTGCATGGGTGACACATGCCATGACTTGAAGCCATATGTCGAAGCTTGATGCAAAGCACATGTCTAAGACTAGTGGAAAGCATGGAATGGAGAGTTAAGGGGAGGTTCTTCCCCATTGTTGAAGGAGTTCTAGGAGCGAAGTAGAGAAGAAAACCATAAGGAAGGAGAAAGGGAGGAGGAAGCTTTTCTTCCATTGTTTGGTTGGGTGGATCAGGCGGTCTACACTTGAGGGTGAGGGTTTTCCTCCACTGATTTATTTCCCCCATTTGGGGCCATCAGAATGGTATTTGGTTGAAGGAGTTGGTTTGTTATTACTTGAATGGGCGGCCTTACCATATAATTTTCTAGACGTATCTTGTTATTGCATGTTATTATATATGCTGTTTTTTGGGTTTAAGACTAAAATTCAGGTTGGTATGTTATTACTCCAGTGGATGCCATGGAATTCTCTTGGAACTAATCACCAGTTTACTACATGTTGACTGTATATGTTATTGTTTTTTTGGGTTTAAGACTGAAGAGCATCGGGGTTGGTTTTGTTATTAGCAGATGATACCATGCATAATTTTTCTAGAATTGATCTCTTGTCACATATTTATTATATATACTATTTTTAAGGTTTTAGGCGAAGAAAATCAGTTTGGAGATATTATTCAAACGCATTATAGCCACAAGAATTTTACAGGTTTCTAGGCTGAAGAAAAATAAGTTTGGTGTAATGTGTTTTGTAATTTACCAGTGAGGCCTCTGGGTTTTAGACTCAAGAAAATCAGTTTGAGTATTATTGCTTGCATGACTAACATCTTGAAAATTTTAGGTTCTATTGAGAAGAAAAATGGTTAGTGTATTATTGTTTGTGAATTAACTGTCTGCGAGGTACCACAGGTTTATGCACAGTTGTTTTAGGCCATAACGCTCTCGTCAGACTTGATTCGCAGTTCATAGTCCCATGGAGGCTCAGCGAGTCAGAATCTAACCATAAGCCATTCCCGGTGGCAGTGGTACTCATGGTGCTGAAAACTTGTTGCACCGGAGTATACGAATTACTTCATCAATATGGGTGTTTCAAACACATTGGGTTGTAATGTGTTGCACTTGAACATGGTCATTTCTTGGCATGTAGCAAAAGTTTGTATAGTAGCATACTATGTCTGCCAGCCTAGGAATATGATTATGGCGTACTTGCCAAAGTAATGGTTAAATTATGTTAATATATGCTTGAATGATGTGACATGAATGGCCGAATGATAGAAAAGATGTAGTGCATGCTTATGTGATGTGCGATTTAGATATGTGGTATAATAACATATTTGCATGTATGTTGATGTTGAACTGAATATATGAAATGTTGTGTGCATTAGACATGAGTGTTCATGGCACACACATAATGTACGGTGTAGAATGTTCATCTAGAGGTCATCATACATTGGTCATGGGCTTGAGTTCAATGGCACAAATTGCATTGCATTGGTGTCTGTGCTGCATTACATGGAAGTGTGTGTATAGTGCCCAGTTTGTGGCTGCGTTTGGTCTTGGTGTGTGGGCTTAGGAATGGGACCGAAGTCGATTAAGGTCCTGATGTTAAATGAAAATGGAAAACAAATAGTGTCCGGGCATAACAAGCGAGGGTCGACCACTTCGGGTGAAAAGCACGAAAACTTTGGTTGAAACCCAGTATCCATCGATGAAGCCCGAAAAATGTCGAAGGGTGTAAGGGCATAATGAGACCGAAAAGTTCTTTTGCCCTTTAAAGGAGCACAAAAGCGATTAAATAAATATTACATAGACTACGAGGTTTGTAAGATGAGGTGGGCCGACTCGGTGATTTCCATTGGCACTTGCATTGGGTGGTGGGTGAAGTTGACGATACATGGGAGCATGCGTGTGTGCGTCTCATACATGCATGTACTTTGTTTTTATCTCTTGAAGTTAGCTCACCCCGTCGTGGGGACCCCCTTTTAGGTAAAAGATAGGTCACGGGCAAATAGCGCTACTTAGGAAATTGGATTATGAAGCGAAGCGGATTTGTGGCTTGATTCATGTTTTGTGTATATATTAGAAACGAACTAGTTTAATATATGTTTTATGTAATGGGGTAAGTAATAACTTTTGTATCCATATAAGTAACTATGGTTTATGGATGAGTATGGATAATGGGCCTGAATTGGGTCATTTTACTCATGTCTGGTCTCATGATATGAGACACACGAGTTTCCCATAAGTTGGTGTTAGCAGGACCCTCGGGTTTTGGGGCGTCATAGAAACACCCCATAGCTCTTCTCCTCTTCTCTGTTTTTTTGAAAATTCTCTCAAAATTTTGCCTTTTTTAGGGCAAATTCAAAACCAGGCTCTAATACCATGTAATCAGAGATAATTGAAGGAAGGAATTGTATTTTATGTTGAGTGCAAACAATACTGTTATATCAAGACAATCCTGCCAAATAGGAAATAATATGAGATTTCTAACTCTGCACAGACCACATGTTTCATTTTCCCATTAATTAATTCTATAATATATAACAATAATGAGTAGCCATAATAGTAAGCCGAACACATTGGAGAAAAAAGTTGCTTCATTCTGGACATGATCTAGAAATCACCCTATTTAATGCCTGAACACTGATTTAAGCATAAAATAAAGCATTACAAAATGGAGGAAGTATAATGATTCTCAAGCCTGTTTAGATCCAGCCTAAAGGAACTTTCATGCCCAATGGGAAATAAGAAAGAAAGGTCCTTGAAGGGAAATGAGCATGTATCTACAATTATAAGATTTTTACAAAACCCACATCGTGGCAAGAAATAAGCCTTCTTTTCCATATTCAAATTTACTATTGAATTGTCTACTGTGCAAGGATCATTTATTAGTTCTAAATCTAGTTCATCTGGTTCATTTACAATTGTTTATTTTTAAAGATGCCTTTTCTACACAAATATACTAATGAGTGTTAGGTGTTTTTTTATTTATTTTTATTCTTGCATGTTCTAGTAGTGTCCATCCCATTTTTGGTTCCTCAAATATAAGTGGGGGCAAATATGGTAGGGCATAGTGAAAAGATCCTTGACTCTATGTGTACCTCCAACCCTCATGGACAAAAGCTGAGGCAGAAACACCTTTTCCCAATGGCTGTCTGCTTTTATCACTCGCCATCCCTGACCTTCTCATAACATTCAACCTGTAATTGTAATTCAGGAAAAAAATAGAAGTAAAATGAAAACAAAATTCATCTTGTAGGATTGATATACCCACATAAAAATTATGCATGAAAGAAACTTATGGCAAGAAGAAACTTACGGTGCCAACAACATTCTCACCGTCTTCGACCCCTCCAATTACATAAATGTAATTGTTAACAACGGCAGCAGCTGGGCCAGAAAGCTGGTTCATTCCCAGGTCCCCATCCATCCATGATTCAAGGCGAAGGATCATATATTGTTTCAACACATAGGAACATTATGTTTCATCAAAACCACCAGAATATCTGCAAGAGTATTATCCATATCTTAATCCATATTCATGCTGATATTTGAATGAAAGATATGGTCATGAATGAAGTATTGTCATTATTTTAAATAGAATATTCATCTCATGCTTCTATGTAGTGACAAACACTATTTCCTTACCTTATTAGATTCAAGATAGATGGAGTTGCCTCTGTATGTTTGGGAGCTACAGCACAACAGCAAAGTGATAAATAGTAGCAGTTCTCATCTTCTGCGGGAATTTATTTTGCTTGTTTACTACGCCAGCAGGAGGAGGGAAACCATACTGGCATCTGTTTTGAAAACAACCGATCCTTATTCAAAATGCTGTTTTTAAAAGCAAGGCGGGGTTGTGGGCAGTGGGGTTCATTTCGAAGAGCATTTCTTGTCAAAAATAACTCTAAGCAGAGCAAGGTCACGATAGTGCCTGATACATTTCGATTGAACCCCAGCAAGGTAATCAACCAGTGCTACCACCTGCTGACAGAAAACTTACAATTTTTAAATTAAACTCACCACTGTGTGTGAACCCCTCTTTGTTTCATCCCTCCAATTCTGGTCCAGAGATGTTCTCTGGGGGTCAAATCTTTCAACAAGAACTGTAGAAGCAAAGAAAACTTTTAGTAAGTTGTAAAATATCTCAGAAGAGAATATAGTGTGAAATGGAAAATATGTTAATTAACTTTGAATAAAGAACTTGTTTTGCCATCTATGTATTACAGGTTTCTTTTTAGAATACTTCTTCAAGTGACATTGAAGAATATGAGGAAAGAAATGAGCACTCCCTACTGTGTGAAAAGAAAGATGAGGTGGCATCACTTTAAGGACAGAGGCTTACAGGACCAGATACAGGGCCTTTATCTTTTTACATAATTAATGTGAGATAGTTATTGAGCTGTAAAGGGCTCTATCTGCAAAAGTGTCATCTATGGCATATGTGCAGCACTCTTACAAAGGCAATGCTACCGTCATTTTCTATCCTCTAATTATGATTTGAAATCCTTATTAACTTGTTTAAATTGAAAAACTTGAAGTGAACTAGAGTTCTGTTTATAACATGAAAATAAAGCATATCCTGCAACAGCACGATCTTTTATCTATAGAGAGAGAGAAAGTGCTTCTTTGTGACTCCTTCACCATATAGGAGTTAATTTTTTGTTTGTTTACATTTTTTCATTGGTTTTTTTCCTTTTTAACGATTCTCTGTACACCTACTTGAATTGTTTGGGTAACACCCAGCCATGCTCATGGTAAAAACCAGAATGTTTTACCTAAAGGCACAGTACTTTCTATTTGACCTGCAGCAAGATTTTGGAAGAATAGAGCAAGTAAAAACCAAAATGGGTGATCTGCCTCTCGGGCTTGATGCAAGCATCATGAACTTGGATGTAGTGACTGAACCCTCACCCCACCCCCACCCACGCCCTCCATGGACCATTCTCAATTTAGCTAACCATTTATAGACACAGTCAAAAGCAAGTAGATACATATACATATATATATATATATTTATAATTGATGTAGAGGATGAACTGACCACAAAGTAAGTGACTCCTCAGAACTGCCGATCAAAAGGAAAAAAATTATTCTTACTTCAAATAATCTTTTCCATCATATCTGACAGCATACAAGAACACCATTAAGCTCTGCTGCCTGAGGCAAAATCTCTCTGTTGGAAGAAAAAGATAGGAAAAGATGAGAGGAAAGAGAGAGTACTATTATCACAGGTTGTCTGTAGTAAATGATTTTCAAAAATGACCATACACCTCGAAGCATTAGCGAGCTACATTTTTATTTGATGGATAATAAAGTATATTATTAAACCATCAAAAGACAGCAGAACCCCAAATTATGAGATACTCTGAGGAGATTTAGAGGGAAAGAAGAAGAACATGACACACTTTCAGGCAAACCAAGAACCATTTGCACGACCCACAGTCTAAAATCTAAGACCTAGGCCTCTCAGCACTATACAAGTTGACCCAGACGAGGTTTACAAAGAAAGTAGACCAATCTATTGATTGAAATATTCACATCCTCAAAACGGTGTTTCTTTTCTGCAGATTGTCAATGCAAGGGGTATCATTCAAAGCCTTCTTGCGATACTTTCCCACAAAAAAAACCATGCGAAAAGAAGGGTCTCACGCTACCAGGTGACTTTGACTAACACGAAATTGGCTAAAGTAGCTCATGTTAGGATTTTGGCCTTTGAACAATGGATCGACAAATGGTTCCTTTATTTCTTCCTCTTCCCATAAGGAAGCACCTATTAGCTAAGCGCTCTGCCCTCTTCTTTATTGATGGGTTCTTCCTTGGCTTCCCGACGAAAACTTGACTCTGGTAGACCTAGGGATCTGATAAAGCGAGGCAGAGAGAGAATCCTCTTACAGGAGCCCATTTGCAGTAAGCCCTTCATGAAAAGTGACCACCTTGACATCTTTCATAAGCAACATCTGTCTTGATTGAATCTTTCTCTTGACAACATAGAAAATTTGGACTACTGCAGTTCCCGATCAGTAGATCTAGAGAAAAGGAGACCTTACTCCTCCTGGCAGGATGTATTTCTACTACCAAGGCCTCCTTATTGATGCAAAGAAACGAGAGGGGAAAGTTGCCAGCCAAAGGGCTCCTCCCACACAGAAGTCTCAGCCAGAACCGGACCCTCTCTGTTACAATTGTTTATAATACTGAGGAAAGACCCCCTCCTTTCTAATCTCACCGAACTCTGTCGATAGGATCCATGCGCATTGCAGAACACCCAGCCGAAACCTCTCAATTTGCGATTGATAACTTTCTCAGGAGAATCTCTCTTGTTAGGAGAATTGCCAAAGCCACTTGCTCATAGACTCTGTTATAGATGCAAAAACCTCTGAAACCCGAACCCTTGTACCTTTGTTACAAAACCGGCGGTGCCCACTTGACATGCGGTTTCTCTAAGGAGCTTCACTGAATATTTTCAGATTAACTCTAACCTCAATTTTATCTATCTTGGCATTAAACACAGGCTCAATGCTGCGATAGACATACCAGGTGGCTAAGTAGTAAATGATTTGAAACGAAATAAAGGTTCCTCCATGCTTTGTAGGTGCTATATTAAATCTCTTTGGAAATGATGGGGCAAGGCAATAGAGACAATGCATAAAAACAGAAAGGAAAGGAAAATAAAGAGAATTGTGGGCGGCTTAAAAAGAAAAAAAATGAAATAAAGGAATTTCCTTAGGGAAACACATCCTTAGAAGCCTGGCCAGTTTGATATGAGCTGATCATATGCATGTAGGGCAAGGTGCCTTAACATTACTTCTTAATCGCTAATCTTTAATGTACTAGCCTAGGCATTTGTGGTTCTGGCAGTAAAGCATATGCTCATTTGCCTATTATTCCTCATGCTTGTGAAACTTGCATCGATAACTTCCTTTTCCAGTGTGTGTATCAACATTCACTATCATAACGCATCAGGAAGTACATGTTACACCTCTTGCTAATGTATGCAAGATAATAGACTTCTCATTCTTTGGTTGAACAAAATGATTCTTTTAGTAACTCAATACATTGTGCATGCATGTTTTATAATATATATTATCATAAAATGATACTTTGTATATGATCAATTGGTTCCCTATTCAAGAGAAGTTATGGATAGGGATGACGTTTGAAATCCTTGGCACCATATATCACAAATCCAAGCTGGATAATATCCTTATATGGTTATTACCAACAAATTACTGGTGAAAACCAACAGCAACAATGATACACTTTAAATTTTTTGAATAAAACACAGAAGCTGGTTCATTCTTAAGTATTTGAACTGAAGAAACAAGTATTTTTTTCTTTTTTTCCTTCAAATATGATATATGAAAATTTTGGAGCACTTTGGAGCTGACTAAATTCTGAAGCAACAATTTTCTCAGCTTCATGCCTCGAAACTTATACCATAAGCATCAGGCAAGTAATAAACTTCTGTACCTAAAGCTATTGTTAGAAGTAAATGAAAATTAGTCATCTTTGCATTAATTCTTTAAAATTTGTCTCGATATATAAATGACTTAAAATCACTTTTACCTTACATAAATCACTCCATCAAATTTTTAATTCAATACAGCATAAATAATATAAGCAATATGTAAAGTTACCTTTTGTAACATAGATATAGTAATAGGGATCCAACGTCCGATATCTAAAGTAAACATATCCTTTTTGAAAAGCATTCAATTCCATTTCTACCTAGAGCAAATGTTTTTCATTTAAAGGTAGCACCCATTTAAGCTTCCCTTTTTCCTTATTCAAAGGCTTTTATAAAGTCCATTTGTCACTAACAAGGTTGTGCTTCAACTTCACAAAAGTAAGCAAAAATCTCGAAACGAGATTATTTTGTAAACATTAAAAAGTGAAATTCGAAACAACGGATGCAGTATCGTACCACTCAGAGAGCCATTTCCACCACCAAATATGTAAGCTCCACCATTGACATTTTAACTGAGGCATAAGAACGAGGCCTAGTCATAGGACTCAGAGATTTCTTCATATCCTGAGAAGGTGAATAAGAATCCAAACTTGATAACCATGATCCACCATCACATCCACCCACTAGGAATATCAAATCATCAGGATCTATATTCATTTCATCAAACAACTCATTCACAGTTTGCTCAACTAGTGATGGAGGGACTACATATGGATTCCAACATCATGCAGTACGTTTAATTTTGAATTTCTTTCTCAGCATCAACTGAAATTCCAATACAAAGGTTTCGCCCAAATCATGGAAAGGAAGAATGATATTATTTATTAAAAAACAGGCCTTCAACTGTCCTTTTAGAATCGATCAATAATGATTGCAATGTTTCAAACATCATCCAGGAGATCATAATCTCAGGTTCTTTTACAAGCCAGATTTTGAAATTTCAAAATGTCAAAGATTATTTGTACAAATTTCCGGCAGCACTGCTAATGGAAGGTACCATATAAAATGAAATGAAACCAGCACAACTCACCTGACTATCTGTAGTAGGCTTTTAGATCAAAGTTTTGTGTGAATCAAGGTATGGTACTATTCTACAACCGTATCATAGAAACTAGCCTCTATGAATCTATGCTGAATTCTCGGGAGGCCAATTGGTGCAGAGGGGACAAGTTATAAATTTAAGCAAAATCTAGTTGAAAGCTAGCCTATCATTAATGCAGCCTATACAGCAAACTAAAATAATCAGGCATATATCATGATTTGATAAGGAAGAACATTCAATACACAGAAGCTGCATTCCGCTTTTTATTATAAACATGCAGAGCCAGATATGACTCTCAAATAAAAGGGGCATATGCAGGGTGACAAAAAATAACCATGCAAAGTAAATCCAAAAATTTTGGTGTATTTTCCCATTTAGACTTTGGTAAAGCAACCAACAAACAGCATAAGAAAGGAGTTATGAGAATAAAAAACTCTAGATGTCAGCTAAGTATGACAAGCTTCCAGTCTCTGCTCCATGTAACCATCCTTTGAATATGTTCTTCTTTGAAACCTTTACTGCTCTTCCCTGATCAACTGCAATACAAAGAAAGATACTTGATTATCAGAACAGATGGAAATATAAAAAATCTATAAGAAATGCCCAAGAAGTCAAACACCAGTGAACAAGAGACTTTGTCAACTACCTGTGCAATGACATGGTGAAAACCAGATGAAGAAACTGAACTATCTTCATTCCTCTCTTCTAAAACCATTTGTTCCTTTACAAGACCTTTGCCATCAATTGCAGGTCATTCACTAAGATCAAGTCTCCTACACAGTTGGACGAAGTTGAGTCCTTGTATTCTCGGCTAAGAACCAATTCCTGAAGTTGCAAGAGTATAAGGCCCTTCTCATCATTTTCCACCACCTGTTTATCTAGGGGAGCTTCAAGGGGTAGATTGGCACAACATGGAGTAGCGTCTGAAGGCTTGTTTCCTATTTGACTGATCAGAATGAGCAAATTGATCTTTGAAGGTGGCTCAGAGTCTTACTTCCTCTTTCATGTTGCGTGGTGGTGGAGAATTCGGATCGAGTCCTCCATGCTGAATTTTGTGCGCATAAGCGCTTGGAGCAACTACTCGAGATGATAATGGGAGATCAACTTACTTGTTGAGCATGTTCCGGCTCAAACCAGAAAGGGAGTAAAGCGAACTATAGTAGTTATCACCAATAATTGGCTAAATTGCTCTTGAATGGCGATTGGCATTGTAGCGGACACGGATTGCTCATGATGAAACATCCATACAGTTACTGCAGAATCTTTCTTAAGCAAAACCAAGCATGCCTCAGTACTTAATCCACCAGAACTCAAAATAATAAGATACATGTCAAACATAACTTCATACATTACCTGTGCAGGATAGAGTGTTCTCTCCTGCACCATCTGTGCATCCATCCATATGGATTGATGTTCATTTGACCAGTAGCAGATTCAAATATTCCATGCCATTTCTTATCACTGTAGTTGAATAGAAACGAGTGGCAAACCTGGATGAATATTCTTTACATATGAAAAATGTTGAGCTGTAGTAAACTGAAAAAATTTGGGAGCAAAGAAAAAAACAAAACATATGAGTTCTTAGCGCCAAAACAAAGAAATAAACAAATACTGCAATCACTCATTTAAATCATAAAGTGATACATTATAGGCTGAAACCTTATTGAATGAGAAGAATCAAATCACTACAAATAATCTTCCACAATTAAATTTCTTTAGCATCAGCCCAAGAATTCCAACATGGATTACAAGAAAGCATAATATGCTGTAGTATGAGTGATTCCTAAACTATGATTCTGAGCAGATTTATTGTAGCTTTGCTTCAATCATTTAGGATGATACTATACAAAAAATGAAAATCAAAATATAGAAAAGATCAAATGACAGATGCAAGTTGCTTAAAATGCAAATGAAAGGAAGACTCACCAAAGAGTTGTTTAAAAAGACATTCTTTTATGGTGCTGTTCTTGCAGCCAAATATGACTCCACCAAGGTGACCCTTCCCCAAGTTTCTAGCGCTTACAGAACTATTCGATAGGCTTGCAGTAATAGGAGAGCTTTCCATTATCTCTTGCCCTTCTAGGTTCATCTGTAATCAAACAAAGACAATGAGACCCATAATTTTTCTTTCCTTCCCTAAGATTTCAAGAATACAAACAAAGAGAAGCCTTATGTTAAATAAACACAATGAAGTCATTTTGAAATTTTAATTTCATATAAACAGTCCCATATAATAATTCATAGAAAAAAAGAATCGAACAAATACAAGAAAATCTCTACTTGAAATTTAACAAACTCCATTCATCAAAATCATGATCCCTATCAAGCTTTACTAATAGTCAAAGTTCAAACAGTAGAAGAAAAGAACATTTTAATTAGGAGATTAGTTCTAGGAAAAAGAACATCAATAAATGGCCACCAACATTAGCCATTCCAGACTACTTCAATGCAAAAAGAATTCCCAAATACCCTATAAACAAGAATATATACATATATATATGTATAAATAGTCTGTATTAGCCATACCAGATTACTTCAATGCCAAAAGAATTCCCCAAATACCCTATAAACAAAAGAATATATATATATATATATATATATATATATATATATATATATATATATACTCTCTTACCTGTATATATATAAATGGTCATAACATTAGCCATACCCAGACTACTTCAATGCAAAAAAGGGAATTCCCAAACCTATAAGCAAAGAATATATATATAGACACGAATAATTCCCAGCATTTTCTTGCTCAACTCAGATATCCAAAAGCAACAAAACAAAAAAATTCAACACAAACCAAAAAGACTCAGAGAATCATGAGACGCGATGAATAAGCAAGAAACAAGTGATATTAGATTACAGATAATTTCCCAGAATAAGACCAAAAACTGCATACAGAGGAGCGGAAAAAATTACGCAATCTCATTCAGCTATCTCCGCAATCAAATGCCAAAAAAAAAAGCCCTAGAAATACGAAAACAAATGAACAACTACGCAACTAAGAAGCAAAAGGTTAAGTGTCAGATAACAGAGCTCACACTTCTATCGTGAGGAGAAGAGGGAGTGATTAACTACAGAGAGTTCTACAGAGTTCTATTGAAAAAAACTATCAGAGGGTTGTAGAGAAAGAAAATTTCTAGAAAGAGAAAGGCGAGAAATGCTTTCTCCATGAAACAACAACACTCCGCAGTAGCGCCAAAGAAGAAGATACGAAACGGAACAGACCACGCAGGGCGCACTTTAGCCGCTCCCTTGCGATCATGTCATGTTTGTAACTTTGCACATTTTGGTGCATCTCTTTATAGTAGTTTTGTGCCTTTCAAACTATCTTCTAATTCTCCATAAAAACACCTCCAATGAACAATATCTTATCAATTCTCAAAAATTAATAAATAAATAAGTAATAATCAGGAAAAAATATGAAAATTGATGAGAAGGAAGGTTATCTTTCCTTGTGGGTTATTCTATGGTGATTTTCCCCAAAATTTTATGATAAGAGGAGAGGATTGAATCATAGAGAGATTTGTTAGGATGTTAAGAAGTCTATGGATTCATTGGTTTTCACATTAGACACTAAATTAAGTGACAAAAAGAAATTTCATTATAAGAAGTGAAAATCTAACTTTATTTTTCGAAGCTTTAGAAAAGATGGTCGATAATAGAAGCAATCCTATCAAAATAAGTAAAAAGAGGTTCACTTGAATATTAAAGGAGAAGTGTTATCAGCTTTTGCCAAAGAAAAAACAAAAATGCCAACCGTTCAATGAGATTAAGAGAAAGAGTAATAAACGTCATAAAATAATAATAGTCACATTGAAAAGTAGCGATAAACCTTTGTCGGTGGAAAAGAGTAATAAAATGCCACAAAATAATAATAACGATTCACGTGAAAATTAGTAGCGATAGACCTTTATCGATCGAGAGAAAAGGAGTAATAAAACGCCACAAAAAATAATATGCGATTCATGTAGAAAAGTGGTAGAGTGATCAAATGTTTGGATTGTTTGGTGAATTTTTGAAAGAATAGTGAAAACTATGATAATAATTTACATGAAAAACAACCCTACACTCTAAATGTTTGGAGAATTTAGAGGAAAGGTCACATAACAATAATTTACATGAAACATAATAAAAATATGATAAGTTTCTATGGTAAGAGAGGTAGAGACTAACAACGACACATTTTTTTTGTGGATCTTCAAGCGAGTCATGCATCGATAGAAACCTGGATACTAAACATTTTCTTCATTATTTCATCATAATGCTTGTTAGTTAGAGACAAGTCCATCATCAACTATCTCCACCTATATTGGTTAAAAAGAGTCACAACCTTTGTCAACAAATCCGTTGGTTTACTCAAAATTTCCCTTGAATCTTTCAAGTGCAAAACTCCTTCTATGTTGATCACATGAAGTAAAACTGAACCTACGTATGCTTTATGATCTTAGCATATTTAACAAGAATGTTTTTTTTTTTTTTTGCCAAATTAATGATACTTTGACTATTACAGTGTAACACACTTTGCTTATACTTGTGACCTACTTCTTTCAAAAGAGACTACAACCACATAATCTCTTTGTCACGTTTGTCATTATAATGTGCTCTGCCTCAATAGTATAAAGCATGACTATATTTTGCAATTTAGATATTCAATTGATTACAATACCATTTAGAGTATAAATGTTTCTTGTGGCACTCTTTTTGTATTCTATATCACTAGTTATCATCGTATCTACAAACTCATGCAATTAAGCCTAGATTTGACTTCCTTAAAACACAAAGCCAACTTTGCAATACCACTGCAAATTCTTGAAAATCGGTTTATTGTCTCCTAGTGTTATTTTCTTAGATTACTCATATATTTATTGACAAGTCCCATTGCATTTGTTGTTTTGGTCAAAGTGAAGCCATAATATACAAGACACCAATAGAAAAGGCATAGGAACTTTGGCAATATAAACTCACTCTCTACTTAGGTGAGGAGTGATTAATCTTTGTGTACAAAAATTACTAGCCAAAAGAGGATATTCATAGGCTTTGCTTCAACCGTATTGGTCTCAACTAAGTAATATTTATCACATACTCTGCTTGTGGGTTAAGAAAACCCCTATATTTAAATCTCATCAATAGTTTGTTTTGCATCACCCAAATATTCATTCTACGAACTTTTTGTTTTTCTCAATTTTTTGATCTCATGTATACTAGTTCCTGATCAAACCTTTTAACTTAAGAAATCATTATTGCTCATAAAGTTATCAAACTTCTTATACAAGTAACTTGAAGCTTATTTCAAGTCAAATAAACTTTTTTTTTGTAGCTTACATACTGTAAGGAATCAAACATTCCTATACGCAACGGAAATATAATTTAAAATAAATCTGTACATACATGCAGTTCTTATTGAGAAACACGGCTTAGATTCATTCTTGGCTGCTTGACCGTTTCTGAATTGCAAGCGATCCACCTTTCACACTTGTGTCCAGAAGCTCTAGGCGTACCACATTTCAACTCTTGGGATCCTGTAGGAATTTTAACTTTCGAGAAGCAATATCACTTTGGTCCTCGAATCATCTCATGATCCTAACTTTAAGTTTCACGATCTATTTATAGATCGATTTTACGATTATAAATAATCCTCATAAATAGGATCATTTAATTTCCATAAATAATTAATTCATTAATTATCATAATATCAGAAATTAATTAATATAGCGCGACAATTATAAATGGAGAATTAATTCATAATTAATTTCATAAATATTAGAAAATGATTCATAAGCCCCGATTTTATTTATTTCTAATATTATGACATTAATTCATAATTAATTATCATAAATAATTATCAAATAATTAATTTTGTTTTTAACCAGAGTATTCTTTTTATGTGTGACCCTTTAGAGGTTTCTAATCAAGCGGCAATAAACTATAAGTGTAATTTTAAGACTTATAATAGCTTTAATTCCACATAAAACAACACATACCATTCCCTTTTTCTTTTTGAACCTAAAACATTTGTGGTTGATGCATGTTGTGAACAAATTATCTATCTGAGGAACCTGAGCCTTTGGATCTTTTGTGCAATTACTAATGCATAAGTCATGTACTAATAAGAGACTCAGCAAAAATACTCAGAGAAAATATTGCATGGAGATAAGGCTTTATAAAAGTGAAATCAGGTCTATCACTTATAATGATAATGAATTCAAATTCATTACATCATACCATATCGTTAAGGGTTCTATCTTGCTGTCTTTAAAAATTCTTGGTCAAAGTAAATGATAAAATTTCTATATTTCTTAATTCATGATTCTTTAAGAAACACATTTGCTAAGATTTAATATTATATGATACTTTCACATACAAGGAAAACATGTGTCAAATGTTCTCAAATATTCTCAATGCTTATTTGAATTTACCTAAACTTAACTATCATATTACTTTAAAATATACTCTCTGTAATATTCTTTATCAATTTGTGAACACTATTCACAATCCGATGGTACAGTGCCAAGATTTGAAAGAATGATTGGATATATATTCACACTCTAAGTCTTGCTTGTCAATACCTGTATCTTTTCTTCATGTCCTTGTTGTAATAGTCTCTTGGGCTCCTTAGTGTATCACCTTAGTTTGAGGTTTCAGTGACTCAAATCTTTGAACGTTTGATTTCTAGAGGATTTCTTTCAAGAAGGATCTTTAAAAAATGAAGATAAAGATCTCGAGCTATAGGTGGTGGGGTCTAGCCCCATTAATGGTTGCTGCAACAACAATCCTTTTCCTTAGGAGAAAGTTTCTCCACGTTAATGCAATGTCGCCCAACTCTCCTTTGTGGATGAGAATTGGCCGTTGTTTGACCAATACAAGTGGTTTCATTTCAACCAATGAAGTGCTCCCGAGGATCAAACGCTGCCTATAAATGCTTCGAGAACATGTCCGAATGAAATTCCGGAGATTAGAAGAAAGGAGAGTTTAAGAGATCATTCTTTCCAATCACGAGATAGTTGAAAGAATATGTGTGAAACGATCGGGGTTATCACAGAAATTGGTAAGAAAACATAGTACTTCACAAAAAGTCGAGAGATAAAGCGAGAAGAGGATTGTGAGCATATTATCACAGATGTGACATCTTATACCGGTTTTATCTCATAGTGGATTATTTTCTTGGATTTACCCCGTGAAGGTTTCCATAAAATTTTGAGGTTTTACCATGTTATATCAAGTGTCATTATTATATTCCCTTCTTATTATTTGAAGATTGGCTTAGCCATCTAGCAAATCTTTCATTTCGAAGGATTGGCACCAGCCACCCATTTCTTGCTTTATTATGTGGATTGGCGCTCTGACCTCCTAAAGCTGTATTTATGTTTAGTGGATTGACCACGGCCACTTATTCATTTAATTTCTTGAAGGTTTGGCATTGCCACCCAATTACTGTTTTATCTTATGGATTGGCCTTGCCTCTCATTAACAACATTTATAATGGATTAGTAAGCCACGGAAATATTACTTGTTGTAATGTTCCCTGAGTCCTCACAATCCTAACAAGCTAGTATGAGCAGAATTTGAGTTTGGGTGGAATCATGGCCAAGTTGTCGAGTCCCGTGGTTAAGTGTCAACAACAAATTATTCATTATGGAAGTCCATGATAGAGGATCTCCTCAATTGTAAGGATTTTATATGATCCTGGCCAGGAGATAATGCCGATCAAGCGACATGTCAAATCTTTGATTAGAAGAAGTTGAAGAAGAAAACATTGGGTGCCATTCGCGATGGGTGGAGCGTCGATCTTTACAATCATATTTCAAGAAAATAGGATCACACACTCTTTGGAAGAACTTGGAAAACATGTATGAGACAAGAAGCATACAACAAATATTTTTCTTGATCACGGAAGGCGATGGGTGACTCGGGAAGACGATCAATTCTTGAGCATTGAATGATTCCAGGGACCGTCAGCCGCCGATTATCGGTTGCAAGTCTCTCGCTGATGATGAGACCAGTGCATGCTGCTCGGCTCATTACCAAGCAGGTTGGAACACTTTGGTGGTGTCTTTGGGAAGTTGGCCTTAGAAGGAAAAGTCACGTTGGCTGGTTAGAAATAAAGCCTACTGATAGAAGAAATTCGAAGGAAGGACTTGCAAGACGATGACACATATAAACATCATGGAGGAAACGGTCGAAGCAAATTAGAGGACCATCTGGAGCTTAACACGAGTCAAGAAAGTCCAAGTCTAGAGGAAAATAAAGTGTTATCATTGTGGCAAAAATAGGCCATATGAAAAGGAGCGCAAGATCCACACAAGACGGGAGGAGATAAAGAGCCGGAAGTAGGAAGGCGCGAAAATACTATAGCTCACAATAGTCTGCAGTGACAATGAGGTGGACCTTACTTTGCAATCAAGAAGATTGATGTATAGCTATGTGAGCAAGATGTCAGTGGGTAATGGACTTAGTAGCATCATACCATTCGTCCCTAAAGGGAATATTCCCAGGACATCGAAGGCAGCGAAACAGCGCGGTGAAGATGGGAAATAAAAGTGTTTCCCGAGGATCAGGATTGGTGACATACTGCGTACATTCAAGTATGGGGTGCATATTAACGTTGAAAGATATACAGCACATTCAAAACTGCACGTCTAAACTAATTTTTGTGTATATCAGGTGAGGTGGATACAACCACTTTATCGGTCAGTGCGATTAAAGCTCACAGAAGGATCATTGGTGGTGGTAGTAGGCGAATTATATTGTTGGTTGTGCCAGGAACACAAGCAAAGGTGTAGGAAGACAACCAAATGCAATTGTATGTGGTGGAAGCTCACCAAAGGATCATTGGTGAGTGGCACAAAGCCCGATTATTCTTGTACAAGACATAAGAAAGTGTGTGGAGGACAATTAAATGCAGTTAATGATGATACCTCTACAGAATTTAGTGTGGAAGCTGACTAGCATATGAGACGAGAAGGGGTTACAACTTTGGCCAAGCAGACCATGTTCCCATGGCCAAAAAGACAAATCCTTCGAACCCTTGTGACTATTGCTTGTTGGAAAGCAACACAAAGTATCATTCCGAAAAACTCCTCGAAAATTGAAGGAGAATTGGAATTAGTATATTCTAATGTTTGCGGGCCCATGGAGATAGATTCGTTGGGTGGTAACAAATAATTTGTTACTTTCATTGACGACGCTTCACGAAAGACATGGGTATACCTATTGCATTCAAAGATTCGGTATGGTATTTTCGATGAATTTCCATGCCATGGTGGAAAGAA
This sequence comes from Tetrastigma voinierianum, assembly GCA_016808115.1. Lineage (NCBI taxonomy): Eukaryota > Viridiplantae > Streptophyta > Magnoliopsida > Vitales > Vitaceae > Tetrastigma > Tetrastigma voinierianum. Next base: position 421,308 of record JAEQBH010000502.1, read on the forward strand.
TCAAATATAAAGCTTGAATCTTTTGTAATTGGCATCTCAAGGGAGTTCCAAGAATATTGCTCGGCATGGAATGAGCCACGAGAAGATATAGTTCTGTTTTGAGCTGTGATGTTCTGGAAGATGAATCAGGCCATTATTGGAAAAATTAAATGCATGTTAAAACAAGCTAAGCTTCCCTAAAGTCATTTTTGGGGTGAAGTGTTGCTCTTTGCCAGTCTACGATCAGTGCCATCGAGTTCCTTTGGACTTTGATAAACCCTCGAAAGAGTTTGGACATGAAAAATGACATTCTCCTTGAAGGTGTTTGGATGCAAAGCATTCATGCATGTACCAAAGGAGCAAGGCCAGAAGCTTGATGATAAAGGAACCATGTGCATCTTCATGGATATGGAGATGAGGAGTTGGCTTTACAAGCTACTGGGGATTAGTAAAGACGATCGAAGCGAGAGGCATCATGTTTCTTGAACACGAAACCATTGAAGATATGGAAAAATGTAAGGAGTGCAAAACTCACATATGAAGGCGTTGCAGATCTAACACCTAAATAAACTTCGCCGAGAAGATTACCACTAATGAAGTAGAGATGTGCGAATCGAGAACCAGGGCGGAGAACTCAAAGGGCAGTCATCGAGGAGGAAGAAGAGAGTGGTGATGATAGTGATACGGAGGTATTGATCGGGGTGAATCCTCCTTTAGAAAAGGACCTCGGTTGAGACAAACAACCCAGGCGTCCGGCTAGCCATACACAAAGGTATCAGTTGGAGTATATTCTAATTCTTTGATGAGGGAGGAACAGCTTCAAAAGCTGATCTCCTGTAGTAAAAGCCCCATTGGATAAAAGCCATGCGAGAAGAGATGAATTCATATGGAAAAAATGATACCTCTGAGGTTAGAATTGCCATAAGGAGAAAAGCACTCAAGAATAAATGGGTGTTTAAGCTAAAGAATGACGACAAGAAGCTGTTGAAGTACAAGGCTTGTCCAGTGGTGAAAGGTTTCAGTCAAAAGTAAGGTACTGACTTTGATGAAATTTTTTCACCTATTGTGAAAATGTGTTCAATTCGAGTTATACTAGGATTGGCAGCTAGTATGAATCTTGAATTAAAGCAACTCAATGTTAAGACTGCATTTCTGCATGGTGATCTTGATGAAGAGATCTTTATGGAGCAACCAGAAGGCTTTAAAGTGAGAAGGAGAACATGGTCTGCAAGTTAAAGAAAAGTCTATACGGACTTAAATAGACGCTACGATAATGGTATAAGAAATTTGACTCTTTCATGATGAGTCAAGAGTATAAAAGGACATTTGCAGATCCTTATGTTTATGTTCGGAGATTCCACACAATGATAAATTCATCATTCTCATGTTGCATGTTGATGATATGTTGATTGTGGTTAAGATGCCGTGTGATCTAAGTAAAAATGGAGATTGTCAAGGCGTTTGACATGAAGGATTTGGAGCAGTACCAGCGCGCATCTTGGGAATGATTCTGCGAGATAGAAAGGCGAAACGGTGTGGTTGTCACGAGGAAAGATATATTGAGCGGATGTGCTAGAAATGTTCATTATGAAAATTCATAGCCAATTTCACACCACTTCTTGGCCTTTCAAGCTAAATGGTATTTCTCTGTCCACATATCTGAGAGAAAGAAAAATGCGAAATGTCGATCATTCATACTCATCCTGATTGGAAGTCGATGCTGTATGCTATGGTATTATTACACTAGATATATAACCATGCAAATTGGATTTGTAAGCGATTCTAGCAAATCCTAGTAAAGAAAAGCACCTTGGGAGCGGTGAAATGGATCTTTAGATATTCTCCTAGCCAGAGTGCCTAGGTATGTTTAGCTTTGGGGATCAAGCCTCTTGAAGATTATACAAATTCTGATATTGGCGGAGCCTGGGTGTGAAAATCTACTTTGGTGTATTTACACATTTCTTGGGAGCTATATCATGGCAATCAAAGCTCTGAGGTGTGTTTCACTAATAATGCTATAGACGGGAATATGCTTGACTCTGAATCTAGAAAAGGATGTATGGATGACGGTTTCTTGAGCTTGGATTTAAAATAAGAGACTCCAGCCAGTACATTGCCGAGTGGTCGAAGTGCGATAGACTTAAGCAAGAACACTTGTTGGTATCATGCAAAGCGAAGCATAGATGTGAGATATCATTGGATGAAATTTATTGAAGAACAATTGTTCGAATAAGAAAAATCCACCGCGACAAGAATCTTTGATATGATGACGAGGTCATTACAAAAAAAAAACTAGCACGATGTATCAAGACCTGAGCATGAGCTCTAAGGAGTCAAGAAGATTCCCACCTCCATTTGTTTGTTGGATGGAGTGCAGGGGAGATTGGTGGGGTCAGCCCCATTAATGTTTGATATGACAACAACCTTTCCTTAGGAAAGTTTATCCATATTAATATGATAAATGATCTCGCCCAGTGGATGAGAATTGGCCGTTGTTTCGACAAATGAAATTGGTTTCCATTTCAACAAATGAAATCCATCCGAGGATCAAACCTTTGCCTATAAATAGGCTCCGAGGAACATAATCGAATAGGAAATTCCAAGATATTAGAAAGAGTTTCAGATATCATTCTTTCAATCTGAAGTTGGGAAAGAATAGGTGTGAAACAGTCGGGGTTATCACACCGGGGAGAGTGGTGAGAAACATAGTACTTCACAGAGAGAGTACTGAGAGATAAAACTGAGAGGATTGTGAGCATATCTGGGTGTGTGACATCTTGTACCATTTCATCTCATAGTGGATTATTTTCTCAGATTTTCCCTTGGAGGTTTCCCTCATTCTGAAGCTTTTACCACGTTATATCGGGTGTCATTATTATCTGAAGATTGACTTAGCCATGTAGGCTGCGTTTTGTTTTTACGAAGGTTGGCATAGCCACCCATTCTCCCTTTTATTATGTAGATTAGAAACCTTCCTCCCAAATTGTATTTAGGTTCGTGAATTGGCACGACCACTTATTTGTGTTTAATTTCTTGAAGGCTTGACATTCTCACACAATTGTTGTTTTATCCTGTGGATTAGCCTTGTCTCCCAATTGCTAACATTTATAGTGGATTGGCAAAGCCACCCAAATATTACTTGTTGTAATATTTCACAGGTTACTCACAATCCCAACAATAGGGATAACTAATTTCTTTTGGATCATATTCAACCTAATAAAATTAAGTATTAATGCAAAAGAAAAACCAAAAAAAATCCCATGTCATTGATTTGTAAAAATCATTTAATGTTACACAGGAAAATGCTAAAAAAATATCAAACATGATCTAAAAATACAAAAAAAAAATTAGCTATTTGAATGTCACATAAGAAACGCTTGAATATTTCTTAAGGTAACAATTGAACATCGATAATTGATTCTTACCTTTTACAATTAAAACACAATTTATAACCCAAATTTACTTAGCGACAGTAGTAACACAGATCAAAAGCTTGGCTTTATTAATATTAAGGACCACCGTACAGCATAATGGTTTTAGGGTTTGTTCTCGAGATGGATAATCTACTTAATTAATATTATGGTGAAAATTAGTGAGGATAGTAATGTGATAAAATTAAAATTGATGAATTGTGGTGAAAAATAGAAAGAGAGGAGATAGATTGGTAATTTGTCAGTGATCTTTAAGCTATATATAAATCAAACATCTTCTAAGACATTTTAACCCCTTTGTCAGTTTGAACATTCATCCAACCTAAAAACTTTATATCCTTTGAAATCTCATTCGACTAAATATGTGTAGATTAGAAGAGGGCACAAAATAATTGATTCTTGTTATATGAGATAGAAAATCTCCAAGAGCCGATGGCATTATAGTTCACTCACATTAATCAAACAGAGTTTTCCATACTTAAGATTTACACTATTATTAGGCTTGATTGTGTTCATATCTTAGGTCACTAACATTCGAGAAGATATTTCTTTGAAGGTGAAATTGGTAAGAGATTTGAAAGATCAAGTTGAAGTCCCTACAAGAAGCAGGATGACGTCGGGACTAAGATCGTCCCACAGTGTAGGGACGAGCTAGACTTGATAGCTTGGACTAGAAGCAAAGCAACCATGGGACGCATGTGAGTTTGCTAGCTTTGAGGCCAAGGTACTTGGAAGCAAAGTGGATAGTCAAATCGAAGGTGAACAACCGACTTTAAAACCAAAATTTAAATTAAATAGGTTCCATTTTGAAGAGGATACTTGAGCAACAAGTTCCCCTATTTCCACATGATAGCAAAAGGAAAGTTAGGATAATTCAAGATGGGTTGGGTCATATTAGGAATGTGGTCGAGACCTTATCTGGTCTTCGATGGCATTTGGGTATCATGTTAAGATCGCTGCTCTGACTCTTATCATCGTATTGCCATGAAATAGAATCTCATATCTTGAAGCATATTTGTTACCAACCATCGGATAAATCATGGTTAAAGTAGTGGTATTGGTCACCGATTTGGAGGATCTTGAGACATATTCGGTCTCAGTGAGCACAAATTAATAAAAAGCTCAAAAATATAAAAATATTATATAAGCAAATAAAGAAATAGAGATTTCAATTAAAATGGAGTTAGAAATAATAATAAAACAAATCCTATCATATATTTAAATAATTACAAAAACATTTGTTGAAATAATTATAAAATTATAACATAATTATTATAAATATGTATATTACTAAAGATTAATTAATTTAATCTAAACAAATCCGTATATAAAGATAATTATATACTTATTAGAATATGGTTTATCAATAATTAATAATAATAATAATAACTATAAAATAGAGTATTTGTTCATTACAATTAATTAAAAATTTGATATTGAGTTTAAAAAATGTTTGATATCTTTATCATGAAATATATTTAAATGAAACATAATTTTATTAAAAATGATTTATTTCATGTTAATTAAAATATATAGTAAATGAGTTTTATGTATGGTTATAGGTAATTAAAATATTTGTTTAAAAGTAATTAAAATATTTTCATATAAGATTGACACTAAAATACTATAATTAAAGCGATTTTGTTATGATTATAATTAATTAAAATAATTTTATATAAGATTGAGAATAATGATTAAAATGTTCTTTTAATTAAATTACCGATTATCCATTGTCCCTATCCCTACCCTCAAATGTCCCTTGCTCCCTTCTCAAACTTTTTCACGCGCCCCACTCTCTTGCTTTCGGGGTTAAAAAAATCGCAGAATCGGTACGACTGGCCAGGTAGCGTATGACTTCGGGGCTAACGCAGGTCCCGATATCGTTGCAGGTACAAAGGCAGTGGATTGGCTAAAACTAGGTGAAACTCAGTGGGACTCAACCGAGTTCACAAGATGACTTTCAGTCAGCTTCGGTGAAATTGGTGAAAATCTGAGAGAATCATCTCTGACAAAAAAGCAAACAAAAAATGCAAATTTTCAGAGATTCCTCTGAAAAGCCAACACAGTAAACTTGAATGAGACAATACCCCGTGATGGAATTTCAAAAAGAAACAATAAAAATCCAAAAAAAGTGCAGAGAATGATTCGACTGAAAATTTCAAAGATCAGATTAAAAGCTAGAAGAAATGAAGAAGATGAAATTAAAAATAAAACCTAACTTGCTTGAGAAGCGGGAGGAAGGCAGACTAAAAAAGCGGACTCCTGGTAGAGTCAGACTACCAGAAGAATTGGAGCAGAAGACCGCTCGGCGACACCTTGCGGCGGTGGTCTCCGCTGTATATACTCCCTCCTGCTTCTTCTCCCACTCCTCTTCCCTCTTCTTCCCTCTTCCATTTTTTATTTTCGTTACTCTTGAAAGAAGGGTTTCTCTTTTTCAACAATCCAACATACCAAAACAACGTCGTTTTGTCTTAGTAGGACACAAAACAACGTCGTTTTGTTTTATTACAAATTTTAATGCAATTAAAACAATGTCGTTTAAATTTTATCGGGACGAAAAGCGCCGTTTTAGTGTTTTGAATTTAAAAAAAAGATTAAAGCGGCGTCATTTTTGGCCTAGAAGACCAAAAGCGGCGCGTTTTGGTTCATAAAAGCGTATTTTGCATATCCAAGCCTTAGGTCCCCATTTTTGCTCACGTTTTCCAGCGAAAAGCCATCAACCCTCTGACCTCAATATCAACCACATAGAAGATAAGAAATTATATAAATTTATTTATTACTGGATAGAAATTTAATTTTTTGTTGAACAACAATTATATTAGAAAATAATTTCTTTGTTAGCATTAGCATACATATATTTCAGATACTTCATTAACTATTTAAAAATAATGTTAAAATATAAAAAAATTTGTTTTATTAAATTTTAACTTACTTAATTATATATCTATTTTTCTAATGATTTATATAATATTTTAATAATTTTTAAATATTTTAATCATCTTTTTTACGTATCGGGCGTCACATGGCCGTCTACCGATCGTCGTCTCAAGATCGGTAATTCGATGACCAATGCGCGACTTTGAACCATGCTTTTGCTTCCTCTCACGTGGCGTTGTTCTGGTATACTGCGTTGAGCATGCTTCCACATTGTAACCGCTTCCGGTCAACACCACGCTGATTCCAAGTCGTAGCGCTCTTTTTTTTTTTTCTTCCACCATCAGCGATACTGACTAAAAGGCGACACTGTAACTGAGTGTTTGGAAACTCATTCGATCCGGTTGGCGGCGCAAATTTCTAATTTTTTGTTCAGCGCCGAAAGAAATCTCATATTTCTCTAAGTTGATTTTTATTTGTTTTGATGGAAAGAAAGGATTAGAAATACATAATCGTGTTTCTTGTAACCTAGATCGAGTCAACGAGAAGTAACAAACTCTACTCATTTTCGAGTTTTGCTGGTCCACGGCTGGGTTTGAGTAACAACGCTGTCTCCCAGTGTCGGACTTAGCATGGTCTGCTTTGAGAAGATGCGATTTGGTTGAGTAGTGTTTGGGTTGGTGGGATTTTCGAACCATGGATGACATGAATATATGTTGCAAGGCGAAACACTGAGAAACAACAACAACCGGTTTTCCTATCTCCATTCAATTCAATTTATCCTATAGTTCAAAATGGTGGGAAGGGAGAGAGAAGAGAATTTTGGGGATGAGATTGATTTTTAAAGAATTAAAATTTTGGATCAATTAAATAATGATATGTGGCGAAGGGGAAGAGCCCGTAAGATTATTTTTAATTCATAGCTAGTCTTGTTATAAGGACCATCTTGGCGAGGCCTTGGCAGATGGTCAGTTGATCCACCATCAACTCGAGAAAATCAGTGGACGGATGTCGCATCATCAGGCACCACCATCACTTTTATTTGGTCATAATGGACGTGATTTAACATACAAGGTTGACATACAATGATCCATAGGAGTTTAATTTACAACTCTAATACATCCATTTATACTTGAACTAGTTTGCTCCAAACATTTAACCTTACAAAATCTTTCTAAGCATAGTATTTCTTCATGCCCCAGGAGGTCCGGGGATGGCCATGCACCAGTACACCACTGTGTCTTTTTCCCATGTAGGGTGAGCCACGCTAATAGTAAAAATTCCACAGGAGGCTACTCCCCACCTAAGTGCACATGCAGTAACATAACAAATCACGATACCAGGCTGACAGTATAGACATAAACCACTAGATGGCGTATAGTTGTGCTGCGATGCCAAGCTATGCTATGGAATGAGTGAGACTCATCCATGCACCATACATCGAGTCTTCTGAAGCCCTCACCACACCCGCATATAGCCAATGTTCTGCTTTGGCATTCACATATCAACAACAATTCTAAGTAGAATGTGCAATTCTAGGTGGAATCACATGTCATGCTATGGAATAAGGTGAGACTCATCCATGCTGCTTTGCAGGTCCTTCACATAGACTCCACCACACAATGCAATGCCAGTGTGATCTAAATCCATGCCATGAAGTGAATGAAGACTCGCACTCATGCCATAGCAGGTCCTTATCGGCTCTCACCTCACTAATCGATCCATTGTGTGAAAAATCCGTCATTGATGGATTACATTCCAATGATGTTTAAAACAAAAGTCTTTTTGTTTTATAAACCCAAAACTACGTTGGATGTTTATACTAAGCAGAAATTTCATATACAAAACCATGTGTCTTTTGTGGGCAAGCAGTTTTGAGGTCCTACGGTAGGCTCAGCATGCCTTCCAAACACTTTTGGACTTCGTGGTAAGTGTAAGACAATTTAGCGAACAACACCTCGAACTATACTGATCGTTTTCAGCATGTTTAGGGTATTTTTGTAGGTATAATTTAATTTTGATAAACTAAAAATTCAAAAGCGCAAAAAGCTGAGAAACCCAGAAACCAACAAGGGATGGGTGCAACATAAGCAAGGGACACAAAGTCTATAATATAGAAGATAGGCATGCTATTATAGAAATATGTGGTGTTGCAAATCGAGGAGATGGGGGACAGAGTGTAATAAAAGGAAGAAGTAAGGTCAAATAGGGATCAGACCAAGTTGGTCTCTCATTTTGGGAGAGCAAAAAACGTGAAGAAGAAGAGAGGAGAAGATAAGAAGTAGAGGAAGAAGAAGAAAAGAAGAGGAAAGGTATGGATGACTATGATTTTGTATGGAAACTATTTGTGTATGGATTACTATGAGTTTGGATGGATATTAGTTTGTTCCATTTCCAGGGTTTAGTTAGAATTCATCCTTAACCCCTAGATTTGTTGAAAGTTAAGTTGGTAAAACCATAGTTTGTATAAAGGTGAGTATGAATCTCTTTTTGTATAGATTGCTGGTTTATGAGGTATGGATACCTATTTGGGTGTTAGGAAGTTAACCTAACTTCTGAGTATTTTGAGTTTGGAGTTTGGAAAAACCTAATTAATCTCTATCATTTGGTTTTTGGTTGGTTAGAACACACTTGGGAGTTGTTTCGGTGATGCTTTTGGATTTATTTTGGGGTTTTTTGTTGGATTTTTGGAAAAATGGACGAAATCAGCAAATACGGCTGGCCCCAGGGTTCTATTAGTGGCGTGAGGATCGTCTGGCAGCGTGGAGTCCTGAGTGGCGTGTCGCGTCTCCGCCACGGTGGCTAGATGGAGGTTTGGACAGCCTCGGGTGCGATCAGAGGCGTGGACGCCGGTGAAGTGCGCATTCTGAACTATTGCTTTTGTCATGTTTTGCGCTATTTAGTTATTGGGGACTTGTTTATTAGACCTAATGAGGACCACTATGTGTATGAAGGGTTCATTCATATTTCATGGAGTAAAGGAAAATTAAGCCCAGGTACCTCGTTAAACCGCTTCCCGGCGAGTTTGACGTTGGCAAACTTAATGCCCATATGATAAGTTAATAAGTTTGAACATATAATTGCAGAATTTGCCTAGGCCAGAATATTGAATGACTTGAAAACACCTCTATTCATGCGCAGAGAACCGTATAAAATAACCAGTACTCTTTTGATTAATCTGACGGCACTCTTTGTTGTCATTGGCATTATTATGGTGCTCTCGATTAATACTTACGTACTCTCGATTAATTCTGACCTCTCAAGTAATTAGCATTGCACTCCTGCTTTGTCTTACCAACCTTTTTGATCTTGTCTGTCTTATTTGATCTTATTGTCTTTGTCATCTACTCATTTCTTATTCTTAGTTTCCAAGTAGTCGAACAATTATATGATAAAGTCGAATAATAGACCAAGTAAGTAATGTATCGTTCTACTTTGAATATACCCTCACGGGTACCTCATACAGAAGTATAAGTTACGTAGTATCTACGAATTTTGTATAAGTGTAAGCTGTAGTACCTACGGGTACCTCAGAGTATAGAAACCATAAGCTACCTTAACTCCTAGGAATCTGAACAAGTGTAAGTTTGCTACTTAAATTTTAAGTATGTGTATAGAAGTTTGTTATGAATTCATGAAAAATTATGATATTTGCTCTTGTATATACATTCTTGTTATATGCTTCTTTTTATGAAATGAGGTATTAGTGCATGTGTATAAGTATAAGATATATGTTTCCCACTAAAGTGTTCATGCTTGGGTTAATCAGTGTAAGTCTGAAGGAGGCGTCATGATCTTGGCATCACTAGGCAACAAGCCCGGTAGAATCTGTAAGTAGGTTGTGCGCTCGATTATGCGTCTCTGTCTCGGTTTTAACCCATCATATATATAAGAGACTGGAGGGTAGGTAATATGACATAATAAACACCTTGGTGGTAGTTTTATTTTGTATCTTTGTATATGATATTTTGATTCTTATAAGACTTAGGACCACCAATGTCACGACAAAAAACCGTAAAGAGTCCCGATATGATTCGCGCTCCTTCATCACACTTTGGCGGGGTTGAAAGGTGTGACGGTCGGGTCCTTTTCTGGTATCTAGCCCTTCTTGCTATTACGAGCACAAGTTTTACCATCTTATTCAACAGTATGACTCTGATGGACTTAGTCGGTAAATCACTGGTCATCGATCAATCACCGAATGCGTTGTTTGTTTCCAACCATGTGCCGCATAAAATGTGATGTGAACATGCGTCTGTAACGCGTATGTTCTGCCATGCCTCATATGTGATGAATCCATATGGACACTTAACTCGCCCATATTGCACCATATCATGAATAAGCTATGTACATACGCCTGTTCCATCGGCGTTCATAACAATGTTAATACATTTAGAACACATGATAACATTTCGCCGATACACCATGACGGCGGGACATGCGTCACGTATCAGCGAGCACTTAATACTTAGGGCAAATGTGGCATATTGGTGCAGCCGCAAATAGTCCCCCCCACTTTGGCGGGACTCAATCTGTGAAATAAGCGCCGCGAATTGCGGATGTTGTTCTTAATCCCCAAACAATCCCTAGACACCTCTTTGATCCATTGCCATCCAGAAAGAGTCGATGTAACATGGACCACTCCAGATGGCATCACACCATGTCATCGGGTAATCACATCAATGTGCCGCAGATTCCCACTGCAGACACATCAGTATGTCAACATATTAGCACACACATATCGACATTTCATCACACGGCCACGATCGGCATGTCATTCTGAGAGCCCAACTGATGACGCATGGTGAAGCATTTGTGGCGCCATGATCGCTACAAAATAGCCCGCGATAGCCCCAGCGGTATATAACGAGGTCCCAAATAGCCATGCACGGGCTTGAGCAACCCCAGCAACTCTACCTCGGGACCTCGTATTCACTTCAGTGGCTTCTGCTTCGCTAGGAGGACTAGTGTGTCCACCTTTATGCAGCTTGGAGTTCACTTTAGGTGAACCTTACAGTACAGGCGGCCTTCACCCTGGCGACTCGCACCTTCAGAGAAACACGGATGGAAGTATTGGGCATTTTTACGCCCCAAACGGACCCTTAACACGTTCCATATTTTTAACTTAATCCAATAGATGGAGACTAAACCAAAATATGAAGAATTCTACCTCTTAGGCGTAATCCCAGCGGTGGAGTCACGAGCCCCTCCTAAATCGAGGAACTTCAATTTCCTGCCTCAAATATGTCTTTTGTATCTTAAATGAAATCCTCCTTTTGGCACCTCTGCGTAGCCCTGCGTTGAGTAGATGAACTTTCACTCTTGGCTCGTAATTAAATGATGAAATTCAGTGGGGTGTGAGAGAAGTCTTGGTCTCTTTCTCCCTCTCTTTCTCTCTCTCGACAAGAACCAGGAAAATGAGATCCTTTTCCCTCTTTGCCCCTCAAGCCGTGCAGGCTTAAGTGGTGGCTCAAATCACGCCGTGTCAAGCTCGTCTTTGGTTTCTGGGACACCACTTAGATCAGGGGAAATTAAGTGAGAAAAATCAGCCCAAATCTGGAATTCAACTGAAGTGGAATGCGGATAACTAAGATTTCATGGAAGCGAATCCATGGCGAAATCCGTTTCATCATCTGAGATCTAGAAAAATTTCAAGTTTGCAACCTTTATTGTAGCAGTAATTTACCGTTTTGCCATTTTTCGAAAAAATTCAAATTTACCCGAATTTTACAAATACAATGCAACACCCCCTAAACTTTTAATACGGTGGTGGGACACTATTTAAGAAAATGAGACCAAAATGATTATTCTGACAATTTCCCAAAAAAAAATAAATACATTTTTTACTAGTTCATCTGAAAATGATAATTTTTTTTAATAATTTCAGGAAAATTTTTTTTTGATTTAAATAAATAGATTATAAGTTTTCTAAAAGGGATTTCTCTTCTTTTAAAAAAAAAAAGAAAAAAAAAGAAGACTTTTTGTAATTTAATTTATAACTAATTCTAATCCAAAACGATTTTTTACCTTGAAAATTTGAATTTATTTTTTACTATTATTTATATCGAACTCATTCAATTATTATTTTTAATAAATCTTATCTGAATTAGGATTTTTTTTTACATTTATTGTAGCATTACAACCCTTAACTTGATAGAAACGAGGTTTATGAAATGTTTATTAAAAAAATATTTCAATTAATTTTATTTAAGAAGCTCTTGAAGCCTAACTGAAGTGGTAAAAGGGGTGGAAGAGATTATAAATAGATCCTAGGTTTGAATCTTTTTAAGAGGCTTGAATCTTTTTAAGAAGAGAATATTACAACATAATATGAAAAAATAAAAAGAAGTTAAAAGATATAATAATTAAAAATAAATAAGACAAAAAAAAAGCTAAAAAGTAACAAAGGTTTTATGAAAAAAATTTGAATCTACAAAAATGTGTATTGTAATTATGTGCTCTTAGGTCCTACTTAGTATTCTCAAATATATGAGCGGTTTTTATAATAAATATAATTTGTGAAACGATTATTTATAATAAATATAATTTATTATATGAACGATTATTCCTTGATGTAATGGGTTTTAAGGTTTTCTCTTTGAGTTTTTTCATACATTTTGAGAATAAGGCAAGAGAAAGAAGAATTTTTCTATTCTTTGGTTTTTCTCCTAAATTAAAGATTTGATTTCTACGTGCGATTCATTGTGCCCACATCCATACCACCCACGAGGATAGATGGAAAGATCGGACCGGTCTGGTGCGATCTGTAGATTGGGCCCGGTATGGAATCGTTGGTTGCGTCTTTATTCTTTGTAAGATACGGCCGGTGTAGATTCTTGGTTGAGTGGCTGATCTAGAAGTCGGATTGGCGGATGCAAATCTACATAGGTAATTTTATTTAATATTGAATTTTAGATACGAACATGTTAATCTATATTACCTTCGAATCCATGCTTCCCGTGTTTTCCTTCAAATTGGTATCAGGAGCATGCTATGATTAGATATATTAATAATATCCTAGGTATTCAATAATGCATGTAATTTTGATGTTGATTTAGTATATAGCACCTAGGTTCTATTTGTTGTTAGATGCATGATTAGATCACATTAATTTGATTTTGTTCATGAATGGATGTATTATTTTAATGGTTTCATACTAACAGATCCATGGTAGATTTTGATTGTATTAATTTTTGGGTTTATGTACTTGAGGCTGGTCGCTAAGATCGAGTTTTCCTTCACAGTTTATTTATTTACATTTTTTTAATTAAAAATGGTTGTAATTTTAAAACAGTGCGCAAATACGTACCTGCCCATTATTTGGAAAGCGGGAGAAGATCACGGACACCTCTGGAGCGTGACCAGTGAAGCGTTAGAGGGAGGAGGAGAACTGGCGTCGAGGACGGGATCGTGATTGCAGAAGCGTCGTCAGCGCCTACCGCCCGATTGGAGGTTCTAACGCGTGGTCCTCACTTTCGTGATAGTCTTTGGGCGTAGAGGCGTGCGGTCGTTTGGCGACCTTCGCCGTGGTGGCTCGTGGTCGGTGGTGGTTCTTACAGGCCGGTTTTGATTTGGTGGACGGTGGACCTCTTGCCCTTCAAATTAGAACATGTTAGGGTTTAGGTTTTTTAATTTATTTTAGTTTTACTTGGGCCTTTATGCGCTGTAAACTAAAATAATTAGGCCAGAACCTTAGGTTATTTTGTAATAGGCCCCGATTTTAATTTTTAGAAAACCATGGACTAGGGTTATTTAATTAATGCTTTTGTGAATGGTTTAAGTATATGCTTATAACATGTTTATGTGATAACATGCCATATAGAATAGAATTGGTGCCATATAAATTTGCATCAATGATAATTACATGTGCATAACCAATTATTATGGTTATATTATCTAGTTAATAATTATTATGATGGAAAATTATTTTATTTTTTTGAAATAATTTTAGAAAATCCCTATTATTTAAAATATTGAATGAGTGAAGGTTTAATTAATTTGATTCATTTTGCCCAAGCCTAAGAGGCTCATTATTGGGTCTAATAATAAAATGATCATGTGATGCCCCAGCCAGGACAACATGGTTGGATTTTATTGGATTAGACCTCAATTAAGACTAAAGTTTTAATAAGATTGATCGGCTGACGTCGGCAATCTTGGATATTAAAGATAATTTTGAAATTAAAACAATGGTTAAAACATTCAAACTTAATTTAATTATTACCCTCCCAGCGGAGGAGCTATGATATTTTATTAAGTGCCCAGTTTTGAAACAATTAGAGTGAAATGATTATGTATTATCTAGAGGATTACCGTCTAAGAAGGTGGGATTTAAGTAATTAAAGCTTGTGACTCCCCATCTTCGTAGGAACCAACTTAGTAGGATACTAATCATTTTCATGATCAAGACTAGTTTGTTATAAATATCTTACTTGACGTAAGTAATTTATAATGAAACCCAAATAATTGTTTACAATAAACAGAAAATAGTTTTGGGATTAACTAAATTTTAAGATTATGTTTATTAAGATATTCGTTTTAATACTAGTGTGTATTTTTGAGAAAATGGCATCATTTAACCCACTTGCAATGATTTGAGTCAAAAAGCCTATGGATGGAAATAATTATAGTGAATGGAAAACAACTGTACATTGTTAAGATTTTGAAAAAAGCGAGTTTTATCTAACCACAAAAGCCCAGTGAGCCGCGTAGTACATCGGCGAGTCGAGAAAAGACTGAAGCCAGGACAAGGCAAATACTCTCCAGTTCGGCTTGCTATATTCTTGCAGTGTTGCTAGTCATTTTGAAAGACGGATATCTCATCGAGAGTGGAAGCGAGAAATGATCGAGACTCTCGATAAGATGTTACACAATCAACAACGAGTTCTTTAAAGAGGCGAGGCTGCGGATTGAGAGTACATAATGAACACTTCAAGAGTGTGTGAGGGAAGTGTGAGGATCATTATGCGAAAATGATGTCACATCTCAAATCAGTGAAGTGTTGGGGATGAGAGTGGAACAAAGGTCTAAATTGATTTCATAATTGAATCCCTACCTGATACGTTTGCACCAGTTTAAAGTTAATTATAATGAGTAGAGATGGATCTAACTCCTCGAGTTGATCATGAACGAAAGTCTTAGAAGGGCTTTCGGAAAGTCGAGGCGATTATATGGTAGGGGTTCTCTTGAGCCCAAAGAGAACTAGGGTGGGAAAAAGAATAAGAACAAGCGAAGGGGTCGGGTACCGGTTACCCAAGGAAGCCACCCCCGTATGAAGAAGCAAGAAGAACGGGAGTGCTTAGTGCGGACGGAAGAGATCCTTGGAGACGAATTGCCCTCAGTTACCCAACAAAGACATCGTTAATTTAAATGTGGTTGAAGCTTGTTTAGTGGAGAATTATGTGTCTAAATGGATCATTGATTCGGAGCCACTAACCATGTATGCATTTACTCTTTGCGGTGGTTCGAACCAGGCAGCTTGGTTGGAGCCAGGGGAACATGGGTTTTGAGGGCTTGGAAATGGAGAACATGTCTCAGTTAAAGCATTAGGACAAGTAGAATTATTTTCAATAATGATAGGACTTTTTGTGTTTAGTAGACTGTTTACACATATGTGGGATTTTAAAGGAATTTAATTTCGGTAGTTGTTTATTTTGAACAAGGTTTAACGATTAGATTTAATTCCTTTGGCCTAACTCAAGTTCAACAGGTTATTTGTATCGGTGATTTGATAGATGGTCTTTATTATTTAAGTCCTATGTCCTGAGTGTGTTTTAATTACTGAAATGTTGATAAGCATGATCCACCTAGCCAAGAAAGAAAGTTTCAAATGAAAGTACCTTTGGCATTTGCGATTAGGTCATATTAATCCTAATAAGTTCATGGTTTGAGTAAAAAGTGGGATCTTAACTACTGAACTTTTGGAACTATGCAGTATGTGAATCTCTGTTTGAAGATACAAAATGACCAAAAGGCCCTTTAAAAATAAGGATATCAGCGCCTTAACAAACATTGGAATTGGTGCATCTTGATGTGTGCGGACAAATAAATGTCAAGCCGGAAGGGTGCTGGTGTTTGTCAACTAGGATGACTACTCAAGATATACTGGATATATTTACCCC